>CM060912.1:74901492-75236492 GCA_030737875.1 Allium sativum | reverse complement strand
CATAAAATAATAATTGATCTTATCAATTGTGCTTGAGCCACGAATATGTACATATTAAAATCAAGGCAAATCAGCAAATAAAAGTGAAACATAGCAGTTCTTTCTCGGTTCTAATTGACACCACATGTAAATTGTAAATATTTCAGAATCATAAATAACATTATGAGTGATATAAGCAGGTGTAATTTATATGTATATGTATAAATTAGACAAAAAAAATATCTTCCTCAGTTTAATTGATACCATATGTAAATGGTAAATATTTGAGAATAATAAATAACATTATGAGTAATATGCAGACTTAACTATATTTTTAAGATAAATTTACAAACCATAAATATGGAAATGTTTATCACTACACAACTAATAACTCTATTTAAATATCCAACAGACAAAATAAAATACTTAACTTTCATAAAATCAACATAATGTGTAATGAGTACAACACAACAGTGTATCACATTATCATTGCAAAAAGGTAAATGTTAAAAGATGCGATGATGGATAAGTATTCAATAAAATAGTGAAAAAATAAATCAATTTAAGTCATACGTGTCACAATGTGCAAATGATGACTTTTTAAGCAGTGTTCATTGCCATATTGGATTGGTTCTTAATTTTAAAGCCTATTTATGTCACATGAAGTAACAGAGGCGAAAGATTCATTGTGAAATCCATACCATAAATTGTCTGTACATGGCATTCTGTTAGTTACTATAGTATAAAAAGCATTAAGCTATCATATGTATGACTTATCTCAAACCATAATTAGAACAGGACAAAAATGAGATGATATGCAACCTATAGTAACGTATTAGACGATAGAGGCTGGCATAAAATGTTCATATACCTGGTTGAAATGACAAATTGCTTCACTTCCACCTCAGCCTGTAAGCAACACTATATTCAGTTTTAGGGGGAATTTAATCAGTCACTGCACATAGAAAATAGGATAAAGTTAAACCCAGCTACCCTAGTACAGACATTATAAAAGAATAATGAATATACTTTTTAGTATGCCTCACTTAGAAGTTAGAACTGTTGATGTATTGAACAACTTATTTAATGATTATCTCAAAGCTAATTATAATATATTTAGCCATACTTGGTCATGATTCAGCAAAATACGTATGTTATTTATACTAAATAAAGTAACCATTATACAACTCACTAAACACATTAGTAGAAACTCCTTCTACTACCATAATGTTGAGATTTGTGATACGCAAATCACAAAATTGTAGGCAACAAATTTCCTATGTGGATCCATTTTTGGTGGAGATATTTGTTGCTACTTTTGTGGGATATTTGAAAATGAAGGCAAGGATTATTTGGTGCTTATCCAAATATATATATATTTGAGATATATGAGGATATATTTGAGATATATGAGGATAATTTGGGTGACAAGTTACTCTATAAAATGCCTACATAATATCTTCATTATGTGGTGGAAAAATTTGTCATTGTTCTTCATTATCTTTCTCCACAAATTGTTTAGCCATTAGATATTCTCTACCTATTTCTCAATAAGGTTATTGATTCAAGTTGTGTTTGTTTAACGATAGTTGAGATCGGTTGTAAACAATATTTTGGTGAATCAATAAAGAGGGTGGTTGGGTGGAATATCGTGTGTTCATATTTCCGATATTTTTTTGTGTTGTTGTTTGTTATTCAATCACATTCATCTTCAAGTGATTGAGTGAAAAAGATTCATTTTGTTTTTGGGTGTTTTGTCAAAACTTCCGCTGCGCACAAAACCCCAACAGTTGGTATCGGAGCTCAGATCACCGCATAGCTTGGAGTGTTTGTTGGATTGAAAAAAAAAATTGTTTGAAAAAAATTGATTTTTTGATGTCGGAGATGATGACGTTGTCGAAGATGGCTATTTTGAATGGGAGGAATTGGAGTATATGGAAGCCGAAGATGGAGGACGTTCTATATCTCAATGATTTGCATGATCCCATTGATGGAAATGGGGAGAAGCCCTCGAATATGGATGAGGGAAAAGTGGAAGAAAATGGAAAAAAAGGCGATTGCATTGATTCGCCAATATTTGGATGATTCTGTGTTCCACCATGTGACTAATTGTGAATCCGCAAAGGCGTTGTCGGACAAATTGGTATCGCTGTATGAGTCAAAGAGTGCTACAAGAAGGCTTTTCTAGTTCGAAAGTTGGTGCAACTTCGATTGGATGAGGAGAAGTCTGTTGCAGAGCATTTGAACGAGTTTCAAGATGTCATCAATCAATTGGCAAACATGAAGGTCAATTTTGATGATGAGTTGCAGGCTCTTTTGTTGATGAGTTCTCTTTCGGAAAGCTGGGAGACTTTGGTTATTTCATTGAGTAATTCCAATGCTAATGGAACTATCTCTTTGGAAACGGTTCGAAACAGTCTTTTGAATGAGGAGCTAAGGAGAAAAGGGTCGGAGTTGAAATCGGTTCAAACTGAGGCGATGGTAGCAAGGGACTCAGGTAAAGATACAAGGAAGAAGAAAGGTGTTATCTTTTGTCATTATTGTGGTAAGAAAGGCCACAAGCGCAATGATTGCTATTCATATATACGAGATATGAAGAAGAAGAAGAAGGCGCAAGGTGATAATAATAGTGATGAGGCACAGACAGGCTTTGTTGAAGGTACCAAAGGCAATTTTTCATGTAATGTCCTACTTAGTGTTGTGGAGCCTTGGAAGATGGATTCAGGAGCCAGTTTTCACATATGTCAAGATGTGAACAGTTTTTCTTCGTATGAGAAGAGTGTTGGCATGATAAAGACGGCCAATAGAGTAGAGCTACCAATTTGTGGAATTGGAGCTGTTAGGTTTCGGATGCATGATGGAGTGGAGAGAGAAGTTGCCGGTGTGAGGCACATACCCACTTGTTCGCAACCTCATATCTCTCGGTCAGTTAGATCGCCACGGTTGCACTTATGAGACTCGAGGTGGAGTTTTGAGAGTGAAGAAGGGTGGTCGTGTAATGATGCGAGGAGTTTTGGAGGAGGGAAACCTATATAGTTTGGTCGGTTCAGTGGTCAACAGTGGAAGGCGGGTGACGGTTGAAGAACCTAGTCCACAGCAAGGTGGAGAGGTTAATATGGTCACTGCTGATGGTCCTAAGGTGGAGGATCATGGTATCGACAAGGGTCTAGATGTTGATGATGCTCGAGGGATCCCGGAGATGAAGAGATCATGTCAAACGGAAGACGGATGTCGAGTTGTGAAATCCACAAAGACAAGATGGAGGTCTTTGTGGTATTACAAACGCTTTTGAAGATCGCTATTGGTGTGGTGCACGGATGAGGGAGGTGCACCATTTGTGGGCGATGGTGGAGGTTTGTAATGATGTTAATTGAGAAAAGAAGGTTAAAAGTGAGAGCTAAGTTGGCTAGTGTTGAGTGGAGGAGATGTTGTGATTTGGTATCAAGGTGGAGTGTTGAGATTTGTGATACGCAAATCACAAAAATGTAGGCAACAAATTTTCTATGTGGATCCATTTTTGGTGGAGATATTTGTTGCTACTTTTGTGGGATATTTGAAAATGAAGTCAAGGATTATTTGGTGCTTATCCAAATAGATATATTTGGGATATATGAGGATATATTTGGGATATATGAGGATAATTTGGGTGATAAGTTACTCTATAAAAGGCCTACATGATATCTTCATTATGTGGTGGAAAAATTTGTCATTGTTCTTCATTATCTTTCTCCTCAAATTGTTTAGCCATTAGATATTCTCTACCTATTTCTCAATAAGGTTATTGATTCAAGTTGTGTTTGTTTAACGATAGTTGAGATCGGTTGTAAACAATATTTTGGTGAATCAATAAAGAGGGTGGTTCGGTGGAATATCGTGCGTTCATATTTCCGATATTTTTTTGTGTTGTTGTTTGTTATTCAATCACATTCATCTTCAAGTGATTGGGTGAAAAAGATTCATTTTGTTTTTGGGTGTTTTGTCAAAACTTCCGCTGCGCACAAAACCCCAACACATAAAGGCCATGATTGAAGACGTCTATAACAACAATGCTTATATGTAATAGATTTGTATTGTATAAATGACCATGGAAAGATTGTAGCACGACATAGGAATCAACATACACAAAAGCATGGAACCAAGAAACTGTGTAGTAAGGAAGTATGAACAAATTTAATTTCTCAACTTAAGCTTTAGTCAATACTGGGGTATCATTGAAATCACATCTATAGAAATTAAAATTCCAATGAAAATGAAGAGTATTGTTCAGATCTAGAAGAAATCGCTTTTAAACGCGCTGAAAGTAAAATTTGCATATTGAACCAATTAAATGAAGATGAATGACGCGAAGCATTATGAAAAGGTGTCATTCTTGGAAGATTAATATCTAATCGTACAATGAATTAAACATAAAAACTTTAACACTTATAACGATTCAAGCACACATAAGCAATATGAGACATGGATATCATATTAGTTGGGGTAGCCTAGATATGCTAGCAGCTCATAGTTTCGACAGAAACAGAATATTGGAGTTGAAATTGATTATTAAAAGATCATTCCGCTTATGACGACAATCTTTGGAATGACTTGTCTTCATCATTATTTTGATTTAACAGATGTAAACTATGTTCCCAGCATGCTCGATGGAAGGGAAGTGAAGTGAACTGTTGCTCATTAAGATAACATGTAATGTTATGTTTTGATCCAGTGGTTGACTTTCTATGGTAATAACAGTCATCATTAATCTTTGCCAATTTCAATCAAGTATAGTAATTACATGTTACATGTATGTTCTTAATGATTTTTAGAGAATCAAGCGTATAATCAAGTTTTTCAACTTCCTAAAATTAAACCGACTCTGTTGCACGATTTCAACGAAAATTCAGCACTTAGAGCACCTGGTCAGACACATACTTGCATAATCAACTTATATTGGTATGGTAAACTTACATTCTTTCTCTTTAGTTTACCTAGCAACAATGATAGGAACATACATTTCAATCACCAGTCGTGAATATGTCATTGGTAGTAATAGTAGTACAAATGTAAGGAAATTGGAGGATCCAATTGTGGTGCACTAAGCAATCAAATACATTAAGATTTTAAGATTCATTAGCATGTACTATTTAAACACCAGTCAGTACTAAACAAACTAATCTAATAAAATTTATGAATTGAAAATAAATAATTCATACCAAAATAAATAATTCATACCATAATACCATAATAAATAATTCATACCATAACACCAGTCAATTTTTATCAAACCACACTATGCTAATGAACACACTTAAAAACATAAAGTATATGATCAACTGAAAAATAGTTTACTTTCAATACGTGACATGCTAAAAAAATTAGCCAACTCGGTGGCATTAAGAAATCAAAATCAAATATAGTCTTTTCCTGGTAACATCCTTTACAGGAAATTAAAGTGTGAATAGCCAAATCAAAATAAATACTAAAAAACTTTAATTGAGCCACCGGTCCCCACATGCTCATATCATAAATTCTATTTAGGGTGCATTCTTAACCAACGCGAGCGGGGTATTTGAGCGTGACTTTTGAGCGTGGCATTTGAGCATGGTACTGTAGCGAACGGGGAATGTGTTTTTAGCTGCGAACGGGGTATTTGAGCGTGGCATTTGAGTGTGGTATTTAATTGTTAAATTAATGGTTTTGATTTAATTAAATTCTAATTGCATCAAACAAAACAACAACATATTTCATAAAATAAACGACAACGTTTTTCGTAAAACATAAAGAACACAACGGTACTGGATTTAAAACAAGTACATGAAAATCTAAAATAAATGACGATTAGGTAACTGACTCAACTCAGCTGAAATAAACACACATATGCCCTCATCGGTAAGCTCCCGAAAAATATCCACATTCCGCTCGTCATTGCGGAAAATCGTCAGAATCTCCCAAAGGTCCACACGCGTACCCGAGCTCTGAAGAAGCTCCAAGCACCGTCGGGCAAGCTGTCTCGTATCGTCGGTCATAAACGAGCTCGTACGCGCTACCTATCTACGCCTAGATGGCTGACCAGAAGGGGGATCGCCCGAAGCCATCCAACCAGTATAGAAACCCGCGTCGACAGGGGAGAAAGAAGCAGCTGGCACATGCGCTGGTGAAGGTGCTGGTGCAGTAGGAGGTGCAACCGCAGGTATCGGATACACACAAGTATCTTTCCGCAAACAACCCTCGAACATAATGTCCTGCTCTCGGAACTTCAAAGGCGAGTTCCTCCTGAACCGTCTGTAAGGTCTGCCACCGCCGGTACTCCAAAAATTATCTGGACCATCCAGATGATCGAACTTTGCATTCCATACACCACCGGGTGTTCGTAGCAGTCTATCCCAATCGCGAAAAGAGCGCTTCATGTTGTCCCATTTATTTTTGATCTGAGTTTCTGTGAACTCCAGATTATAACGGTCATTCATTATTGCCGCGACCGTTGAGTAGAACCCACTGACGCCTGTATCGCGAGCGGCTATAAACTCAACGCAAATATCTATAAAAGCTGACTCCCAGTTGTCCGTCCAGTTCGCAAATGGCTGCGAGGTAGCAGAGGTGGAAGAGGATGCATCTGCGTAACCAAAAAAAAACTTCCAGAAAAATTCGAAAAAAATATATGTTGTAGAGAATTGAAAAAGAAACACAACAGTATAAAAATTTACCATTATTGCAGCTCGAAATTGCACCAAAAAATTGAAATTCGTGGGTAAAGAGGGGAGGAATCGGGTTGAGATGGGGAAGAAAGGGGGGCGCGTTTTTATAGACGGTGGAAGGGCACGTTGAAAAATCAACCGTTGGCGTCCGACGCGTCGGACACATCGGACGACAACGGTTGATTTCCAACGTTCACTAATCACACTATCTGGAAGGGGGAAAAGTAGCTTGTGTCCGACGCGGAAAAAAAATTAACGTGCCAAATTTTGACTGCGAACGCACCATTATTGTGTAGAGATCGAACTTTAATTGTCTTCACAGTAAACAATACTATATGTTGCCACCTTTAATGAAATAAAGTGCAGAGAGGAAGAAATCAGGATTATAAGATAATAATACTGAAATAGAAAACAAATTTATTGGTAACAGCCAAGATTGAAGCAAGAACAACAATACATGATAACATAGCTTTTTGTTAAAGATGGACAGAAAAAATGCATATAAAGTTGAATTATTACCAATTACTTGAACGGGGATATCACATATTTCCACAACAATGCTCAATGGCTATGTTAAAACTTAATAATATAGAGATAATATCTTTTAGCTCCAAACGTAAGAACTTAGATTGCATGTCGCAGCACGATTAATAGAATAGTTTGAATGCATTTGTTCGCATTTCCTATTAAATATAAGCCATTAATGACTATAAAGAATAGTTGAATCAGCTGTTAAGGTAATGCATGAAACATGATTAAAATTGTAAAATCAAAGCTTTTAATTTTCATTGATAATATATATTTCTTTTAAAGAAAATTAACCAAGCACCTTAATTATTCATGCTCATATGTTCTAGTAATATAATCCAAGAAATTCATATATATCTCATAATTACAAACAAAAATAGTGTTGATATATGCATATCTCTTCTTCATTAATTTATCCATTAAATGAAAAGGACTCAAAATAATGCAAAATGTATTTTCAACAATCAATCATCTCTGCAAATAGCCGAATAATTAAGCTATTTCAAAGATTCATTAAAATTCTACACAAATGAAAATTTAATATTGAGCTAGGGATAGTTTCTTACCAAATTCGGCTTGATTTGGGATTCAGGTACATCACTATTTTTTAACTTGACATATGGCTATATCCTGCTATATCAAGCAAGCTCAATTAAATGCGCTGAAAGATTCCTATAATTAATTTATCAAGGATTTTTATCTTTGATTTTATTTACATAAGAATAAAGTGAACTCACATTTTAGTTATTTAGATTATATACTGCATATTTTCAGGAGATAGCTAATCCATATTTCTACAGTTTGGCACAAAGTTCGAAGCATATGGTAGGGTTGATGTACAAGTACATCAGCTATCTCACTATAGTCATAGATATGGTAACAAAATACGAGTGTTTATTAACCTGTAGCTTAAACAACGTAAATAACCTATTTTCTATCACATTAAAAACAGTAGTACATTGGCTATCATAAGTCCATACATAATACTGATGAATTTTCATTAATTTCTTAGGTCCGTCGTTGAGATTTTTTTTAATCAGATAATTCATTCGAGAGCTGAAAAGATTAAAAATAGAAGGAAAATACCTCGATCGCAGATTCTTTGATGATGCTCATAATTGAGTTGGGTCCCAGAGATCCGCGAAGTTATTATGCATGAAAATCAAAAAATCAATAGTGTAAATCTGAGAAAATATACATAAAATTTTATCATCTAATTTGATTTAAGAGCTTGAATAATCAGGAAAAATAGAAAAATACCTCAAGCATGAATTTGTATGTAGATTCTTTTAACTGCGTGTAGAATATGCAAAATAATGTAAGCATTGAAGTGAATAAATTTGAAACTGCACCTCACACGTACAAAAATGCAAAGCATTCTCACAATTATTTTCATGATCAGACATCTTAGCAGATCCATGCACACTAGTTTCGTCTTCTTTTGAATCGTCCTCCCATTTTCGCTCATGTTGCCTGCAAAACATATAACATGTAGCAAACATGTGTGTAAAATATATGGTAGCTTATGAAAAAATTAGCAGTAAAATCTACGGTGTTAAACCTTTAAACATAACACTACTTGGTAATGGATGAAGATGACTTTTTAATGACAAACCATTTCCCTTTGCTCCATAAGCTTCAATAAGGATGAAGATCGACATACGATGGATATCTTACACCTTTGCTCCATCAAGCTTCAATAAGGATGAAGATCGACATACGATGGATATCTTACACCTTTGCTCCATCAAGCTTCAATAAGGATGAAGATCGACATGCGATGGATGCCTTACCCTTTTGGATATTGCCTCCTTTTCGTCATCCCTAACACATATAAATTTATACCATAACAAAGAAATCACGGTATAACATGACGTATGTGTAGGAGGTACTAGATCAGCATGCATAAGCAGCCAAAACAAGTAACCAGGTAAAAAATTAGTCATCTTGCCTTTCTTAATTTTGTTGCAAAAATAAACAAAAATAAATAGAAAGGCACTAGTGTCAAAGAGGAATTTGTATCAAATGATGGTCAAGCTTGAATTTTGGGAAATAAAAAATAATCAGTAGACAACTGAGCTAGAATTTTTTCTAATGAAAAGTTATCGATTAATAAAGCACTAGTACTAAAAGTTCTAGTATTGCATATGCAAAAATTTACCAAACATATAAATACTATATAGTATAATGATTTTTACAGTGAAAAATGCCACTGAATTTTCGGAATCAGACGGAGCGGATCAAACTGAAAATAAAAACCTAAAATTTAACCAGCATAAATCCCTATATTTAAGTGCTCCAGCAAAGAAATAAACCCTAATCTGAATCGACTTTAACGTAAATAGGACAGTATACAAGGGATTCGCGTGAAATCGAAATAATACATTATCTAAAATGAAGTTGAACAGCAAATAGAGGCATTACCTGATGTAAATTGATGACAGTCGAAATCAAACAAAGTTGCCAAGGGGATCGAGAGAAATCTGCTACGGACTCTGACGACAAACAACATGACATTGAGTGGTAAGGGGAACAAGCGATTAGAGGTGAAGAATGATTAGAAGGTGAAAAGGAAGAACGATTAGGGAAGGAGAAGGTTGCGGCGGAGCTAGAATAAAGAGGATTCATGTTAATTGGGAATGAAGGAAGAAAAGGGGTAAAGTGATTTTAGCGGCAACGAAAAAATGGAGGGAAATGCCAAAAAGTTTCCCGTTAGTAGTAATAGCGTTAATGGTAATAATAAAGGCATCATCTATACATGTCATCCTCTACCCTTGTTACCACTAACCACTTAATTATGGCAAAACAAACTCTCTTGTCATCCTTACTTGCTATTAATATAGCATTTTCTTGTAGTGATTGTATGTAGTTATCATTTAAGAGCACAATGATCTTAACATATTCATAGCTATGTGACGCTAGGTTCATCAAACTATTCGAAAAAAATAAGTGGTTTAAAATTATGCACTTCAAACAATGATGGTGATTGCATTTAAGTTAGTTTTCCAACCATATATGAATACTATTAAGTGCATAGCATGTTAATTTATGATGTATACTTTTTCATTTGTTTAAAACTATTTATTTTCATTTTTGATTGGTGGAGGTTTATGTATTCATGATACCCTGGTCATTTTTCAAAAAAATAAAATTCTTTTTTGAAAGGTGTTCCTTAGAGGGCACTTGAACTTGTATAAAAATTAAAAGTGTTAATAGTTTATTCAATCCCTTAGAGGCCACCTGAACTCGTATTAAAAATAAAAACTGTTATTAGTTTATTCAAGTTCTTCGCTTAACCATTCGTTTTATCCATTGTTCTACAAGTGACAAAAGAATGTAGTGGCACGAAGTATATATTCTGTCATGAACGAAAATAATTGACAAGTAAGAAAAAAAATTAATTGCAGTATTAACTAAGAAATAATTTATAATTTGACCAATGAGTTGGAGATTTATTTATTATTCAAATAAGCGTAATATAATGCTAAGTAAGACTAACTTAATGGAACATGACAATCATTTTCCCATCGGTCTTACCGACATTTTTAATCAAAAAACAAATATTTATGATTTTATGCATGAAATGGCACCTTTAACAATCCACTGGATTTCAACTACAGATGTAATTATAGAATGTTGTAAACTTAATTGAAGGGAATGATGTTAATTAAAAAAGGCCTCTATACACACATTTGGTAATAAGTTACAATGCCAAAAAAATTCTCAATATCGAGGGTGACTTAATTTTTTGTTCAAAAGAACAATAGTATATACCTGTGGCATTATTTGTCTGATATATATCTCATTTCTTCATCTTAGGAACTCAATTATATGTTTGAAAAGGCATGTCTATGCTTTCTTTTGCTTCATTATCAAGATAAATTACGTACCTATGTTATCATTATTTTGTCTCTTTATAATCATCACAGCTTGCCTTTTTTTTTTTTTTTTTTTTTGGAAAACAGACTATGTAATGAATATTATAAGTACTGATCTACAATCAAACAGATATACCAACAGTAGGTTTAGCAACAAGGCATGAGATTGAGTTGAAAGATGAGAAAAATAATTGTCTTTGGTATAGGTATTTCATACAAACCTCTCCAGTTTATATTATTGAAGTTGTTCTCCCAAATCAATTGGTAACTACAGAGTAAAAAACATTATCATCAATGGCTTACTTCTGAGAATAAACATAAACATTAAACAGACCTAAACT
Organism: Allium sativum; assembly: GCA_030737875.1. NCBI lineage: Eukaryota > Viridiplantae > Streptophyta > Magnoliopsida > Asparagales > Amaryllidaceae > Allium > Allium sativum. The sequence goes on along the minus strand of CM060912.1, from coordinate 75,225,089 downwards.
TTTCAAGCACAAAATTTTAAAAATTATTCACTACTGAAAGATTAACACAGTTGAATATTGAATGTAAGAAAACCCAGGCAATAGAAAACTGATGAGAATGGATAGGAAAATCACAAACCTTGGAAAATCCAGCTGCTCTAATGAATCGATGAATACAAGGCAACAAAGAAGATTCCTTCCAGATCACATCAATTGAGGTAGGACGATCGATTTTTTTTGAAGAGAAGATGCGTGATACAGAGGAGCACGAAAGGTTTGGCAAAGGGGACATGAGAGGGCATTGTGTTATTACACTCAAAATACTGTTAAGGAATCAAATTTTTATTTTTTTCAAAAATTGCTAAGGGCAGTACCAACGATGAAAGTAGCCCCTTAAAAAATAAAGGTAATTTTATCTTAATACCCATTTAGCATCTTAACAAATAAATTAATTTTACCTTAACAAATATTAAGGGTCATAGTATTTTTTTTTTTAATTCGCATATATCGATTTTTTTGAACCCTAAAGAATAAGTGTTTTCGGAGGATTAGGATCAAACTATTTTTGTTTTTGTCGACATAAATATGCCGAATTTTGTAATTACAAAGACAATGCAAAGGAATGAATATTAATTTTCGACATATCACTGCCGAATACATACATAATTGATTACGTGTTGCATTCGGTGCAATGGTGACGAACTACTTATTTTAATTCGGTTTTCCTTGTCGAATAAGTTTTTTTAAAATATAATTTGAAGGGACAATACAGGAATATTGAGTAGTGTGAAATAATATGTTTGTGTAGCCCCTTAATAATTTTTCAAAGAGTGAAGTGTTTTTAAAATATGATCCCCTCCTTAACAATAGTTTGAGTGTGAATAACAACACCCATATGAGATGTAATTAGAACGACAAAAAAAAATTCCTATGAAATGAGCGACAGTGAGTAGTGACATCTTTTGAGGCGGTTTAGTACGCCTCGTTTTAATGTTATTAGGGTCCAATTAATAATTCACCCTTAATTGTTAATTAATAGGGGCTTTTTAATTAATTTGCTATTGCCCCCAATAATAACAAATTTGGTAGTGATTTATACAAATAGTTGTAAAAAAATAATATCTTATAATGTTTTTAATTCAATTTAATATATTATTTTATAACAGTTTTCTATGAAGTTATTAAATCTATAAATTTTATAATTTCTTTTCAAGTTTATTAAGATATAATATTGAACAATATTTCGGGTGTGTTATAAATTAGTGACTAAACAGTAAAAGATTAATACTGTAAAGTATGCAATTGTTGATTTCCAACATTTCCATAAGATAAATATTTCATCTTTATTAATAGTTGGAGTAAAAACACATTTTTATGCATTTATGAAAATTTGAAAATATCAATAAATAAAGAGTGAATATAAACACAAACAATTTTGTAAGCTAAAATTCTACTTCGACAAGAAAACACATTTTTATTTAGGATTAATTAACAAGAATAATAACCAGATTTGGTTCTAATATTAGTTCAAATCTCAACAAAAATGGCTGTCGTTCTCTAAAACCTTATTTCCTGCGCCGCCACCACCTCTTCCACCCATAATGGCCAAGAAAAGCCCCTCTTCTATAACTACCTGCTCTGGAAGCAGAGCCAATTCAATGCAATTGCAATCCAAATCTGATGTAGAGCTGGAAGACGATGCAACACCACCTGCGAGATATGTTTTTACGTTGTCGGAGAATCATCCTTTGAACAAGTTAATCTCGGATATCAATGCTGCAGGGCCTTCTACGCCTTTAAATCTAGGTAAGTCGTCACTTTTTGTGGATCTGGGTTCTGTATTGGGTGAGGCTGCATCTCCTTCCTTGAGACAGTCTTCGGTCATTGATAACGATGTGTTGAATTCTAATGTTGAACGTGATCATGAGCAATTAGTCAGTAATGGATTGAATGGCCTACTCTCCTCCAACAATGAATCAAATCTTCAATGCCCTCCACCTGTTCGACAGAATTCCCTTATCAACCAGATTAATACGCCAACTACACTCTTACCTGCACATTTATACTCCCTGAATTCCCCCAACGCATACATAGCCCCTCTGGCCAACTTCAATCTGTTTCTGCTGCTCCTGTTCGGGTAGCAGCAGCGGCGAACTCAGCTCCCAGGAAATGGACATCTTTATTTGATTCTCTTCCTCGTGTGGCGGGCGAATTCTTGCATGTGGATTTTGAAATTCAACATATTGAGTTTGGTTCTGTCCCTCCCCAAGAAATTCATGTTGAAATAGCAAATTTCTGGAATGAACATACTGTAGAATTTTTTTTGGATACCAGACCTCCTTCAGTGGATATGATAACAACATGCCGTAATTTTTGGCAAATCCGTGACTCTATGAAAATGACGTTAGTTGATGGACTTTACTTTTTTAAGTTCTCCTCTTCTGTTGAGAGGATACGTGTACTAGAAGCTGCGCCTTCCATCATTGAAGGTGGACCTTTCATTGTGACACCATGGAGTGCTTCGATTGATAGAGTTCGTGAGCAGGCCCACTCTATTCGTGTCTAGGCGCAGTTCACCCACATTCCCTCCGTGCTACAACCACTTCTTGGCCTTAATTGGCTTGCATGTCATATAGGTAAACTCAAATATTTTCTTTATTTTTATCAATGATGTAGTAGTTGATCGCAGTCGTCTCTTCTTCAGGCCGAAAGGTAAGAAATTGGTATTGCGGAGTGACGGTGCAGTTGGTGAAAATAAGTCTGCGATCATGGAGGACACATCGTGGGACAAGAACAGATTGCTCGCACCTTCAAATGTGGATGACTTGGCCTTTCACTTTTGGTCCTTTAAGCGCAATATGACACCATATACTGGCACCTATTATGAAGACTATGAAGATGACTCGGAGGTTGAGTAGCGTTGCTTGCCTAGTGTTAAGCTTTTGTTTACTGTCTATGTAGTTATCCTTAATATTTTGTTGTATTGATAGTGACTAGACACTTCAAAATAGAAATGCTACTCTGTGCATGTAAAGAGTACCAGTACTTTTATCGTTAATAAAAGTGATAAGGGTCCACTCAACCCCGTTAGCCTTGCAAAAAAAAACATGAATAATCAAAGTTTCACGTGTCTTCCCATATTAATCCAAAGTTTGGATTATTTTTAATTAATCCCAGGTTTGAGGGGTCTATTCTCATATTGATTCCAGTAACCTAGTGACCTATTTAACTAGTTTTCCACCCTCAACTTTCCAAAATCAAATATCTTTGTCCAACCTGCTACATAATAAACGCCACCATACCTTCAACACCAACTTGTTGATCCATCTATACAGTCTTATTACATCAAACTCATCTACATACAGTTAAGAACAAACATAAAATAAAAATAAAAAAAAGAATTAACAATTTGAATCCCACCCTCATGGAGATGAACAATATTTCTCTACATAAATGCTATACTTATGATACATTTAACAACAAACAAGCAAATGCTCCAGATGCATAACCATCATTTGCATGCGGTTACACCTCTTCACTACCATCATGGTTGTGCTTAACAATATTGAACTTGCAGAGTGGACCTTCCTGATTGATATCTCCATCAGACACCCCTTCCTGATCTGCCACGGCATAAAGCAACAAACGGATTAAGCAACAAACCAAACAATACAAAATTAAAGTAATACCAACAACCAAAGAAAAGCATTAAACCCAATTCAACCCAACAAGACATTATGACGGCAAGTTTTATGCAAAACTTGCAGGCTGACAAGGGTCCAAATGAAACTGAGGTAGGTAATGCACATGCTACCTCAATTCAGATGGAACAACCTTCAGACACCAGCAGAAATCAAAGCATTGCAGAGGGGTACAAAAATTCAATGGTCATTGAGTCCTCCCCCCCCCCCCAAAGGAGAACCCAAGTTTAATTACAGATTCTGTAAAAATTAATTTAAAAGGTAAAAAAATTGATTGCAGTGAATTATTAGCTGCAGACCCTATCTTCACTGATACAAGTCTGTTAGCTCCTGGACCTGCACCTATTAAGCTCTCTTCTGTCACCGAGGAAAGCATCCAGAAAGCAGTCAACACGTTGGTTGCTCCTAAGCCTTCGAAACCTGCATCACCAACTAAAAAAAAGAAGAAGTGCAGGAGTAAAAGTCTTTCAGATATCATAGCAATAGAGGACTCAGAGGATGCTGAAGATCATGAGTTCAGGAAAAAGTATATAAACAAGAATTCAAAATGGGAAAAGCAGTTAAAAACTTCTGATAATGCCAGCTTTAAGAAGAGTGGTAAACAGAAGGAGGTTAAAGTGGACACCAGGAAGAGAGTGGACACTCCAGGAGTGATTCAGACCGTAGCAAACCCATGGACAAAAGAAACGATAAGTCTTTTGCACAGGATTGGGAACAACCACTAAAAGAGCAAGCTGAATAACCAGATCTATCACTTAACTGTCTGGTCTGAAGGCGAGAGTAGCAGCGCTAGTCCATTGGAGGGTAACAGTAGCTCATTTAGTCTGAAGAGAAGCTTCGAGAGGATGAAGAGTTCAGATCTGAAAGATAAGAACCCAACCGACCTCATCGAATTACAGAATCTTTGCAAGGAAGACCAATCTTTCATTTGAAAGACGACGAAGTAAATCGTAAGCCTGAATCCAGTAAGAAGAGAAGAGAAATTAACGAAGATACTGTTTGGAATCCGCCTTAAAGACGGAGAGGTTGTTTCTCCTATTGAGCTCGCCATTTTTGAGTTTTGCTTGAAGCTCGATAGGATTTGGTTTGTTTGAGTGGCGGCTAGGGTTTGATTACCCTAACTTTTGCTTTGTGGTTTTCTAGTTGTAATCGTTAATTGGGCTTTGGGCCTATATTTTTATCTATTTCAAAAAAAAACATCAAACAACAAATGGATCAAATGATTTGGAAACAACAACAATGGAATTGACAAATACGTCGAAAGTAAACCAAAATACAAAATTTCATTGATGAATACCCATCATCATACATAAAACGATTAACACCGAAAAATAGGTATTTCTACATTCCAAACTCAGAAATGAGAATTCAACCCAAATCAGTTGTAAACCTAGATAACGAAACCTATTATTTGAAAACCTGGAAGGTTGTCTGAAGTATAAAAACCAATTTCTATGAGTCATCGTTTCCCTTTCTCCCTTTGCGATAATTTTCTTCGTAGTGCTTTGCGATTGCTAACCCCAAATTGGTCAATTTTTCATGTTAGGGGCATTATAATTTTGAGCTATGTAAACTCCCAACGTTTTTCCACAAGCAAAGTTGAAGACACTTCTTAAGAATCCCATCTTTTTCTCTGAGTCAAAGCATTGTTAAGATTCACACGGTGAAATTTCAAGAGAAATGAAAAAGAGATGATGTTGCAGTACAAGAAATGAATTCACGTTAGTTTGGTAAAGTAAAGAGTTAAAACCGGCTATAACAGGTCAGTAGGTCAGTATGGAAGGGACCCCATTAGTTAAAAATAATCCAAACTTGGGATTATTATGGGAAGACACATTAAACTTTGATTATTTGTGCCAATTAATCCTTTTATTTATTGCTTTTAAGTTTAATATTACGTAATATATAAAAAAATAATTGGACTGTTTGTAAGGAAATTTTGTATGAAAACGTAAGTACTAATAGAATTAGTAATATATATTCAAAATGATGTTTCTCAATGGATGTTAGGACAAAATCTATAATGGCGTGTTTGCGATGAGCAGGGGCATTTATGAGAGAAATCGGGGAGGTGTATTTGCTTTAGAAAGACTAGTGCATGAAAAATTCGTAACAACTCAAATTTTAGTAGACCCGATTTTATCGCATAATACTACAAATCCAAGTCTACTGAAACCTGAATTGGTTTGTATGGTATTCTACAGAAAAATAAAGATAAAATATGTCACAGCTAACAATAAAATTTATCACAGTGGAATAGATAAAATACAAATGTAAGTAAATACTTATTGTTGAATTTTTTTATTTAAATATTTTATGAAGAGGATGTAATCAATTAATTGATTTGATTAATTGATTGATTAATTTTTTAATTAATCGACTAATTGATTTGATTGATTGGTTGGTTGATTTTATCGTAGAACGAAAGAAATGAATGATTATATTCTAGAGATATTTGGAAGGGGCAATTTGAATATTTGTGTAACATCCTGCCTTTTTGATCACTTCAAATTGGTGATTAAACCAACTTAAGAATGTTCAAATCAACAGATCGTTATTTAACTTTCAGAGTTTAAAAACAGAATCCACACAGAAAACACAGAAACACGGTATTGAATAGCGAAATAAAACTTTTATTTATAAATCAGAATTTTTGAATACAACATTTTTCTATACGACGGGACTTAAAAGAACAATTTAAATAGAAGAAAAATCTTTACTGGTTTAAAACTTCAGAGTGCGCATCTTCGAAATCCCCCAGCTTTACAAATCTTTGAATCCTAAGCTAAAATCATTAAATCTGTACTGCTCGGGTCTGACCCGAGCGTTCCATGCGAAAACATAAAACATCCGAGTCAGGATTAATCATAGTTCAAGTAAATTAACTTCAATGTAAACTGTAATATAATAGTAAATCCTAACATAATAAATTTCGAATATACGATCAGAAGTCTGTCATTCACGGTCTAAATGTTTACCCGAAAATCGAACGTACATGTGGCATGAAATTTCAGTTAGCCACAGTACGACTAACATACACAAAATAATCAACAATTGACAGGGGGTCACATATGTAGTTTAACATTTTATTCATATACGCAGTTCAATCTGGGTCGCATATTTGGTTCCACACTCATGGTTTGAATTCATTTTGGTATAGGATCTGAAACAATATACACTACAAGAGAAGGCCCATTTTGTTACGGCCCGTAGCGACGGCTGGCGACGGCTAAAAAAGCGGCCCTCACCAGTCGTCGCCAACCGTCGCCCAAAATGATAAAACCGCGAAGCTACAGCAATAATTCTCATTTCACGCTGCTCCCCAAAACCACCTAAAAAGAAAAACCCTAACCCCGCGTCGCTGCCCCACCACCACCTGCAAGTCACCGAACGTCGCCGCCGATCATCTCCCCCCTTCTCCAGCGCCTCCCCTTGCTTTGATCATCCCTAAAGGTATAAATTATACCCTAATTTCTTAATTTAATTAATTAATAGTTATTTAAATGTATATGTTATGTGATTAGGTTATGATTGTTGAATTATTGTTGATTTAGTAATGATTGTAAACCCTAAAATGTCGATTTAGTTGTTTATCGATGAAAATGTGGATTTAGTTGATTTTGTGCGTATGTATGTGTTAATGAATTGCATTGTGGAAATTATTGGAATGGAATGACTATGTATGGCGCAAGCCAAGGCCTAGGTTAGTATGTATGAACCACTAGAATTCAGAAATCTCATATATTACGTTGTAGATTCGGAGTTTAGAAACTCCCGACACCCGTCTTCCACAAACCATGGACGACTTGTTTGAGTTGTGATGTGAAATTTGGTGAATATTACAAATGGTTGATTGTTGATTATGGTTGATTTTGGTTGAAACCAAATTGGATTAGTTTGTGGAAAAAAAAATTGTCTGCGTACGAAATAGATTATTGAAATACCCCTTGTCAAAAGCTGCGAGGCTTTAAGGTAGCGCAAGGTGTCGTACATCGGAACGGTGCCGGTTTTAATTACCCTGTCGTTATGCTGCCGAAATTTTCAGAAATATTCGTGTGTTTGAATTATTTTCATATGTTCAAGTATATTCATGTGTTGATAATTTATTCATGATAGAAATAAATTGCTTAGATAATAAAAATCATATTTTTATTATGTATGAACCACTAAAAATATTCATGTGTTGAATAAATTCTTTGAACAATAAAAATCACATTTTTATTATATGTATGAACTATTAAAAATATTCATGCGTTGAATAAATTATTTAAACAATATATGTATGTGTTATCGAAATCACCGACATATATTTTTGAATCAGGAAAAATGTTCAATTATTACATTGACCGTAGTTGGATGTATGAAGTTAGAATTGGAATGAAAGGCTCTGTGAAAGAACATTTCTATAATGGTGTAAATGAATTTGTTAGATTTGCAGTATCTAATAATCGAAATTACGAGGAGCTTCGTTGTCCGTGTAGTAAGTATAAATTGATTAGGTTACATAAACCAGACATCGTTAAAGCACATTTGTATAAATCAGGTTTTGTGCCAAATTATTATTTATGGGATCATCATGGAGAAATTGTTGCGCCTACAGTAAATCCTGTAGCGTCAGAGGTCGAATTAGTTATGATGAATCCAATAGAAGATATGGTGGAAGATGCAACACGGTCAATGTTCCCTACGGGTCAGGTTGACGACGTTGACGTCAATATTGAAGAAGAAGCGAACATGGAAGCCAGAAAAATATATGATTTATTGGCTTCAGCTAAGCGGCCATTGTGGAATAGTTGTGAAAGTGGAACTGAATTATCGGTAACCGCTGAGTACATCACCATGAAATCAAAATTTAACCTTACAGAAGCTGCATTTATAGCGGTTGTACAAGCTGCGAAAAGACATATGCCACCCGATAATCTGATGTGCAATAGTCATTACAAAGTGAAAACACTAATGTCAGCTTTGGTTTGCCGTACCAAAAAACAGATACTTGTGTAAAAGGTTGCATGTTGTATGGGAATGATGATATTAATCTTAGAAACTGTAAGAAATATGGCGGAGAATGGTATAAACCGAGAAAAAAAGAAAGGTAAGGAAGTTCCGTATACAAGAATGCATTATTTACCAATCATACCTAGACTACAACGGTTATATGCATCTACAGTCACTGCATGTCATATGCGATGGCATAGTGTGCGAACACAAGAAGATGCAACTTTGACACATTCATCGGATGGAGAAGCATGGAAACATTTTGATAGGACGTATCCTACATTTGCCGCAGAGAGCCGTAACGTTAGACTTGGTTTATGTATAGATGTGTTTTCACCATTTTCTCAGTTCGGTAGTAAATATTCATCTTGGCCTATTATCGTTACTCCTTATAATTTACCTCCGTGGATGTGCATGAAAACTCCATATATGTTTCTCACTGTTGTCGTTCCTGGTCCTAATGATCCAAAACAAGGCATCGATGTTTATCTACAACCATTAATCGAAGAGTTGAAAAAACTATGGGATAATGGAGTTGAAAATATGACATTTCAAAAAAAAAAGAATTTTCATATGTTCGCTTCTTTGTTATGGACGTTTAGTGATTTTCCTGCATATGGGATGATTTTTGGTTGGAGTACCGCCGGTCGTCTATCTTGTCCTTAATGCATGGAAGAAACACAAGCATTTTTCTTGCGGTATGGAAGGAAGCATTCGTGGTTTGATTGTCACCGTTGTTTTCTGCATACCAATCATACTTTTAGAAGAGATAAAAAAAACTTTAAAACTAACAGCGGAATGACAGTACAAGCACCCAAAATTTGGACAAGTGTAGAAATATACGATATTGTAAAGGATTATCCCAAGATCCATGAGACTGGAGAGCAGACAGAAATTCTGGGTAAACCTGACATTCATAATTGGTGTAAACAAAGCATATTCTGGGAGCTACCTCATTGGAAAGATCTCAAACTTCGACATAATATCGACGTTATGCACAATGAAAAAATGTATTTGATAACGTGTTTAATACTTTTTTGAATGTCAAAGGAAAAACAAAGGACGATATATATTCGAGATGTGACATAGAAGAATATTGTAAACGTCCAGAACTTCATATGAAGCCCAATGACAATAAAAAACCCAAAGCGTGCTATGAACTAGACAACAAACAAATAAAATTTGTACTGAAATTGGTTGAGGGACTGAAATGTCCGGATGGGATTTCTTCTAATCTTCATAGATGCGTTGAATATAAAAACAATAAACTGAGTGGGATGAAAAGTCATGATTGTCATATCATGATGGAATATTTATTACCAGTGGTGTTCAAAGAATTATTGCCTATAAAAGTGTGCGGTGTTTTAACAGAGTTAAGCTTATTCTATAAACAGCTTTGTTCGACAACGCTAAAAATTGATCGTCTCCGTAAACTTGAAGTAGAAATTCCGATATTGATTTGCAAATTAGATAAAATCTTCCCTCCGGGATTTTTTTTATGTAATGGAGCATTTAGCTATTCATCTTCCATCCGAAGCTATTCTTCGAGGTCCAGTGCAATATGGATGGATGTATCCTTTTGAAAGGTAAAATTTATGCTTACAATTCAAAGTGACATTAGTGCATATAAATTGAATTAATTTTATTTTAGGTATTTGAATCATCTGAAGAAAAAAGTTCGATAAAAAGCACGAGTTGAAGGTTCGATTTGCAAATCTTATCTTGAAGAAGAAGCTTCGTTCTTTTTTCTCATTACTTCAGTGATCATGTGAACCTATCATTTGTAAGTGGTCCTCGTAATGATGAACCCGTGGAACCCAATTTTTGTCCGATAATGTTATCTGTTTTTAGACAACATGGACGATCTTCTGGAAAATGTGTAGAAATATGGTTAGATGATAGAGATCACCGTGTAGCACACACGTATGTTCTTCTAAATTGTGCTGAAGTTGCACCATTTGTTAGGTACTAAACTTTTAACTTTATTACAGTTATGTATACATAAATTGTTTGCTAGTAATAAAATCATTTATATTTGCGGTATTTACGAATCAAAAAATCCAAATGGCGATCTCGGTAAAGATTTTGCTAAATGGTTCTCGAAGTACGTTTTCGATCTAATAAACTGCGTCAATGACGAGCATTTGCAACATCTTGCGCTTGGACCAAAAAGAAATGCTAAGACTTATCCAATATTCTTCGTCAATGGATTTAAATTCAACACCATAGACTATGGTACTGACAGATTAACATATAACAGTGATGTATTTGTCAAAGGTAGTGATGATCCCGAAGAGCATATAAAAAACTTTTATGGCATCTTGACACAGATTTTAGAGTTGACATATTATATACAACCCGTTGAAAAAGTTGTTCTATTCAAGTGCAACTGGTTCGGCAATGTTCCTGGTACTGGAATCAACGTGCATAAAGATTATAAGCTAATAGAAATAAAGCACACATCGCATTATTATAAGTATGATCCTTTTGTATTGGCAAAGCAAGCAATACAAGTTTACTTTGCTCCGTATCCATCCTAAAAAAGAGATGAGACCGAGACTGAATCAGAAAATGAAGAAGAAGAATATTATTTGTATCGTTAGTTGTTTACATACGTACGTACAATGTTGTGATCTTATATGATGTGCTATGTTGTGAACTTATATGATGTGCTATGTTGTGAACTTATATGATGTGCTATGTTGTGAACTTATATGATGTGCTACGGTTATCTATTATCTGGTTCTTCTTCTTTTATGTAAATGAGTCTTGTAGTTGCATTTGATAATATATGTTGTATGAGTTTATTTGATAATGGATGTGCATAATGATATATGAGTTTTTAATTCCGTGACAGATATGCCTCCTAGACGCCGACCTACCCATAGTTCAGAGGCAGGTGCGAGCGATACAGCACCGGATACACGTCCGGTCGTAGAGCTCGTGCCCAAGTCTGCAGGGTAATTTTTAATTTCGTAAATGCTTAGTATTCAAAAGTTATTAAATGCTAATATCGTACTTTCTACAGGGGGGTTGATATTATTCCAGGAGAGCTTGTTTAAAGTGTGTCTAGACAAGCATATGTCGCTAGGTGGACAGAGGCGTGGCCTCACTGGGACGATATTCCTGTGCAGATTAGGAATGCCATCCTCGCGGAGGTTGTTCTAAGTATAAATATATTTCTCATTTGCAAAATTATATAAAATATGTAATACAATTTGTTTGTTAATTTATAGTGTTGTGTACTTGTCCGGGATGAAGATATGGATGTTTTCCTCACCGCATGGAACCAGAACATGAGGAAAAATTATTCAGGCAATGTATACAAGACAAAAAAGCGAAAAATAGGCCTCAGTGGATGAGCGAGGAGGTCTACGCCGATTTCCAGAAATTGTGGGCCACGAAAGCTGCGAGGGTAAATTACTTAAGCTTATTTTAAATTTTTATTTTGTATATCCATCAATTAATCATATAATTAAATATATAGGAGCTTTCAGAGCGAAATCGAGCAAACAGGCTCAAAAATCCTACTTTTCATTGGGCTGGGTCTAAGTCCTTCTCCTAGCATCGTCGCGAATTGGTACGAACGATAAATCACATTTACAAATAGTTCTAAACTTTTTAAATCGTATTGATTAATTCCAAATATATATTTTATCATTTCATATGTCGACTCTCCAACGGGAGCCTACACTTGCTGAGGTGTTTACACAGACTCATGCCATCGAGCGGACAGATGAGGAGGATAACACCACATATACCTGGACGGACCCTAAGTCCTGTGAAACGATGGTTAACATTTGTAATAATTTGTATTTCACATTGTTATTTTGAATTGAGTATTTAATGTATTCCATAATTGTCCGCTATCGCAGGACAAATACAGGACAACCTTAGATGCTCGAGCGACGCAGTTAGGTCACGAGCCGGACGTGGAGGAATGCAATCGCATTTGGAACAGAATCATCGACCCGCCTACCAGGGGTAGACGCTACGGCTTTGGAAACATAGAGATAAAGCGTTTTATTAAAGGATTTAAACATATCCAAGTGTTATTACTTAATATCACTTAGGTACTCAATCCACGTAAACAAATATTAATTACCGGCATGAATAATTACTTCAAATTGGTTCTATTAATTGGTGTGCATTTTATGTCGACAACTCTATTACAATAATTGTATAAACCATGTATAGTATCCAAAAAAACTTTTGACAACGGTTTCTAACTCTTTTAATATAATTACAAATGGTGGGGACTCAGGCCTCATATACGAGGCGCCATGTAACAGCCCGCATTTTACGTATCGGAAGATCGTAAAATATTTTTATTTTATTCCCTGAGGGTTGGATCATTCTCATCTTTTGATATGTTGCTTATGGGGATGTGTGACATGTACATAATTTTTACCGATTTTGTTTGTGACCATTTTGCCCATGCCAGTCTTGTACTGGGCATAACTTTTGACTCAGGTCGAATCAGAGGGTGAGACTTGTGCCATTGGAAAGGAATTGATGATTCCCTTTCCGTAGAGTGGTTACATTAAAGATTTGGTTCAGCGGTTTGGGAGAAATCGCTGTTTTAAGGTTTTTCAGTTGGCTGTTCAGGTTTTGGAAGGCTAATGGGCTGATTTGGAGAAGGCCCATTAGAGGGTGGGTGGGGACTATAAATAGGGGGTAAGGGGTATGGAGAAAGGTTGGCATTTTCCATTTTCTTATGGGGAGGCTTTGATCTCCTTCTTCCTCTAACATCTTTCCACCATTAAAATTCCAAAATCCAAGGAGGGAAATCGAAGATCTACACCATAAGAGGCTAGATCTACATCGTCTCAAGGGCGAATTCATCGGATTAAAGAGTTTGATTCGAAGTGTTCGCTGTCCGGATTGCGTTTTCATTGCTTTTGCTTTGTTTTGGAGAATTGGTGAGTGATTTACATCTCTCATTCGGATTCATGCAAGTATATGGGTTTTAGGATGTTAATTTCATCATTTCCATGTTATTTTCCTTACATCCACACCATGCTAAGTCCATTTTATATATGAATCACCTTAGGATCTGATCTAGATAATTTAAATGGTTAATTTTATGATTTTTCTCAAGATTATGCAAGTTAGATCCGTTTTTATGTTCATATGATTCACTTATCATGTTTTGGGAAATTTATGTGTTTTGATGGAAATTGTTAGATTGGTGATATTGTTGGTTGCATAACATGTTTGTGGTTGCATTTGGAAGAATCGGATAAACCGATTTCGTCGGATTCGTCGTTTGATGAAGTTTTGGTCGAAATCAGAGTCGAATTGGAGATGTGCAGGTTTCTGGTCGTCCTGGAGCTGGTCGGGTCGGTCGTGAAGAGGTGGTCGGTCGGAGCTGGTCGGTCTGATGGCTCTGGTCGGTCCAGAAGGGTCTGGAATGAGGTGGTCGGTTATATTATGGCTTGGGGAGCAAGTCAGGGAGTTGGCCGGTCAGATGGAGTTGGTCCTGGTCGGTCCAATGGGTCTGGTCGGTCTTGACGGGGTCGGTCCAAAGCTGGTCGCTATGGAGGAGCTGGTCGCTCAGGAGTAGTTGGTCGCTCTGGAAGTCCTGGTCGCTCTGGAAATCCTGGTCGGTTTAGGATGGGAAGTAAATTCTGATCGGTTTTGGATGGGAAGCAAATACTGGTCGGTTTTAGCTGGTCGTTCTGGAGCAAGTTGGTTGATTTTATCTGGTCGTTCTGGAGCAAGGCTGGTCGGGTTTTGGCTGGTCATTCTGGAGCAAGGTTCTGGTCGGTTTTGGCAGGGTCGTTTTCTGAAAAAGTACGTTTTCGGGTACGACTCGGGTACGAACCAAAAAGGTCTGAAAGCAGGGGCGAACCCTAGCCGCAGCGCAGTGATGTGTTTTGGTTCGGTGATGGCATGACTTCGAGGTCATTCAAGTAGGAAGACTCGAAGTGATGAATGTGTTCGTTGATCAAGGTGGAACAACGAATGCGGAGACAACTCAAAGGTCGTGAGTTGCTGGATAATGGCTGCTCGAGAAGGTTGCTTGAGCTATGAAACATCGTCAAGATTGGACGATTAGAGATGCGAAGGCCGAGAAGTCATCGTTGTCGTAAGTTCTAGCAGGCTCAAAGCAGGGGTACGATGGGTATCGTTGAAAGGCCCAAAAGAACGGTTGTTGGTCGAGTACCCTGTGTCTTTCTGGTTGGGGAAAGGCCTAGTGTCAAGGTTGGACATTGCCAAGGTTGGGCATATGGAGTTCATGCTAGAACTGGGGTTATCATTAGCCCTTGACATATGGCAAGGTTGGCCGTCATACGATAATGATGGTTTCGAAGTAGGATTGGTGGTGATAGCCAGAGTCAGTCATGGATGATTGGTTGTTCTGTTTGTACTATCTCACATAGATTATCCAAAGTCGAGGGAGATGTCCTTTGAGTGCTTAAGTGATATTGGTCTAGGCCTCTGGCGAGAGTACTTGAGGGATGTTAAACTCGATTAGGGTTGTCTGTGTGAGACTTATATAATCTGGATGTGATGTGTGTTCTCTATGATTGAATGGTTGTTCTGGTTTCTATGGATTAATGGTTGAAATGCTTGGTGTAAAGGCTATCACTGTCCGATGTGGGGAAGATAGGGTTGAGTTCTTCTCTGGTGTTGTGGGTAGATAAGTTGTTCATTTACCCATTCTCATATACTTTCTTGTTGAAGTTTGTTAGCTGTATTATCGCTCACTAAGACTATTGTCTGACTCAAGGTTTTATGTCTCCTCTTATTACCTTGGGCTGTTCATCCGGTTGTGGATGGGCAGACTAGGTAGCAGGTTACAGGTAATGGAGCTTAGTGATACGAGGAAGCTGAGCGATGACGAGCAGGAGGCTAGCGTACCAGTTTTATTCTATCTAGTATTTCTGTTTCCGCTGTTTGAGTTGCTTGAGAGTTGTAGTGAGGCCTTATGTACAAACTTGGATATCAGTTGGATAATCTTTCTGGATGTTGAAAGAGTTTCAAAAGTTTGCTATATGATACCTCATTACTATCACCTGTTGTATATGTTCTATTATATTTTATCCTTGCGCTGTGAGTTCTACGACAGGTTTCGATGCGTTCACTTACTATGGTGATCGTCCATAGCAGCCTGGCACGCCTTTCAGCGCATTATTCCTCTTGTTTAGTGCGGGGGTTATGGGCGGTCGTCACATGCCAGGATGAGGAGGAGATCCACATGCTTCGACAGCAGGTTGCAGCTTTAGAGGATTTCCAGAAGAACAGGCTCGAGACCGTGCTGAATGCGCGGATTGCTGCATATCTTCAGGAGCATGGTGTGATGCCGCCGAGTGAGCCCGTGGAGGAGGACGATGAGGATGAACAGAACAGAGAGGATGAGGATGATGAGGATGAGTAGGTAGGTACTTTTGTCTTTTTTTTATTTTGGACTGGTTTTGTAAATACAAACTAGTTGTTGGTGATGGACTTGAGATGTTTGTGTTTTTTTGTGGAGACGGTAATGGTATTTTGGACTTCGTTTGTTTGATGTGGATGTGTCAATGGTTTTTCGATTGTTTATCGTTTATATTTATGGTTTTTGAACGTGATGATGGTATGAGTTGATTTATAGCATTTATGAGGTGAATGAATGTGAAATTGATTGTATATGAGTTGCAAATGAACTGCGTTTTGAGTTTGTGTGGTTTGATGGCTTGTTAGCTGCTGTAATATAAAAAAAAGTTTTAGTTTGGCAAGGGCTAGCGACGGTTTTCTGGTCACGATTGGCGACGGCTAACGTAGGTTTTTTGCCCAGTTTTGCCACGTATAGCGACGGTTGGCGACGACTTTTTTGCAATGTTTTGTGTCGGTTGGCGATGGCTTGCGAGGGCTTGTTGGTGACGGCTTTTAACCACTCGTAGAAAATATAACCGTTTGTTCACGTGGCAATTTTGCTGTCGCCAACCGTCGCAAAATTGGTGTCCACTGCCGTCGCCATGACCGATGCTATTTGCTTAGTGTCCACATAATTGGTGACAGCTAACGACGACGGTTGACGACGACTTGTGACGGTTTTTTACCGTTGCTAATTGAGCCGATTTTTGTAGTGATATTTCACCAGACTGAATTAGGCATAAGTGATATGAGTTTCAGGTTGCCAAATGAGACTAAGAATTTTTTTTTTTTTCATTTATCCAAGAAGTCAGGGCGTAAATTAATACACATGTGTAAGGAAAGCCCACATGTGAAGTCAATATTTTCAAGTTATGGAACCATTGTTATAGCCGGACATCCATAAGCCAGTACATCCAAAAATTGAACGGTGCAGGTTCTAAGGCAAATAACTAATCATGTATGCAGGTCCTATTCCATTTAAATGCACTTGTGGTGTATCAATCTAAGGGTATTTGGACTAGAATTAATTCAGAGTGCCAGGCGCCAGCTAACACAATACAGTATAAATAATAATGGAGGTCAACTTAATTATGAAGCAGTAGGCATTCATACCCTAAAAACAATGTTATATACTACAGGAGGGCTTACGCAACAAACAAGGGAGCACGCATAAAGGTTTTAAACAAGGTAAGCTAACTCATACGGTCCATTCAGTGGCATATATTTATTTTCAAAAACATAGAGTATAAAAATCTCAAATCTCTATCGATTGGTATTTATTTATTTATTTCTCTATTTTAAATTATTATTATTTTAAACTTACTGCAAAACAAGTTAGTACAAAATCTCCATGGTTGGTGTAAGCATTATACAGCTTCATAGTTTCGGCACTGAATATGGTTTAATATAAGTACTAGAACTCTAAATAAATAAATAAAAACTCATATTCTATTCATCTATCCGCGGAGTTCATTCTGAAAATATTTGGGTTCCATAAAGTAAAGTATCTTGGGTCCATATTTCACGGAAGCAATTCTAAAGCGTTCAATAGTGACATTTTATAAATTTTAGGTGTATTGCAGTTTAAGCCAAAACAGATTTGTCCCAAATCAAAGACATCCAACGTTCAAATATGTGGCATGTCAAACAATGCTCTACATTGCATTTAACAAAACAAAGTTCGCCCGCAACATATAAATATGTATGCAGTTCATACACATAGTCTTCTAGTACTGCAATATGGGTAATAAAACCATGATTGAAAATGTAAATTAATTTGGCTTGTTTCAACAGGACTGGTCAATAAAATGCCATGTAAATGTTACTATAATATACAACTTTAGACTACTCTTTTTTTCTATGTCATGAAACATTGGAATAAAATGGTGAACTGTCTTATTAAATTACTTTACCACTACAACTCTAAAGGCTGAAAACCACGCATATACAGTATTTCTATTTCCTTTGCCAATAACTTAAGATCATTCAAAAGATGTAACATGCTTATCATAGACTCCAACTCCTTCTAAAATAGAAGTTACTCACAGTACAAGTAAATTAAAAGTAATGAGGTTGACTATTGCCAAGATTTGATAACTGCCAAAAGCCATTACTGCAAATAGTTAAAACGTGTGAGCCAACAAATAGTTTACTTAGATTATATTCTTCTTTGTCACAACTTAAACTCATTTAAGAGCAAAAAAATAATATAAGAATCCACAGAACCCAAAAGAGACAAATAAACATAAGTTAACTATGATATTAGCAACCATGTAAGCCATAGTTGGTTTGCTAAGAAAATATCCTTGTTAGCTACCGAAGCTGTGAACATAAATCAAGAAACAAACCTTTATATATATATATATATATATATATATATATATATATATATATATATATATATATATATATATATATATATATATATATGTGTGTGTGTGTGTGTGTGTGTGTGTGTGTTTTTATCAAACTTGTTAAATGCGACAAGCTAGGTAAGACGGGTTTGCTTTGTACAGCAAAACATAACTTAGGTGACCAAAGTTCAGACACAAAAATGCAGTCAACTGATGTCATGTAGCACACTACCAAAAAAAAAATGCATACACAACAGTCAGGAGAAAATGAAAAAAAAAAAAATCATTGACACTTGCAGACTTGAACTATATACAAACAACTATGGATTGACATTGACTGATTATGCCCAAATTGCTTGTATTAAGTATTAACAAAACTGCTTCAGTGTTGAAAATAAACTTGGTTTTTAATAGGAAACATTAATTAGTGACATATTTAAGAAAAGTCAAGATAAATGGTAATTTGCTATTTAGGTTTTATGAGAGGTTTTAATGTTGCTATTAATTAGGAAAAGATATTCCTAGAATATTACAAATCTAGAAGGTTCTATTGTATGTTATAAATAAGAGTTTGTCTCATTTGTATGTATGTATGAAGGAAGAATTAAGAAAAGAAAAGAGTAATAAAGCAATTTAAAAGTTTTCCTTTTTTCTAAATATTCCTTTTTCTCATTAATCTATTCCTCTTCCTTCCCAAAAATTCTAACAAAGTGGTATCAGAGCCTAGTTGAAAGTATGGCGCATCCGCATCTATTTTTTCCATCGTTTCTTCTCACTGTTCTCACAAAAGAAAATTTTGAAGAATGGAGTAATAAGAAGAAAGAAGAGCTGATTTCCAAAGGGTTGTGGGAAATCGTTGAAAGTGACTGCGAATGGCCAAAAGATAGAAATATGACGGAGAAAGAGAGAAAATCATTTGTAAGTTGGAGAAGGAAAGATCTTCTAGCTCGTGCTGTGATGAGTGAGAACATCGATGAAGAAACATATCGTCGTATTTATGGACAAAGAACTGCAAAAGATTCATGGAAATTATTAAAAGAATTGTATGCAAAAGATGACACAGAATTGATAGAAGAAGACAATTTGATTGTTGACAAAGAGAACGCGAAGAATATTTTGAAGGAGAAAAATGGTGATGAAGATGATGATGTATACCTCAATGAGGATTTGGAAAATGAAAACGATGCTAACAAAGAGGAAGAGAACAACATTGCACAAGATTTAAAAAATGAGAATGTCATAAACAAAGGTAAGGAAGCAGGTGAACATAGCAATGATGTGGAGACGACGAACATAGAAGAAGACAATTTAATTGTCGATGCGAAGAATATCGAGAAGGAGGAAGATGTTGAAGCTAAAATGCACATCGAAGAGGTTAAGTCAACCAATGATGTGGAAGAGAATGAAAATATGGATGCCAGAATGACTGAAGTTGAAGGAGTAAGCGAAGCGGTGCCTGATACAAAGAATGCCAATAATGAGAAGCCTGATAATGTTACTGAATCTAAAGTTATTGAGAGAGAGGATGCTGTCATGGAAGAAGAGTCTAAAGTCGTGCTTGAAGCTGTTGACGTGATTCAAAATGATAAACGGAAGGAAAGCAATTGGACCTTTACGAACAACAAACCTATAAAAGTAAGCATGACTGTTGGTGAGAAAAAGGCCAGTGTTGATGTTTGTTTGGTATTAGTTAACACAAGCAAAGAAATTGAATTGATAAAATATGGTAAAAGTGACTTTTTGAAAGAATTCAAAGACGCCATATATGACTCATTCAAAATTAATGACACGGGAACAAAATGGAAGTTAGAGCATATATTTTTTGGAATATCCCATAACAATGAAAGAAAGCAAGATGAACGGAGCACTACAATGAAGATTTGTGAAGTCACATCAGAGACCGTGATAATGACGAAGAAGAAGAAAAGGAAAAAGAAAGTTTTGACAATTTATTTGTTCCATCCAAAACACGTGAGATACAAAGTAATCTGCTTGGAGTAATAAAACCAAGTTTAAGGGAGGATGTTGAAAATAAACTTGGTTTTTAATAGGAAACATTAATTAGTGACATATTTAAGAAAGGTCAAGATAAATGGTAATTTGCTATTTAGGTTTTATGAGAGGTTTTAATGTTGCTATTAATTAGGAAAAGATATTCCTAGAATATTACAAATCTAGAAGGTTCTATTGTATGTTATAAATAAGAGTTTGTCTCATTTGTATGTATGTATGAAGGAAGAATTAAGAAAAGAAAAGAGTAATAAAGCAATTTAAAAGTTTTCCTCTTTTCTAAATATTCCTTTTTCTCATTAATCTATTCCTCTTCCTCCCCAAAAATTCTAACATTCAGAGCCTAAAGCTACCCCATGGTTAATGCAAACCTACTATAATTTCTAGTTTAAACTAAAATTTAACTTCTTGAAATGAGACAATCGTAAGTGAATTAACACTCGCCTTGAAACAAGCGAAGAAGACACGGAGACGGAGCTGACGTCGTTCGAAGCTTGCGTCAAAGCGAGGTTGAGCAGCGCGGTGGAGCATCAGGCAACTGGCGATGAAGAACAACTACAAGTGGCGAGCATGGCGATTCCGATTAAACGATGGGAAAACTGATTTGATTAGGCTCGCGACCATTATTTTACTTTGAATAGGGAATGATTTGATTTTGATTTTAGGGTTGGAAGCAAATGGGGAATTCGACTGTTAATAACTGGAAAAAGGAACATCTTTTGGCTGCGGAAACTTGGGAGAGACACTGGTTTCGGCCATTAACATTAGAAAAAGGGGGAAATAAATTTGGTGTTGAGCAAAAGGGAAGAATACGCTGATTTATAGAAGCGAAGTGGGAAAGATCAGAACAAAGTTACCATTGATAGATTTATGGTAGCTACGAAATTCAACCTTTAGGTCTGCGTAATAATTTATCAGGCAGGTAAAATCTATTAAGGCATCTCCAGTGGAATAAGGACCTGAATATTCAGTTCTTAATTGGGTTGTAGGCGCCAGTGGTTCTGCAGCCTACATTTTAGGCGCCAGAACCTGGCGCCTAAAAAGTAGGCGTCAGAACCACTGGCTTCTTTATAACCTCATTTCCGCCATTGTTGTTCATTTCATTCCTTTCAAGCTTCGTTTTTAATTTGTTTTTAATAGGAAATTGAGTCGAAATGCCGCCGCGAAGCATTAAAGTTGGAAGGAGAGTTGCTCCGAGGCTGTCAGACAAGCAAATGGGTACAGTGCACACACCTCCGGCCCCTGGTGTAACAGCTAATGAGCTTCGTGTCTTTCATGATCTTCCATAGGGCTACGAGCACAGAGCTGATACTGATTTATCCACGATACAGGTATAATTTAAACGTTTATGATTTCTACTATTACGTGAGCTATATCTTCTTATGAGTTCAATATGTGTTATTGAATTGAAAAACATTGCTTAATCCTACATATATAGGACAAGTACGTTCATTGTAGAGGCAGTTGGCCGAAATGCATCACATTTTATGACGGCCTTCCCACTCCTATTAAGGATAGGCTGCAGCTTAGTCCATTTGGTCAGTTTCTATCTATTGGACCTATTAAGTCATTCGACAGACCCTTGGTACATGCACTAAGTGAGCGATGGTGGCCAACCACACATACTTTCCATTTTTCTGACTTTGAGCTTGGTGTCACTCCTGTCGATTTGTATATGCTGACTGGTATAGAGATTGGTCATCTTGATCGCAGACCAGTTCCCTTTGATGAGTTTTATGAGTCATCCAACATGTTTTCCATGTTCTTACCTCATTTTGATGTTGCCAGAGTTAGTAGTGGTTCGGTTTCGTTGACTTACCTGCAGCAGTACATCACTTGTTATTCGAAGCGACCGGAGATTATAGATGGGGTGACTAGGGCATTTTTACTGTACTTGTTTGGTTCGACATTTTTTTCGAACCATAAAAGTACCGTTCGCTTGGGTTATCTAGCTGGGATTACTATGTTGGATCGGCTTGATACGATAAATTGGGGCACAGCTATACTAGGTGCACTGTACACCGCTTTAGATTCATTTATGTTGGGTGACGTCAGAGAGATGTAGGCCTTTTGGTACATCTTGCCCATTTGGTATTACGAGTTCACGGCTAACATGCATCCACGCATGGTAGAGATGGCTGCTCAGGTAGGTGAGCAGTTCTTTCCGCGGATGAGACGGTGGGAGCGCATTCATTCCGTACCTCATGCTCCACCGGGTGTACGTCATGATTTGATGAAGTCTAGAGCACAGCTTTACATGCGGAGTCGGGGCAATCTCATTCGCACTCCTTGGGCTTAACATTTGGATCATTTGACAGAGGCTGGTGTTATGGTCGACGACCACCCGATGCTGATTGCGTATACACTCTCTACTCGTATGGTGGCTTTACACACAACGACATATATCCCTATTTGGTATTTGGGTGAGAGGTGTGCATACCAGATCAGCCACGATTCACGTATACCGGGAGATCCCCTATCTTGCGAGGACATGTTTGGTAGAAGTAGGTTGATTGGGGTGCAGTACATACAGGCCCTACGGGAGGCTGGTTGGGTTGACATTGGCCCATTCTTCATTGCTGGACATTACGATTCTTATTGGGCTAGAGTCACTCCACGTAGACTTAGATGTCCTGATTATGCCCGGGGGGTTAACTCCGATCATTTGGGACCCCATTTGGTATCTGGTAGAGTTCAGGTACCCCAGGTTTCATTTGAACCTATTCCGTCCCAGTTTTCACAGCCTTCCCATGCAGATAGAGCCGGATTGTAGTTTCAGAGCGTATGATATTATGGGTACCATTATTGAGCAGTCCGTAGTGTTTCCAGACAACCTTCCTGGCGTACCCTCCGCCGGCTTGTACCCTCCATATCAGGTTTCTTTAATACATTTGTCTATTTATGTACAGTTCTTTTTTATGGTACTTTACGTAACACACATCACATGTCTTTGTAGTACGCACATTGGTTGGACCAGTCAAGATTCACCCTTGCCAGTTATCGTGATATGACTCTTGCATACACGCACACCATGCATGATATGTACCTTAGTCATACACGGATGTTGGAGTCTCAGATTGATCAGTTATCAGCCAGACTTGCTGTGTATGAGCCATTTTCAGATGTTGGGACCAGTCGATCTAGGACTAGAGACGTCGGTGATGTCATTGGTCTCGATGACTTCACCAGCCATGCTGCCGATGAGTATGACGCTACTGCTCAGGACCATGATGTTGATGATGTTGATGAGTCTGATGAGGACGACGACGTGGTTGAGGATGTTGACGATCAGGACGGAGATGATGATGGGAGCGACGGTGATGGGAGCAATGATGATGGAGGCATTCCTGTGTAGTGCTATTGATGTATTATTAACGGACTGTTGTATTTTGTCTTTTCTGCACTTTTGTGGTTTATTTGTATTATTAAGGGGACTGTTGTATTATGACTTCATACTAGCGTACTGTTGTATTCCTATGTAGTGGTACTGATGTATTATTAACGTTCTGTTGTAATTTGTCTTCTCTGCACTATGGTATTCCATTTGTGGTTTATATGTATTTGTGGTTTATATGTATTATTAACGTACTGTTGTATTCCTACGTAGTGGTATCGATGTAATTTCAACGTACCGATGTATTATTACGATTGTTGTTGTAGTTCAGTACGATGGTTGTAGTTCAGTAGGATTGTTGTTGTGGTTTGTATAATTATTGTTGTTGTGTGTATGGTTATTGTTCTTGTGCTTGTTCTTGTAGTTTGTTTAATTGTAGTTTGTACGATTTTTATTCTCTGGCTTTATTTCATAAAAAGTCGACAAGTCCCCTAGTTTCTGGCTTTGCTTTATTAAAGCAGTGGTCAAGTCATGTTTAATCAGTACGAGTTGTCAAGTCATGTTGTTTCTATCAATTGGACAACCTATATCACATTACCATAGTGGTGCATTCAACCCAACGTACAACATAAAACTACGATAAAGAATACAAGATACGGGGTACAAGATACAAGAAACTTACAACGTACAGCATAGTACATCATTACAGCCAAATATAAGATACAAGATAAATTCTGCATTCGACCCAACGTACAATCCAGCGTACTAGTAGTCTTATTTTCGCGAAGAACTGCCCCCACCCATACAACATTTCTGCTTTTGTTGCAACGTTCAATCTTTCCAACCGTCATACCTCTGCTTGCATCTCCAGTGCATACTGGACACCCCTCGCAGTCAAAGGTGGATCTTACCACGTGAAAAAGTTACAACGTTGCAACCTTTGTCAGTTTTGTGCAGCAATGTAGGCCTTGCACCCATAAAATCGTCGACCAGCGTTGGTTTGACTCTTAGAAACAACCACGTTGCATTCCACTCCACAATAGCAAAGAACAATCCGACCCGTAATGCTAGAGCTCGACCTATCGGGGTTCTGGCGAGCAATTACTTCCATCAACCGAGCATGATGGGTTTTCTGCATTGGTCCAATTCTTGGGACAGCAACATTTGGTTGTGTGGCACTAAAAAGTTCATTCTCAACTTCTCCAGGCTCGACTTGGACATCCGCTTGTGTTTCTGGCACAATCTCTACATCTTTGATTTGTTTCTTATTCCTTTCATACGCATCGTACAGTTGTATCATCGTTTCATCATCGTATTCCTAACTAGACATTGTATTTAGAGAAAATGTGGAAAGAAAAAAATTATTGGAGCAAATAATGAAGACAGGAAGAAGATGCAGGGTCCTATTTAATAACGCAAGTCCACTTCCAAATATATTAAAGCATTAATTGGGGACGACTAGTCAAATCACTTGTATTCCTCTGTGGCACAGTTTGTAAGATTGATGGACAGGTAGTAGAGATTCCCTATCCCATTTGTACTATTATGTCGACTTTATTACGAAGCTATACCTAGAAATGATTCATTGTTTCGGTTCTACATATGGATGGTGACCAGACCATGTTGCTTGATATACAACAAAGATACAATTAACACTAAACATTAAAGATACAATTAACATTAAACATACAGCCACAACAGATCCTAAAGATACATGCCTTACAGATACAAGATGCCAAATAAAACATCAAATAAGGAAACATTCGAGACGTCTTATCTCTTGTTCAAATTCATTTGCATAGGCTATTCCCCTTGGGCAAAGAGGCTCGTCTATTCTTTCCATGAAATCGCGTCCATTAGGATACAATGGACATTTCTATATGCGGCGGCCTACGTTGTTTCCCTCGGCTCGAACAGCGACTTCAACAGCATGACCGCAATAGCAAAACACTGGATACACCTCTACTTCTTTGGGTGGTTGATGTACTCGATACACCTCTACTTCTTGGGGTGGTTGAGGTACCGACTGGTCGTGTGAAGGTTGAACATGGGGCACTTGGGCTTTTGGTGGTGGTACTTGAAAGTGTGGATCGTTCAGAAACTCTAATTCGTCTTCGATCTCTTGAAGTCTAATCGCTTCGTATGCCTCTACCTCAGAGTCTGTAGCTGAAGGCCACGAAGGCATTGGTGTGACAATGGTAGGAGCAGTAGGGAAGCTTCCTTTTTTGTGTGTCTTAAGTTATGAGTGTTTTGGTAGAGTTTTGTAGCTGTCTGTCACGAAATAATGTTTAATGATTACGTGGACGACCCACATTTTTTAACTCCTACATGTAAAATATTGTTCCCAAAGCCTGGTACAGTCATTGAAATGACTCGATACAGAGACATATTTCGTACTAAATGTTGAAAGAAAACAGAAGAGCTCACATGTTAACTTAAAGACTTAACTACAACTGAGACATTGACTACACACTGGGACGCTGATTACACACTGAGACACTGACTACACACTGAGACAATGACTACACACTGGTACATAGTACACGAACACTGTTGAGAGATAGTACGATACAACTACTGTTGTTACCAATCAAAACCGAAGTGCGTTAGCCAGATATAATGAAGTTCATAAGCTTCATGGCCTACGAATTCTGTTCCATGTTCGAAAAGATAACGTGAATCAAATGTGGCACGATTAGCTTTAAAAATATCTTCCTCTTCTACCACCTCGATTATCTGGCGGTATCAGGCACAATCATCCCAGAACGTGCTATGTTTACTGTGGATCTCTTCTTTAGACCTCCACGATGGACACTTTGGGTTGTCATTGTAGTTTTTTTGGACCAATTGCCAGTACATTTCATGGGTCACTCCGCCACCTCCTTGTAGGATTTTTTCATGCATTTCTTGAAACTCAATATACGCTTCGACGAGTATTAGTAACTCAGAGGGAGACCAACTTCTGGTGGACATGAATAAAGGAGAGTAATGGGGAAATAGAAAATGGTCACTGTGTGAAAGTAAGGAACCAAGGCACCATTTATTTGTAGCCCAAAGATTTAGCAAAAGCTTGGTGCCTTATGGTACGAGTCACATGCTCTCATAACATACCATTAACATGGGTCTGGCCAATGATTAGACAGGTCACTGAATACAAAACAGGAATGTTACTGTAATTTATTTGGCCCATCACTGAGGAGATCAAAAGTGAGGAAACCGTGCACGATTTATCAAACATGGCTACAGTGCCTACTTTAGCCAACATGGCTACAGTGTCTACTTTATCAAACATGGCTACAGTGCCTGCTTTAGCCTACATGGCTACAGTGTCTGCTTTATCAAACATGGCTATAGTGCTCGCTTTAGCCAACATGGCTATAGTGTCTGCTTTATCAAACATGGCTACAGTGACTGCTTCAATTGACCTAACATTGATTACGGTGCCTTAACTTTTCCCAACCATATAAGGACGTACATATCATACTACAACTCCACAATTCAAAAATAAACAACAACTTAGCAATTAAAATGTCTGGCCATCTGCTCAAAGTAATTATGTTGTGCGATAGTGATTCTGAGGATGAAGCCATCGCAAAAGCACACCAACAAGAAGAAGAGGAACTTATGGAGATCTATCGTGAAACATACGGTTCATCTAGTGGCCAATACGGTGGTTCAACAATGGGACGAAGATATTTCCACGGGGATCATGCATCATTTCATAAAACACTGATGAATGATTATTTCGTTTCTAATCCGACTTATGGTCCTACGATTTTTCGCATGCGCTTTAGAATGAGTTGGCCATTGTTCTTAAGAATCCTTAAAAGTATTCAGGCGACTAATAAGTACTTTGTTTACAAGCAGGATGCTGCCAAAAAACAAGGTCTGACTGGACATCAGAAGATGACTGCCGCTTTGAGAATGTTGGCATATGGCGCACCAGCCGACGCTCTGGATGACGGTTATCGTATTGCAGAGAGTACTGCTTTGGAAAACCTAGATGAGTTTTGCCAATCAGTGGTCGACATATACGGAGATGAATATCTTCGTTCTCCAAATGAGGCTGACGTAGCTAGGTTGCGTGAAATGCATGAAAGTAGAGGGTGTCCTGGGATGTTAGGGAGTCTAGATTGCATGCACTGGGAGTGGAAGAACTGTCCTAAAGCCCATCATGGAGCGTACAATGGTAAAGAAAAAAAGCCAACCATCATCTTAGAAGTAGTTGTGTCTCATGATCTTTGGATATGGCATGCTTTTTTTGGTATGCCTGGTTCCCTTAACGACTTAAATATTCTAAAACGATCACATTTGTTCAGCGATTTGGCGCAAGGTAAATCTATCCCTGTATCATTTACGGTTGTACATAACACATACGATCACAGGTACTATTTGGGGGATGGAATTTATCTTAAATGGAGCACCATTGTAAAGACCTTTGCGAACCTGCATACCCCAAACAAAAGAGATTCATGTCTATGCAGGAGGGTCAGCGAAAAGATGTAGAGAGAGCATTTGGAGTTCTTCAATCACGATTCGCAATGGTTAGTAGTCCATACAGGATATGGAAAAGGTCGAAAATGGCAAAAATTATGTTCTGCTGCATTATTCTTCGTAACATGATAATCGAAGACGAACGCGACATCGTGCAACCAGATTACGAGTACGAAGGATCCAGGCCACTCCAACAAATTTACCGACCTTCCATTGATGAAATTGAAGGTCAATTCGATATGTTTCACGTGGATCAACATGAAGTATATCGGAATTCGGCACTGCATAATCGGCTTCTACAAGATCTCATGGATCACATCTGGAGCGCTTACGGCAACCCGTAGATTATATATTAGAGGCTATGTTTTATTACGCTTGTTTCAATTTGTATTTCAGCATCTTTGTTCTATTATGTGTGTTTTCATTGAAGCGTATTAGCTTTGTCGTACGTAATTCGTTGAATTATTTTTAATTATTCGATACATACACACACACTGCGTTAAAGAAAACAAGTTACCATTGGTTAATTCAAACTAGAAAACAACACATAGATGAAAACAATTAAGGCAGTACAACACTACATACTAAAACTACATACGCCTAGATCCAGCATGACTATCAACAATACGTTGTTTATAATCCATCCAGTACTGTGTCGTTAGTGGGTCCATTCCGATGACATCCATTTGCATTACTAAAGTCTCTTCCTGATGCTGCTCAATCTCAAACCTACCACGTTCAATCTTAGCTAACTGTTTTAAAACCTCAAGTTTTTCAGCACTATGTTTTTGACGTTCTTCATTTTCTCTGGCATGCTTCTCCTGCATCTGCTCCCTCCGAGAATCAAATTGGGTTTGAACAGCATTTTTCTTCTTTGCAGCACGCTGGCCCATAGGTCTTGCATCTTCATCAAATTCAGGAGTTGCATCTTCACCGGTATTAGAATCTCTCTACGAAGATTCTCCTGGACTTGACGTATAGGAATTTCGGCATGCTTTTTTCTTTGCTTTTGCCTTCGTCTGAACATCTCTTAAGCTCTTCGCGTTGCTAGAACTCCATTTCGGATGACTAACGAGCAATTCATAGCAATTACCGAACTGGTAGTAATGGGGTTTTTTCGCACCATTTTCTCTAGGAAATAATTTCAAGAATTGGTCGTTCGCCATCCGTTTCTACGAACAATAAAATAATGAATAATGGTATTATTTCGTGGTGGGTAAAATAAATTATCGACAAGCGAATAAGAGAGTTAAAAATTATTACCAATTCAGCTTCTCCACCCATTCCGCTAGGGTTTGCGGTTCTAATTTTGTGAACTTGAGACTCAAAGAATTGGGTTTGTCGATTAACCTTCCGAAATCGACCGGAAAGTGCAGACACAGATCTAGTCCTTTCTACGTGATTTTTGTTATAAGAAGACATAACTTTTGACCAGAACGCTTCCCCACTTTGATCATTTCCCTTGACCGAATCATTTGAAAAGTGGCAGTACATTAAACAGAGATCTTTATCTTTGTCGCTGGTCCACGGCGCAGAAGAATGAAATGATTGTGTTGGAGCTGAAGGAGGGGTAAGATCTTCGGTTGGTTGGGAATTGAAATCCCAACTACTCATATTCATCGCTTCGTTATTGAATTGGAACGGATATGACATTGTTTACTGGTAGGAAAAAAGTACAGTGGATTTGAATGAAGAAATTTTTGTGTTTTACAATGACCCACTCATACCAATATATATAGAAAAATAATAAATATGACCGTTTACGGCCGTTGAAACTTCTATACGACCGTTTATAGCTGTTGTTGGTTCAAATATTTGACCGTTTATAGCCGTTTGAAGAGAGAAAAAGGTAGAGGAGGGGTTAAAGGGAGAGCACGTGGAAGGAGGAGGGGGATCCATCCTGGCGCCTACTTATTAGGCACCAGGTTCTAGCACCTAATAAGTAGGCGCCAGGATGGCCTTCAGGATCCTGAATTGGATCTTGAAGATTAGGCTGAATATTCAGCCGTAACCCTTCCACTGAAGAGAAAAGTCTAAATATTCAGCCCTAAATTCATACGACTAGAGATGCCCTTAGGGTGTGTTTGCAGCAATGATTTGACACGTTTGAGTTTTTGGTGGCGACCGACGCGTCGGACCCCAATCACGTTTTCCCCTTTCAGGTAGAACACTTTCCGAATGTGGGAAATCGAGGTGTATGTGTCGGACGCGTCCGACGCAAAGTCATTAAAATTCCTAAACCTGTTTAATTATGAAAATGTGTATTGCTTAGTTGGTGAATGTGTTTGCTTTGTTCCACACAAACCAGGGATCAAGTCCTACATATTACAGCTGTGTATTTATTTTTCTTTGTATTTTCTTTTCAGTTCACATTTTCCAGTTCAACCAGGCTAATTCGTTAATGCAAACGTTAGTATTAGAACAATCACTTTTTCCAGTTCACATTTTCCAGTCCTAGATACTACAGCTGTGTACATACGCCAATCACTTTTTCATTGTTTTTTATTTTCTAGCTCACATTTTCAAGTCCTACATACTACAGACAAATTAACACTGGTTAAGAACATTAATTACCCCCCATTTAAAAAATTAGTGTTTAATTAATTTAAAACAAACAAATTAACAACTAATTACCCTCTATTTAAAAATTAGTGATAATTAATTCAAAACAAACAAATTAGTAACTAATTACCCCATTCAAATACCACGCTCAAATACCTCGTTCAATGCAAAAAACACATTCCTCGTTCGCTACAGTAACACACTCAAATACCCTGCTCAAATGTCACGCTCAAATACCCCGTTTCCGTTGGTTAAGAGCGCACCCGTATTAATTTAATATTAATTCCTACCCCGAATACCACAGAATGCCCGAAATTCGCACCGCCAACACAGTCTCTGGACGCAACAAATTTATATGTATCTTCTCATTTTCGCGTTCTGAATCAAAAGAATTATTCTAGTTGTAAACCGACTTTGTCTGTATACAACGTTATTTTAAATTTTAAATTATTTATCCATTCACCAGTCTGATTATGTTTTCCTATAAAAGAACTCTGTTCGATTCGAAATTTGAAACGTTAAATTCCAACTTCTTTATACGAACAAAATACACACATATCCAGACCAATTTTCATACATTTCCAACACAATTAACATCGTTAATTTATTTAATGTGAATAATATTTATTCTAGAAATTCAACCTTTTATATTTTCAAATTGAATTTCACTCCAATTCTAGGGTTCAACCAAATTCAACCCAAATATTCACAAATAATTATTCGACTCCAGAACCACCCATTCTGCATTGAATATCAGTTTTAGACCATATATTCGACTTTTAAATTTTAAATCCCAGTATTAATATAAAATTGATTATCAACAGTTAAATCTTTAAATAAATTCCATATTTTAGTTATCGAAATTTTCGGGACGTTACAATTTGTCTAGACCTTCTATTCTCCTATATATGCAGCCTTCTTGGTTAGATCAAAAAATAAACAAGAAACCATGTGAGTTATTTAGAAAGGTTTTCTACCTCCAGGGTCTTGCGCCCTAAAGAGAAAGATGAAGGATCTTATGCTGAGAATAGTAATTCCTATTTACTACAGAAAAACGTAGTTGGTGCCTCCGTATTGTCTGAGGGTTTGTCATCATTCTTCATTGCTCTTCTTCTCCAGTAATATTTGTATTCATCTAGATATTATTTGCCTATCTCAATAAGTTTACTGATTCAATTGTATTTTGTTTATTTTTGGTTTTTATCCATTTATTTTTTACAAAATTTGTTTTTAGTGAATCAATAAGGAGGGTGGTTGGGTGGAATATCTTGTGTAGTGCTATTATTTTTGACCTATTTGTATTGTTATTTTCAATCAAAATCATCTCCAAGTATTGGGTGAAAAGATCATGTTTTTCTGGTGTTTTGTCGAACTTCCGTTTTGTCAAAACCCCAACACTTATTCTAATAATGACATTATCTAACAAGTATCTAAGCAAAATTATCTTTGCAACTTGTCTAACCTATGAGTTTGTTATGAGGAGGGGGTCAGAAAAAAAGTTCTGATGAATGTACAAATTATGCTTCCTATAAATAACATTGCATATACCATTATATCATTGGTTTGTTTGTATTAAGCTATTTTGGGTTTATTACACGTTACACTTCCGATTTCACGCATAAATCGTACCTATCTACTCCGAAGTAGATTAACCTAATAAATCATATATGTAGCTATATACCCAACACGTCGAGATACTTCCCATAGTACCCTCCTCAAGTGGTCAACATCGCCTGCTGCGAAAACGTACGAGACCGTCATCGTCACGCTACGAAAGCGTACTAGACCATGCTGCGAAAGCGCACTACTTCTCCATCAGTACGCCACAAAGAGCTTATAAAGTTGCTCTACGAAAGCAAATAAGCTTCTACCGCTATGCCATAAAGGCGCCCAAAACCTGAGTCCTCCCACGAAACTCAGTCGGGTGATTTTCTATACCTGTCAAGAATGGCTTCATTAGGCCCACAATACAAATATTAAAATTTAGTATGTCTCCTTCGGTGTCTCTTCTAGGCATCACCCAACCTCCCCCTAACTATTAAAAGAACATTCAAAAGAGCTAAGTGACCGACCCCAAGCAAACAATCAAAACAAACATGTGGTCCCCCATCCAATGTCCCAAAAGTGAAGATCATTGGCCACTTGGCTTAACTTCAATCTTTCCTGCACTCTCTCTGACTGACGACGACAGGTGTCCGATAACCTACTGTCCTTTGTAGGGTCTTGACCACGAAGCCTCCCATCCTGAGGTAGCCACCAAATCATCCTAGAAATCATCTCAATCAGTGTTTAGGATGCCCACAGTGACAGATGCTGCCAAAAGTGTACTTACCAGATGGTACCGCACAGACCACGTCATTGTAGTGTAGCACCCCATAAAATAAACATATGATAATTAATTTAAAATAAATAAGGAAAATCAATAATAAGTCGATAATCCTAAAAATAAAAAAATTAGTAATCAATCATTGGGACATAAAAGTATTATATTTGCGTTCGTAGTGAGATTTTGTTCTGTTTTCATATTTACTGAAAACAGAGTCCATATGCAAAAGATATTAATAAATCCAGTTATGTGTTTATATTAACATAAAAAATTTGAATTTCAAACAAAGAAATATACAAATTTTGGAATATTATAAGTAGGATAAGTATGAAAAGAATATTCCTTTTGAATTCAAATATGTTTGTATATATTTATATACAATGGGGACATGAATAATCAATATAAGGTAAGCAATCAGTTGAATAATTCAGAAATCAATTAAAAAGTAATGTACACGAGACATTATCTCCTAGGCTCCACCTTATAAGAGGGATCGACTACCCTTCTAGGTGGGGGTCGATCGCCCTGGTTGACTGCCCTTCTATAAGAGCGATCGACCGCTCTCCTGTAGGATGACCAGTGAAGGTATTTTTTAAAAGGAGGACTTATTTATATTTTCATCAACTGAATTACTTAGATTAAATCTGTCTAATATAATGGTCCATATACACGACACCAACTATAAATAAGATCCTAAACCCTCACTCAAAACCCTACATTTATTCTCCTTCACGCCTCCATGACGACTTTCTGTCATTGCTAATTCTGAAAAAGAAAAGGGTTTAGGTTCTTCTTCCATCTTCTTAACAAATTCTATCTCTTCTATTCTATTATAATATAGATTTATTCTGGAATTTATATTTGTATATATAAGATTCTAATATGTGATTCTTATATATATATATATGTATGTATATATATATATATATGTATGTATATATATATATATGTATGTATATATATATTCTCAAGGTTGGAGTATGATTGTTTATGAAGGACAAATCCAAAACTTATTTTACTTAATTCTCTTGTTGCTCATTCTTATAACACTGTGAGTTGAATTCATTTAAGATACATTTTCCATGATTTCCTAGTTTAAAGTTGGATTATTTTGTCTAGGAAGATTTGATTTATTACGAAAAGAAAACAATATCAAATCCATCAAATCTTCCGTTTGTTTTATGCTTGTACGAAGAAATTATCAATTTATTTGTATATGTTGTTTTGGGTTATTGAGATAATAAAAGAGAAGCATGACTTGTGTTGTATAATTCCACAAAAAGAAAATAAGGCTATTCCAACGGTTGGGAGCCATTAGCGGACATTCAAAGCCGTTGGAAGAGATATTGGAATAAAAATGAGGTATAACGGTTTCCGATGGAACCAGCACATCTTCTCTCCAACGGCTATTCTAACGGCGTTCAACAGTGCCTAGCCATTGGAAACTGTTTCAAACGAATGACCAATAAGTCGTTGGTAAACTTTTGAAGCCATTGGAAAAATTGGGTGATTCTTTTTATAACAGCAAGCTTATTACCTTCCCGCCACCCCATTTCCAATACATTCCATTTCCAATCAATTCCACACATATATACCAATAACAATATAAACAACCAACATAAATCAAATAAACATATCAATATAAACAAAACAAACCATCCAACCATCTCAAAAACCAACACGTCAACGTCACATGTCTACAAACCAAATTCAAACCATTAAAATATATCTGAAATATCATCCTTACCCTTTTTGTACCAATTTGTACATCATCAAAATAAAATCCTCACCATCTCTAAGCCAATATATACATAGTGCAATCACAAACACAGAAAAACATAACTTAGGCGTCATCTTCATTTCCGAAAGCACCAGACGACAAAGTAAAAGTACCATGATTGTGCACATACCCCAACTTAACTGCTTTATTTGTATAGCCTGCATACGATTCTGCTCCTGCAGCTGCTCAATCATAGTTCTAAGCTCCTTAATTTCTGCTTTGTCTTGGGCCTTCTAAGTTTATCGAGCCTGCAAATAGAATGAATAGCAAAAGGGTTATGTCAGCATATAAAATATTATAACACTATATGTCTAAACGCTAGTTTGTTGTATGTATGCAAAAGGATTAATTACTATTAGGTTACCGAAGCCATAACATGTACTCCGCTGCGTCGGATCCATAACAGCATCAAACATGTTATCTTCTTCCTTCAGTGTCAACTCACCACGATCAGATTCCTCAAGCGCATGAGCCTACGCCTCCTGAAACTTTGCCTATAATGCAAAAAACATTTTCAGTTGAAAAATAATAGAATGTTGTTTTTATTTTACATTAGCTAGTAATTAATAAACTTATCGATGTGAGTAATAGAATTTAAATTAGGGATACATATGCAGTTGTCGCCTTATCCTAATCACCCCGTGATATGTGGCATTGTCGGCCTCGTCTACTTCCTTGGATGCGTGGGTGTGAGCAAATACATCCACATAGGACACGGGAAGTCCAATAGCTCGTTCTTGCAATTGGTAATTTGGATAAATCAATTCCACATAGTTAAATACTGAACTAATCAATATACAAATGCAATAATCGATAAATTTACCAAGTCCTTGCGGTGATGCTGGAAAAACTTGGATCCTCTATGATGAGTTACTGGAATCCTGCTCTAGTTTGTTGAGTTCTTTGCTGACTCTGCCTGCAAATTTACATTGAATAATTATTTAATAATCGGCAAACAAATTAATGAGATTCGTTATAGATTTACATTGATTTCATCAGTGTTCCACCAGTCAACCCACTTTTCCCAAAACGCCTCGCTCACCCACCTTGGTTTCTTCCCCATTTTTTTTAATCCCTCACATTTTCTCCTTGTAGTTCTTAGTGACCCTTGAGTTCAAGTGTCGCTGAACTAGGCTGATGTCAGACACCTACAAATCTTTGCTCCCTGTATAAAGAGAAAATATTACTAATTATTTATTTTTATTTAATCATTTTGTAAAGCGGTATAAACTTACCGGAAAATCTTGTCATATGACCACTCTCACAATGTCGCGGATCTTGCTCTACTTAGGTTAGAAATAGCTCATCCTAGCTATATACACATCCTTAGAAATGTTAAGAACCATTTGACATGGCTCTAACTCAAACCCCCTGTGTTAAATATAAAATAGAACTTTAGGCAACTATATATATATATATATATATATATATATATATATATATATATATATATATTGTACAAAACATTAAATTGCTATGCTGCTAATTTTGATACTTACGCATGAGCAGCCTTAGGCTTCATGTAAACGACTGGACGAGTTGGTGCCTCGCCACTACTCTCACCGATTTGCTTGGAAGAGCTACGTCGCCGAGAGCCAGATCAGACATAATATACTTGCTACATACATATACAACTCATAATAATTATGATATGATGAATCGTTAAAAAATGTAATACATGCTACATATGTGTCATGTTGTGTATGTGTTGTGTGTGTGAGTATACACTTATTCTCATTAAAATTGTATAACTTGGATAAATGCAACATTAAATGTAGATAAATGTAATGTGAATAATTGTGAAAATTACTAGATATTACTCGGTCCTCATCGTTTTCTGATTCAGACTCGGTTTCGTGTTCTATGTCATTTTCCTCTACACTCTCAAATGCTTCGACTAATAAATTTGTCTCATTGCCCAACAGTACAAAATTAGTTTGATCATCTGTAATTGTTATTTCAACATTTTCCTCCAGATTTTCTTGATAGGCTTGTTCGTTAGTAGTATTCTTTCCTTTGAATGTAATTCTTGCCTTGGTTTTAAAAACCAGACCAATCTGCTTTATCCCTTTTTAGAGATGGATAAGATGCATAATAAGCTTGTAGGGCTTGTTTGGCTAGTACGAAAGGGTCGTACTTTTGATAACGTGATGTATGTTTGATTTCTGTAAGATTATAATTTGGATGCAAGCTAATACTAAAACCTGAAACATTGTTGAACCAGTTGTATCTAATCAAATAAACATCATCTGCAGGCCTTGTAAAATATGTCAGTTACAAAATATGAGTTAACACGCCATAAAAATTATTTATATGATTATTAGGATCATCACTACCTTTAGCAAATACACTAGTATTGTTTGTTTATTTTTCAGCATCGTATTCTTTGATGTTGAATTTATATCCATTAACAAAAAATACTAGATATATTTTAATTTTTCTTTTCGGTCTAAACGCCAAATGTTTCGGTCGTTCATTGTGCATATGATTTTGGGATCAGAAACTTAGTTCGTAAACAAACTACTGAAATCTTTGCTTAAACCGCCTTTGAATTTTGTGTTTCATGAATACTGCAAATACAAACAGGATATATTACATTATTATTTATTTACACATGTATCTTAAATTTAACAAAACTTGTAAGGTGATAATTACCTAACAAATGGTGCAACTTCAGGACAACTAAGAAGAATATATGTGTGTACTACATAGTAATCTTTACCATCTAATCATACTTCCACACATTTTCCAGCATGTTGGCCGTGTTGTTCAAAAAAAGATAATTTTGCTTTAGAGGAAGAATCTTGTTCAACGACATCATAATTACGCGTAACACTTTCAAATGATAAGTTCACATGATCATAAAAATAATGAGAGAAAAAGAAAGAAGCTTCTTGTTCGATATATGATTTGTAAATAGAATTGGAGCTTTTTATCTCACTTTTTTCTTTAAATGATTTAGGTACCTAATAAACAGTATTTCGGTTCAATATTAACTTTTATTTATAATTCAAACTCAGTATAGTAACATACCTTTCAAATGGATACATACATCCATATTGCACCGGACCATGAAGACGTTCTTCATATGGAAGTTGAACAGGTGAATGCTCCATTATATTAAAGAAACCCGTACGAAATATTTTCTCCAGTTTGCAAAGCAGTATATGGATTTCTTCTTCAAATTTAAGTAGATAGTCAACTTTTAAATTAGTTAAACAAATCTCCTTGTAAACCAAACCAAGTTCTTTTATTACCTTCCATGCTTTTACGGGTAATAATTCTTTGAAAGTGAAGGGTAAAAAAATTTCCATTATTACATGACCATCACTACTTTCATTCTTCTCTTTTTATAGTCGACACATCTACGAAGATTAGCCGAAATTCCATCGAGAAATCGTAACCCTTCCTCCCAAATTAACAGTACTTTAACTTGGTTGTTTTCTAGTTCATAGCACGCTCTGGGTCTTTTTACTATCATTGGGCTTCATATAAAGCTTAGTACGATTGCTTATTTCCTTTATATCTTGTCCAGATTTCAAATCTCCCTTAGTCTTGCCCTTCATATTCAAAACTGTATTAAACACATTATCAAACCTGTTTTTCTCGTTATGCATCACGTCAATGCTATGACGGATTAAGAGATTTTTCCAATAAGGTGATTCCCAGAATATACTTTGTTTGCACCAATTATGAACCATTGATTTACCTTGAATTTCAGTTTGTTTTTCGGTTTCGTGTATCTTTGGATAACCTTTTACAAGTTCACAACACCAAAATGGCGATTTGTAACGCATAAAGTCATGACAAAGTGGATTCATAACGGCGACAAATGTGACTACCAGATGCACTGCTAATGTCGTTACAAAATTTTATCACGATAATGATCGTTATACCTGGCACGCGTTTTGTAACGAGCATATCCGTTGTAACAAAGATTCATTGTAACAAACTATGTTGTTGTAATATATGTACTTTACAACGACACTATCTATTATAATTCAGGCATTTTGTCACGAGGATACCCGTTATAAATACTAGAACTACATTTCATGTTGTTACGACATATATCGTTAGAACAGTTTACTTTTTACACGATAATACCTGTTATAACTCAGACATTTTATCAAAAGAATACCTATTATAAATACTGCATCTACATTTTATGTTGTTATGTTGTTGTTCATTGTAATAATGGTTTCTTTTATCACAATAAAACCTGTTGTAACAGAGAAGTTGTGTAACGAGATAACCCGTTATAAATACAATGACTACATTTAATTTTGTTACGAGAATATTCGTTATAAATAATGTAACTACATTTCATTTTGTCGCGACACTGTTCGTTGTAACAGAATGAATACTACAACCAACAACCACTTCAATATCTACGTATTGAACCACATACATACAACATACGCACAGAATTAACATGATATAACATATACAATTCAGAAACAAGTAACAACAAATCAATTGAAACAACAATTTATTATATAGCAATACAAATCCATAGAATTCGAAGAACAATACATAACATCAATATTAATCTTTAAAGGTCTCAACAACATAGTTCCAACATAAATAAAAGCGAGACAAAGTGAAACTTAACGCTTACGCTGAAAATTCTAAAAAGTACGTAAACGATACTCGGACCAAATAATTAAGCCACTATCAATTATGTCGGAGAGTTTGTAGTTACCATTTTGGGGCATTTTGTAAATAGGTGCTTCCGGATCATACACTTGCTCTACCCATACAACCTTTCGCCTTGCAACCCCTCTCTATGATGACATGTCTTTTGTTTCCCTAGATGTTCTTTTGCTACCTCTGTCGAATTGTTAGACAATAGCACAACCGGTTGTCTTTCCCTTAATGAGGATCCAATAACATTATTGGAGTGAACTCCCAAGCTAGCTCTTGCACTGTTATGATTGTTATTATGATGGTGTTATACATGTTTGATGCAACATCGGCTTTCGGTGTCAGATTTCCTATAAATTGACTCATAAATTGCATCAAACTTGGTTGCA
This sequence comes from Allium sativum, assembly GCA_030737875.1. NCBI lineage: Eukaryota > Viridiplantae > Streptophyta > Magnoliopsida > Asparagales > Amaryllidaceae > Allium > Allium sativum. Next base: position 75,185,162 of record CM060912.1, on the reverse strand, counting down.
CACTTAGCATAGTAGAATTCATTGATTTGAGATCATTAGCTAGTTGATTTTGTTTTTTCTCCACGTTCATCTTCCATTTTCTGTCTTCCTCCTCCTTGAACTTAGCTATCGTTTTTGGGGCTTGTATAAACTTCACTTGCTTTAGAGTTGCCCTAGAGCTAATTGTCCGACAGTAACTCTTTCTTTTTCATCTTCAAAAACTTCGACAATTGTATCATTTTCCAAGTCTTCAAAACTTCTACTTCCATCATCGTCGTTGAAACTAGCTCTCGCCATTTGTATTTCTTCTGTTGCTTCTACTAATGCCTACAAATGAATCAAAATTTAAATTAGATGATTTGCATTTAATAGCACCAATGTACATTGCTGAGGTTTAACATTATTGGATAGATGAGCACTTTACATACATTACTAAGGTTGAGCGTTCATGTTTAGAGTGAAATCAGACCTTTTAGAAAAAAAAACCTTTCAGCTTTATAAAGAACCATTGTCCGATGACACGGAACTAAAATTACCCCAGCGCAATTTCAGAAAATGGATTAGTAATAACCAAAGTTGTACTCGGCTACTCATATTATCATTAAGCCAAACCTAGTTTACCTTGTGCCATTGGTTGGTTTTTGCATTCAAGGTTGAAAAGAATGCAGACATATGAAAAAAAGGCTCTTAAGGATAAAAACAATCCTCACTCAAAGATTTGCATGATAGTTTTGGATTAGATTGATTAGACTACACGGTGTAAACTTGAGATTTCTTTATAGGATAATATAGCACACAATCCAAAAAAAATCATTATAAAAAGCAATATTTGGTTGACATTAGCAACATACCAATATTAAGTGAAGTCATTCCTACAAACAATTCCTATGTACCATAACAAGTTGATAAACATAACATTAATTCAATGTAGTTACTATAATTAACTTGGTTGTCAAATCAGGAGAAATAATCGCTTGGTCCCAATTTCCATGGACCCGGTGGACCAAACACATCCTGACCCCTGATTTCAGGTGAATCCCACCGAAATCAATGGGCAGGATTGATTTGGTCCATCGGGTCCACGGAATTTCGGACCAGATGATTTAAGCACTCAAATCACAAACCAAGTGATCATGAACCGAATTGAGCAACTCCTTCCGATAGGTTTAGCATTATTGGAACACAAAAAGTAACTGTAAAAAATACAACCGTCGGTATATATTTAAGGCCATATGTTGAATCAAACACAAATATTCTTAACCGGGGAAGAGCTGATGAATAAAAATTCGGTCTGTAGTTAGGTATGCATTCTTCTTTCTTTGGAAAATGGCCAAGCACAAATGTACATTGTTTAGCAGTGGTCTACATTTATTTGGACTTACGAAAATGATAAGATATCTCTGCCTTGCAATCCGACTAATAAACAGATTCGTGTGAAACCACAAATAAAATATCATATTATCGTATTACCCCATTTCTCTGTCTCGGTGAGCCGCTTCAAAAAACGACTGGCATGTGCACTTTTATTTTTGCATTAATGTACTCGATATAAAGTACAATGGAAGTTACTTAATTGGAGGGGATCATCGAGATAGAAAACATTAGGTCTAAGTGATTTGCTCCTCCTTATTTAATTGGTGCTCGAGCTTACGCATTTAATTATCATGTGCTTGGCAATTTAATTATCATGTGCTTGGCAGTTGGCAGTTGATCTTTTATTTAAGAAACTTTTTACTGTCTATTTAACATGTCTTCCATAAGCTCCTATTAAAACTGCGTATGAAGGGAAAACTCTATGCTTTTGTTCTATAACGTATGAAAGCAGGTTCATAACTTATTCAACATATCAATTAAACTATGAATATTCAGGGTAATCGATACTTTTGTCGAGCAGAGCTCATAATTCTCTACCGCTGAAAACGGCTTTTAGAACATCTCCAACAGATACTCCATTCATGCTATGAATTCTGAATTTAGGGTAAATTTGCATCCAACAGATCTTCCGACTTATAATATTCAGTGAAATATTACGGGTTCAATTCAAGAATAAGAATTGGCCCGCGAGCCGATTTTATCGGCTCGCAACAATTTCTCACGCAAAAAAAAAAGGCACGCCGAAAAAATCGGCTCATCGCGTAATGAGAAATTTAAGAAATGACTGGAGTTCTCCTGCGCCGAAAAAATCGGCTCGTCACCATTGAGAAAAAAATCATCTTCTTCTCCGTAATCTTACAGATCATAATATCCTTCCTCTGAATTCTATTGGAAATGCTCTTAGACTAGCTAAAGTTCTACCACATATGATATTTTACTGTATTTTGCCAACAACTTGGAATTTTACTAAAATAAAACTGCATAATTCTGCGCAAAGCAATGTGAGCTAAAAAGAGGATCCCGTTTTCATAAACTAAAATACAATTAGAGCATCTTCAATGCTATCGTGATTGTCATGTTAAATACATGACACATAAACACTTGACAATTTAAAGTGAAATTTTATCTCCAATGCTTATGTGAATTGAATTGTTAATCTGATGTGGCACACAATGTAAAAGACATTGTAGTGGCAATGTCTAGTTGTAGACATTGCATTTGACAATGTGAAACTAATAATAATTAATTAATTATAACAAATTGAAATAAATATATTATTTGTCACAACTTGATTGGCTAGAGGTGTCAAGTTATTGTTTAAATAACATTTTGCATTGGAGGGTATTTTCTTCCTTTAAAATGTTGTCTAATTATATTGGATTAACATTGTGGACACATAGATTAAATCAGACATTACACATCCAATACATTGGAGATGCTCTAAGCATCTACCAACATTGTCAATATTAGAGACACTTGTTTACAGGAGGCCTCTAATTATTGCCAAATTGGGGCAAATATAAAGATAGCCTCTATTTGGGTTAGTAAAGACAAAATTAAACGTCTCTATAACAAGTTCCAGCAGTAAATCGATTATTCTAGCAATTAGGGGTATATTTGTAAACTTATTTGCTAATATCTCGTCCTATTCCCTTCCCCAGTCCGACTGTCTTTCCTCTTTTGAAACCTAGCCAAAATCTACCAAGCAAAAATTCACTTGATTTTTGTATAAATCCACTATCTCTGTTAACATCGCTGAATCCACTATCTCTGTTAACATCGCATCTAAGCAGGAAAGAAAGTGAAAAGTCTAAGATGACTGCTAATGATTTGGATCCATGTGAATGGCAGCAATTCAGGCTTTGCAAATTTTCAGAATCCTTGTTTTAGTTACTATTTTTATTCATTGCATTTACATTAACTCAAGATTACGTTTCAGTCAAATTGGTTTTGTTGTTGTTTGTATTTTCCTTTTTCCCTTCAAATTTTGGTTATCAGACATCTTTGGTTATTGCAAAATTTTGGTAGTTGTAGTCTTATTGAAACCAAAGAACGTGGTTATGAGGAAGAAAAGCAGCAATCTACTTCAGCATCAGAACAAAAAATAGAGATAAAAATGCAGTAAAGTTCATTTCTAAAATTTTTGCACTGTGCTAAAATGATTTGATTTAACTCTGAAAAAAATTAGAATAAAATAATTTATTGCTGCTATACTTGAGTTATTATTGAATGTATTTTTTGATGTTACATTAGATGCGAAGTTGCACTTAGAAGTGTTAAAGAGGTTTGGTAAATATTTTATGATTAATGTTTAATTGTAGATATTCATAAGTTAAGTATTCCATACAAGTCACTATACACTTTTTCGTCCTTTAAGTTTAATTTTCACTTGAATCAAAGTTGTTGTTTAAATTGCAAGAAGCGTCAAATTATAACGATGTAATGAGCAAAAATACAGTTCTTGTACTATTATGTACATTTGTAGGCTTTCCGTGAAGTAGGATATTAAGTGGCACAATAATAACGACTAAATATAATTATGATTAGCATAAATCTTATGTAAATCATTTTCTCATGTATCCGGCTATTCCAATCTATCCATTTATCTTCTATTGATAAAAGATGAAATCGTTTGGGTGACTCTCTCTTTCTCTCTCTCTCTCTCTCTCTCTCTCTCTCTCTCTATATATATATATATATATATATATATATATATATATGTATATATGTGTATATATATATATATATATGTATGTATGTATGTATGTATGTGTGTGTGTATATATATACAAACGCACACACACACGCGTGCACACACACATCTATATAATAAAATTCCTTGGTAGGACAAACCAAGAGACAAAAAAGGGCTAGGATTTAATCTTGATAAAGGTATCAAACGGCTGATAATTTACCGCATTAGCACGATAAGTAACGCCATTAATTCCTTCGTTATAAACCGAAATACATTCCCCCTTTTATCATTCCTGCTCTCTCTCTCTCCCCATTTCATTCCATGTCCTCCACGATCAATTTCACATCCCCCTCTCTCTCCCCCCATTTCGTTCTTCCCGTTTCTCAGTTGCTTCTTACATCCAATAATTAGCACCTACGGTTGCAATTTCCCTTTTCTTATATCTATCGAAATAAAAAAAAATCAAAAAGTACTTTACCTACAACTTAGGCTTCTAAAATCGAGTTCGCTCATTCCACCATTTCAGATCTGAATTGACGATTGCAGATTTCCTTTCTTGCTCGGTATGTTGTCTATTGCGTTTTTATTTATCTTTTTACATGTTTAAGTTTCTTTTTTGATCGGATATTGTGAATTATTAGGTTTGCAGCATAGATTTAGGTATCCAATTGGCAGGTAAAAAGATGAAATCTCGATGTTGTTTTCATTCTATACTTCATGCGATTAGATAAGTAGTTTATTTATTTGCTAAATTTATTTATTTTTCCTATTTTTTAACCAAATCTAGATATTTTTGTTCTGTACTGTTTCTCTTCCTGACTAAAACAGAACTTATTAATGGTACTTACGCCATTAATATTCATGATTTGCAGAACCGGTTTTTCCCTTGGAGATTAGAAGATGCAATTCTTTCAATTTATATGCCCGGATAATGGGTTTCTTCATTTTTGTGATTGAAGTATTTCCTCTACTCGGTTTTGTTATTCATGCTCTAACTTATGCTTGATTGTTGTTCATGCTCCAACTTATTCTTGAAAATGCTATTTCTTCCTCCTTCATAAATTGTGCAGCTTCAACCGAATCAGATGATGAATTTTGCCTACAAGGTTTATGAATTGCAGTGAGATGGGTTGTGATGTATTCATAGTAAAGGATAGAAGATAAAAAGAATGAAACTTCATCTGCTTTTATCGGGTAGCTAGGTTTGTTTTATTTATTCAAATTTTATACCCTACAGATCTTATATAGAAATTCTTAAACATGTTGTATTGACTCTGATTTTATACTACAAAAAATGTTTGTTTTAAATTCTTTCCACTGTTAATACTGCATGCTTATTGAGTGGTCAGTAGTACTGCTCTTATTTTATTACGATCACAGTAATGCACACAAACTTATGTATGGTTTACATCAACTAACATGATTAATTTTCATTTTTCCTTAAAATATCATTGATTTGAAAAGAGGAGTTAAATTTAAAATATCCTGGCATGGTTGTAAGGAAAAGTTATATTAGGGAAGCCATCATCTATTAATAGAAGAGCCATAATCAGCCATGATCACACTCATAGCAGCAAAATGTGCTACCCTCCATTTAGAGTATGTTTTGTTTTGCTTGATCACATTCCTTGATGCTTCATCCTATGTGAATTGCATCTTAGTACATTCTGAATGGCACAAGCTATAAATATTACCTATGGATCATGTAAATGACATTCATATTGATAAAGTTTGACATTATTAACCATTTTTAAATACGTTGCATGCATTTCTTTATGTTGATAACATGTTTGTTTAGATTTTTAAATATTATATAACTTAACTTAAGACACTTAACATTGTCTAAATCAATTGATCATCTATCTAATTTAACAGGAACCATCAAATGTATTATAGAAGCATCGTTGTACAAAAGTGACTGAGATATTCTTTATCAAGTCATCTGAACACCAATGCATATCTTTATTTGTTGCGAACAATTCAATTGGCATGTAGGGGTGGATTGTATTGAATCCTTTTACAGTAACTTTACATGTTTATGATCTTAAATGTTGCCAGTTTCTAGATTAATTGTTGGGCAAGTCGCTGAATTAATTTGGTACACAATCAACTTCAACTATAATCTTGATTTACGTCCATTTAAATTTACCTTATATAAAATTAATTTGGATGAGTTAGTGCACTTAAATTGGGATCTTTCTTTTTTTGCATCCATATTCGGTCTTAATAAACATTTTCTAATGGATTTTTGATATTAATGAATTGTCTTTTGTGTGGTTATCTAAAATTATGTAACACTAATATGTTAAATAACATGCCTATATAGCAAAAAATAGTCATTATTGATTGCTTTATTGCACACTTTTTTATGCCAAATTTGATATCATCAAATTTGTTATGTTTGGACTCATACATAAAAAAATTATGTCGTCAAGGATTTAATATGAAATAGCCAAGATGGTATTTAATCCACTCACACATATCATCAATATGCATTTCGTTGCGTTACCAGCCTTGCAACTACAAGTTATATCGTTTAACCAACGTTTTTAACCATATGTAGTACTTAACTTCCACAACACCAGAAAGGCCAAATTGTCACGCTTATAACCGTGATTAAGCAGTATAGTCACGGTTATAACCGTTAAGCCAATGTGCTTTGGTAATTTTTATCACGCATGGTATCACGGTTATATCCGTGACAAATACCCGCAAATTATCACGGTTATAAGTGTGATAATATTTATTTTCTTAACGGTTGTAAATGTGATAATATTTACTGTCTTAACGGTTATAAGTGTGGTTGATGCCAGCTTTACAACGGTTTTAACCATTACTATTCTGCCTTTAATAACGATTATAAGCGTGGTTTCTAATGGTTATAAATGTTACTTTATCTAAGTTTCCAATGTCATGTTTCTACATTGTTTCTATATATATGTATATATACATATATATATATATAGTACTAGTGTTGACTACATAATATCATTAGAACAACAAATAGCATGTAAAACATACAAAATTTAAAATAGCAAACATAACAAGTTTAAAATACTAAGAGTTATACATCATCATTAACATACATAATAAGTTCTAAAACAAACTTCAACATATTTTTTCTAAATTCAGTCTTAGCAGCTTCAACATACATATCATCTACCAAATTAACTTCAATCCAACCACTGGTCGTCTAAAAACTTTCAAATTGTACCTGTAGAAAACACTATTAGTGTCCAGAAATAAAAAGACTACAATAAAACATCACCAAATAATAAGATTTATATAATCTGAGCTGAAACAATGCAAACAGTACACTGATATATATAATCCGAGCTGAAATATTACTAAAACAATGAAAAAAAAGTGGTATAAAAATACAAAAACTAACAAAGAAGAATTAGATAGTGGAAAAGATTGCTTATAAAATATAGAGAAAGAATACTTTGCCAACTAAGCTTGATGTATCTGAGCTTGCTATTTATAAAATATAAAAAAAAGAATTAGACAGTGGAAAAGTGCATGCGCGCACACAGTGCATGTTCAGTTGCAATTACCCAAATCCAATTGTAAATTCAGCTGAAACCCATAACTGAACGGACACTTTTACACATGGGTTCATCATGCAAATCAGTTTAACTCAAGACATAAATAACATACTATAGCAACAAACATATCATGTTAATAAATTCTAAGAGATGTAATTATATATATTACAAGCATACATATGTATGTTTCAAAAAACGTGTGTAGGGTATATCACAAGCAAACAGTGGTAAGTTCATACTTTTCTGACCATTTCCCTTTATTTCCTAGATGCACTGAAACAACACCTTTTGCACGTTGAAGGAAAACAAAATGGAAAAAAGTAGTCTGCAGCCTTAACCTATTTTATCTTTCAGCTCAATATAGTAATTGTTACCTAGTTCATACCCAAAGGTCATATGGTATTCACTAATTAATAGGGCTATAACAGAATATGTTTTCATGTTGCTTGCAATCATATTTAAATATTTGTTTTTATTTAATTATGTTTTCTATAAGATGTCATTAACCAACAGAGAAAAACTGAGTTCCCAGATAATATAGCTCCCCAAATGATTAAACTACCAGAAAATATGGTTTTGTGCCCTTAGTAAAATATTAGAAGGAAAAGCACATAATTTTCGATAAGAGACTGAAACCTAAAATTATCATTGAATCCTAAATAATAAATATTTACCTGATGATTTATAGGTTTTTGGAGAAGGCAGTTAACGATAATGTCTCCACAGCACATGTAGATGAAGCAAAATCGTTCCTCGCTTTCCTCCCTGTATTTTCCAACATAATCTTGATGAGCTGCTTCCTTGCTCAACTCCAAATGTCCCCGGTCGATCAAGGAAGAACCATGAGCACATACCTTATAAAAAATTCTGTGTACCTCCTGCTTCATTAACCTCCATCTCTCTAGTTGTCATGCTGGTCTCAGTACCCTATATGATATCACATTCACCATACTCAGTGTGTATAGAAAGTACGATGCATAACTATGAAAATAGCTTAGTTTGATCAAAACCAATTTGGTTTTCAGGTCAAGCATGTGCACATGTATATTGCCTTCATATGCTCTGCCTTATCGAACGCTTCTAACCAGAGAGCAACCATATCTAAAATAACAACAAGACGACATATACATCCACACACATTTAATCAAAAAGCAACCATGCATTTCAATTAAGAATATGAGTGACATTAACTTGTCATCATCGTATGAACTAATATAAACACCACAAAGGAATTATCTACCAGAAATGTCCTATTGATTATTGTTGGTTGCCATGTTGCAGCTATTAGAAATGAATAATCAATCATTGCATTCAGCGGATTACTGAGAGTAAAAGCTTGGAATATTTGTGAAACGGTGTATGGAAGGAGTAAAAGCTTGGAATATTTGTAAAATCAATATTTAGCAAGATTACCTTCCTTCGAATGCTTATGGCAATATTCGACGGTTTTTGACAAAGTAGCGCCATCAATGACAGGAAGCGGGATACCCTTGGTAACAGTAAGGTCATTTTTTTGACATTTTAGGGTGGTCGGGATTGTTTCCCAAACCATAGAATTCTTCTGACATAGGAAATATAGCTGAGCAGTATTTATAGTACCACCCAGCAGTTACAAAACTGCATCATTCAGTCATAAATGTTAAAAAGATATATCAAATTTATTATATTTCAAACGATGTTACATTTTTGGTTCTTTAATTTTAGATTCAAAGAATGTTGTTTTTGTTCAATAAATAAAAACTTTATTGAGGCACGGGTCATCAACACTAAGAATATCAACAATTGAATTGCATTCTATTCTTAGCTCTATATGTGAATTCAATGAAATTAAATGGTCACGATTAACTTTATCACAAACCGTTTTATACTTCGCTTTTTTTGGTCTAAATAGCCCCACCTATTGATAACATTTTAGTTTGATTTACATATCTTTCATAAAACTTCTTTTTAAGTTTCGAAATAGATACATGCACCTTTAAAAAACAGTCTTGGTTACATATTTATTCTTTTTCGAAACTGCTATCGAACCATGAATATTTATAGTTTCTAAAGCTACAAACATACAAGTATTTTCTTTCTAAAACCATGAATATTTATAATTTGAGATTCAAAAAATGTTGTTTTTGTTCAATAAATGAAACTTTGTTGAGGCACAGGTCATCAATACAGAATATCAACAATTCAGTTGCTTTTTATTCTCAGCTCTATATGTGAATTCAATAAGATAAAATGGTCATGATTAACTTTATCACAAACAGTTTTATATTTTGTTTTTTTAAGTCTAAATAGTCCAGCCTATTGATAACATCAGTTTTATTTACATATCTTTCATAAAGCAGTATAAATAGCCTAGCTAAATTCTGATACAGAACAAGCAAAGTCTACTCCTTTGTAAAGCTTTTAGTTATGACCAAATATGCTATACTTGCATCCCTCTTGAGGCTAAAGCCAGTGACTATATAAATAAAATAAAGTTTCTTATTTTAAGGAGAAAATGACAAAACCTACAGCAAAACAAATAGCACAATGTAATATAATCAAATAGTGCAATTGCATAAAATTTTAGATTTTCAGTTTCTTATTTTATTTTCTTGGCTTTGCTGTTATAGAAGACAATGAAGAATGAAAAAAAAATACAGTTAAACAAATATATGAAGAAGATATTATAAATTTATATAACTGATTGATAGTAACATGGTTATTTATGAAGAAAGCAATGACTTAGCATTGAAAAGCTCATGCAAATGGTTTAGCGTTGAAAAGCTCATGCAAGCTTATGCCTGCATTTAGCGAAGGCAGTGCCCAACTCAATGAATTTGGTCCGTAAGCATAATTTTCTACCGTGCATAATTTGTACCGTTGAAAAGATCATGCAAGCTCATACTAGTATATAATCCATGTGTACAAAAACAGTATAAATACTTACATATTTTTCTACCATGCATGGAAGCACATCTCCGGTTTTCTTACTAGTGTGCGCTACTTTTCATGCCATTCCTCGTGTGAGTTTGCAATCTGGATTCTCCGCTTCCTACATGAATGAATATGAATTAGTTTGTAAACTACAACTAAACAATAAGATTTCACGTATAGCGATTACTACATATCAATTCTTCATACGATCGAGTATACAGTTTCCGACCCAATGTATGAGCTATGGGGTTTTTCCCTTTATTTTCCGCATTTGTTTTGCATTGTTTTGTTTTCTTCTCAGTGTACTCATTATCAAAAATTTCCTCCCACTGGACTTTATCAATACAACTCGGACGGTTATTGATCGCAATATGTCTAAGCAATAATTGTTTATTTTTCTTCAAAAAAGTCTTTTGAAGCTTTGATTTTTCAGTCCTGAAATACTGTGAGAAAACTTTTTTTCAAAATAGGTCAAGCAATGGTTGGGTTTATATTCATGTCAAACTCCTTATACAAAAAAAGGAAAAAAAAAAGCTAATTAGAAATATTTGTGTAATCAAATCCTTCTTCATTCCTACAATAGCCACCCTATTCTTTGTTTATTTCAAAAAACTATCAAACTATTCATTTATTTTTATTTGTGTAAAGGAATATCATCAACCATAGCATCAAAAATATTATGTAAAGGAATGTTAGTAGCCTTTTTTTCAGTGCCATTAGTCTTACTAATACTGTCATTGAGTTTGATATGCGCAGAATCTGTTGCATGTACGTTGCATTCAGCGGGACTCTTGGTGTGATTTGTCAGGGAGTACGCCTTCCATTGTTTCTCTTTCGTTACACTACTTCTAGAAAATTTCATTTTACACTTTCTGTTAACACTAACCAGCCTTAGCCTTACAACTCTGGTCGAGGGATAAGATTGAAATATTGTACTATTTTGCTTTTATGTTTTTTCTATAAAATAAATCAAAGTGAAGCTTTTTCTAAAGATTTTTCTATAAAAACTTAATTAATTAGAAAGCACCAGCCGCACCGTGAAAATGCACTAGCACTAATTTTATATGAGAAAATTTTGATGCATTATCAAGTCTCTATTACAAGTACTTTCCCAACTAACTAGATATAAAACTGTCAAAGAATTTTTAATAACATCCTGATTAAGAAGGAATTAAGATAACTGACTTTACCTGTATAAACCTCCAAACAGGTAAAGATAATGCATTTTTTGTCTACCATGCAATAAGATAATTGACTTTATATAATGGGTACATGCAGTACATTCTAGCAATATGCTACTCGATCATCTATTAAATAAAAAACAAACATGAGTAGAATACAATACATTGCTAAAAACACATACAAATTACATACCTAGTGCAATATGACCAGGACTTTTGTCTCTTACTGATAGTTTCCTCCATTAAATATACTTCGAACTAGTGAACTCAGGACGCACTAATCAGTATCAACAACTAAAAGTGAGTAATTTAAGCTGCTATTATCAATATGATGCAGATGAAGAATTCTCAACTGGAGTTTGCATATAAAGTTCATCATAAGCCTTAATACTAAAACCCAAAACAAGGAATAGCTCATGAACTTCATCATAAGTGAGTAATATAAAGTTCTGAAAGAATTCTGTTTGCGTTTGAATGATCATCAATGTGTATCTTATCATGCTTTTTAAATAACTTTGACCTTTTAAAAGTATAAAGAAATTAAAGAAGAGTATGATTTCTAGTTTATACAAAGTAATTGTCAACCAAACATGAAGTTCCATTCATAAACTATATAAATTAATCATAGAATGTACACAATGGAATTCCTGATATAATTCCAAATTTATGTTTCATTTCCATTTTTTTGCCTGAAGCTAGCTGCATTTTTTTTATTTATTTTTATGTCGATTCAAACATGTTTGTTTGAAGTCTGTTAAACTTGTTGAATATTTTTTCAAGTTCACCGAGTGAAATTAGTAGCAGATATGAAAGTTAAAAAATAAGGAAGAAAATTTATATGTGAAAATGCACTAGTACTAGTTTTATATCTAATCTCAAATGGTGGTTGCACTGCTTTTACTGAATAGTTTTATATGAGAAATTTTTTGTTTTCTATCAAATGCGATATAAAGAAAAAAAAGGAATTGGTGTTCATAAAGGTATCATTTTCAATGTTGTGTCACGATTTTGTAAATCACATAATCATAGGAGAATGACCTCGATTTATGTTTATACTTCTGGACTGTAGGAGTGCTACTATTGTAATACTTATTTATTAGCATGTATTTTCATCTGGCAGCATGGTGTTGGGAACTCAACCGTAACTGCCCATGTTTAAGAAAGTAATTGTTGCATAATGAGTTAAATCAAACATCACTGACCATCAATTACCAAAATCTTCTAATGTGATTTAGACAAAAGAGGCAGGTGTGTTGAACTGGTTGAGCATATATAGCCTCACGATAGTAGAATGATGAGAAGTTCAAGTCATGCTAATATCCTTACAATTATTGCTACTGGTTTTCTAATGCTTTTATCCGAACAGAACTCTCTTGATCAAAAAAATGTTCAAGATCAAAAACTATTAAGCTGCTAAGTGCTTACACTGTGTATAATTGCTGGCAATTTCTAATTTATGCATTTTTTTACCGTAATTTAAGGGTATCATCCTTATTATTGTGTTACTCTTTTGAAGGTGCACTTCAGTTATATCACATGGTTATCTAAATCAACACGAATACATAACTCAATTACGAAACAACTGTGACTTAATTACATAAGGTAGAATTTCTAATCTCAAAACAGAAAACAATATTTCATTTTATTTTCTACTTTTTTAAAGATTCCTTGTTATTAGATATAAACGGCCCGTTAAAAAAATGTATGCCTAAATGACTCATATCGTAATACGGAGCGGCAAAATTTTGGAAAATTGTCATTTGTCCAACTGCTTAGTCGGGTTACTTAGATAATAACTGTCATATACCGGATATCATATGCGCAGACATATAGACAGAAACCTCTCAATAGCATACTCAAATTTTCATTCAACTGTTAATTGGATATTATAGTTATTCCTAACACTTCAATTTATATACATGTAAAAAACGCATGTCTGTGCACATAAAATTAAATTGTTAGATAGTTTGATGCTTAAACAACAAAAGCAAGAGAAACTTTAACCAGAAACTACCATATGTTCTATTATGTTAACTTAATCTATTGGACCTGTAGTGTGCTGCGCATAAAAGGTGTATATATCAAAATTATTTTACGCAATACATTTTAAGGTAGTCATTTTCCAGCATTATATTCTACAGTTACCTCATTTGTTATCATAACTAATGTTGCATAACCAGTAGAATATTGATAGCTGGAAACAAATATTAAGCTCCATATATAGAGTCTACACACATGGACCAAGGCCTAGTCAGCCTTTAGTCACTTCTAAAACTAATTCCGTGATAACTTAATTGCATTGAAGTGTTGTGCCAATTGGTCACGTAAACATTATCAATGTCAACGGTTCTAAATAAGTTATTTTCATGGTATTTATGTAGAATACATCAACATTAAATAACTTATATAATTAGAAAACAGTCAAGATCAATGGAACAAACTTTAAACTACAATTTCCATGAGTCCATGGGTTTTCTAAGACATGAATATGTACTTTCTTCTCAGCATCTATACGAAAAGAAAATTGATAACATTTGATATCCGCCTTTTGGAAAGACAAAATTTTGCATGTTCTTTTATTTTCTGTTATCAAAAACTGAAAATAATCTTTTATTTTATTTTCTACTTTTTTTTAAAGAAACTTCGCAATGCGGCTGAAACGATATGAAAAAAGAACGGAGTTTATGGAATGGTATCACAAAACAAAACAGTGATGGCTAATGAATAATTTTTGTGAGAAATAAGATTAACTAAAACAATAAACTGATCAAATGATATCACCAGTCACATCAGTAAGCTCTCGTTGTCAATACTTTCCTTTTGTTAAGAAAAATCAACACTCGAAATATGATAGAATTAGAGCTAGCCAATTTGTCTCTAGCAATATCAAAGAAAAAGATTAAATTCAAGGCCAACGAAATAAGAAGCAACCATCTAACCATCCAAAATAAACACCATCTATCATTATTAACCTTTACATGACTCTAAAAAGATGAATATTCAAAAATGCCTTTCCAAAATTTTGAATAGTGACATGATTTACACATAATGAGAAGGAATCATTGTAATACACCTTAATCACCCATTCACTCCACAAATCATCCTTATGATTTATAATGACCCGTAAAAATTTACATTAAAGATATGGACTTTTTAATTGTTAAGATCGATCATGTGTAGTATTTATAATTCATTCAAAGCCATATATCTGTAACTCCACTAAAATATAATGGAAATTTGTATCTACCTGCTATGTTTAGTTTTGATACATGAATAACCTTTCCTAACAACTTGTTTTAAATTACACTCCTATTTTTAATCTTTGTATAAAATAATGTTGGAAATCAAATTAGAATATTAATCGCATGTGTTTGAGATCAAAATAATTCCTTTCGAAAAGCTGCATATATTTGCAGAGATACCTACAAATATTTGTATAGTTCTTTGCAAATATTTGTAGTGTGGAAACTTCAAATATTTGTAGAGCTTTCCATAAGTATCATGGAACTTAAAAAATACGATTTTATTCAAGCAAATGTTCTTGAAGACGGACGACTACCTATTTGAAGCTCAAAAGGTTGTTTTACAAATCTTTCCTAAATTAATTCAAGCAACATCATTTGAATGCTTAGTAATTATAACATGCATCATAATGTAGTTGGGTTAATCAAATCTAATGGTGTAAATGTGAGTTTTTTTATCCTTAACTTATGTAACTTTTGACATTTCTATCACATTTTGCATATGCAACACTACGAACTATCTCTTTCGTTTTGAACTTATCAATTTTTCTAACAAAAAAGTGTTTGATTTTGTAATGAACAATGGATCTCATGTAAAGACAAACGTGATATTCCCCTAATGGTTACAAATGATTACAAAAAAGAAAAAGAAATTAGAGAGCATTTGTTGGGAAACAATGGCTGAGTCGCGGACTAGGTCGCTTTCTTGAAGACGATTCGGCGATCTGGTCGGAGGTGCAAACCAGTTCGTTCCTTCGCCGCCGCCTCTAGGATAAAACAGCCTCAAAACAATAACCGATTTGCTTGCACAACAAATCGGTGCAGATTTGCACTTTCTGAAAAATTGCTCGAAAATTTCTGAGAAGAGAATTTTAATGGCGGCTGAGAGAAGAGAGAATTTTCAATTCGGTAGGTTCTCGTCTGAGGCTAATGACAATATATAGAACGAAAATTAGGGTTTGGGTTTACAGATTAGTGGGCCGCTAAAATTTGGGGGATATAATTTTTTACCGTTGCAGAAATCTTTTTCCATAAAAACGGTTCGAAAAAGGCTAAGTTTTATGGTCCAAAAAATATAAGTGTCTACACCACAAAGTCCAAGCCCAAGCCCGAGCCGAGCCGAACCGGGCCGGGCCGGGTCGGGTCGAGTCGAGACGGTCGGTCGCGCGCGCGTGTGTGGTGGTAATATGATGCATGGTCTCCCTCCTCACAACAATGCATGTATTGGGAGCCCAAGGCCCCAACATGATTTCTTAGAAACAAGTATAAAAGCTTGCCTCTTCTATATAATCCCATGATGTGGGACTATTCCCATATAGGAGCCATTCTTACACTTATTCAAGATTTTTTAATAATTCACTTAATGTTTGTAAAACATTTCCAACAATCCCCCACTTGAATTTTTAAAAAATATTTTCGAGCAGTTTCTTAAAAACATAAGATTGTGCATAAACAAAGGTGTCTTTCGACTTGAACCTTTGCATAGTGAATAAGATTCAGTTTTTACTAGAGTGACACGTAGTCTTGAACTCTATTCCTGACATCAAACCACACACAACCTTTTCTATAGTGCAATCAAATAAGCCCGTGCATTTATGGCCATGCACGTCTATCCTAGTTTAGTGAATGCTCTAGAAGTTTTGCCCGAAACTCCATAGGAAACGGCCACATTTCCACATTCACAAAGGTGAGTCTATCAAGAGCACTCCTGAAGGTAGGCACTCCACTCCACATAGAGTATAGATCTCATTAAGAGTTTCTATTAACTCATCCTATAATCACTTCAGGAATACATGCTTCTTGGTTTATTAAATAGCATGTCCAACTCATATCACTACACAACTTGTTATTACCCATTGAACCTAGTTCTTGGGATCTCCAGTCATTTAGGTCGGGTTACCATTGTGCATGACTCAACAATCTAAGGCAATAGTCCCATTCTTTTAGAAGAGTTACGGACTTTCTCTCTGGACAGTCCTTTCGTCAAAGGATCTGCCAAATTTTCCTCACTACGTACGTAATCCACTCTAACGGTACCTGTGGAAAGTAGTTCTCTAACCGTACTGTGCTTACGACGTATTTGTCGTCTCTTACCGTTATAATATCGGTTCTGAACTTTTGCAATAGCCGCGGTACTATCGCAATGTATCAACACAGCCGATATTGGTTTTTCCCATAAGGGAATCTCAGCTAGCAGATTTCTCAAGTACTCTGCCTCTTCACTAGCTGTAGCTAGTGCTATCATCTCAGACTCCATAGTAGACTGAGCCAAAATAGTCTGTTTCTTGGATTTCCAAGAAACAGCTCCTCCAGCGATGCTAAATATATAGCCACTGGTCGCTTTAGAATCATCAGATAAGGTATTCCAGTCTGCATCGGAATATCCTTCAAGTACAGCTGGAAACCTTTCATAATGTAATCCAAGGTTCATGGTTCGTTTAAGGTATCTCATTACCCTTTCAATAGCTTGTCAGTGCTCTATACTAGGTCTACTGGTAAACCTGCACAATAATCCCACGACATAGGCAATGTCGGGTCTAGTACAATCAGTGGCATACCGAAGGCTGCCAATGATGCTCGCATAATCAGACTGTCTTACACCTTCACCAGTGTTCTTAAATAACTTTACACTGTGATCATATGGTGTACTTGCAGGTTTACAGTCAAAGTAATTATATTTCTTTAGTATCTTCTCAATGTAATGAGATTGATCCAAAGAAATTCCCTTTTCTGACCTAGTAATCTTAATACTAAGGATTACACTCGCTTCACCTAGATCTTTCATATCAAAATTGTCACTTAATAAGTATTTGACAGAGTTTATGGCATGAATATTTGACCCAAAAATGAGTAGGTCATCTACATAAAGGCATATAATAGTGCAAATGTCATTCTCAGATTTGTAATAAATGCATTTGTCACTTTCATTAACTTTAAAACCATTTGAAATGATTAAGTTATCAAATTTTTCATGCCATTGTTTAGGTGCTTGTTTTAAACCATATAATGATTTATCCAATTTACATACTTTATGTTCTTGACCATGTACTACAAATCCTTCAGGCTGGTCCATATAAATTTCTTCGTCTAATTCACCGTTCAAAAAAGCAGTTTTAACATTCATTTGGTGTATAAGTAAATTATGAATGGAAGCAAGTGAGATTAATACCCGAATGGATGTTATTCTAGTTACAGGTGAAAAAGTGTCAAAGAAGTCTATATTTTCCTTTTGTTTAAAACCTTTAGCTACTAGTCGTGCTTTATATTTATCTATAGTGCCATCAGGTTTTAATTTCTTTTTAAGTACCCATTTACAGCCTATAGACTTACAACCAGGGGGTAAATCTACCAAGTGCCAAGTCTTATTGGATTCTAAAGAATCCATCTCATCATTTATAGCCTCTTGCCAGAAATCGGCATCTAAAGAAGATAAGGCTTCTTGGAGGTTTATAGGATCCTCCTCAATAGTAAAAACACAAAAATCTGAACCAAAGTCTTTTATGGTTCTTGCTCTTTTACTTCTTCTAGGTTCAGCTTCAGAATTTTCATTAAGTTCTGTTCTAATAGGCATATTTGAAGTGCCCCCACTATTCCTTAATTTGAAAGGAAATTTAGTTTCATAAAAATCGGCATCATTTGATTCAATTATATTATGTGCATTAAGGTCATAAAATCTATATGCTTTGCTATTAATAGCATAGCCTATAAATGCACATTCATATGCTCTACTTGCCAATTTTATTCTCTTAGGGTCTGGAATGCGAACATATGCTAAACAACCCCAAGTTCTAAAGTATGAGACATTGGGTTTATGATTCTTTAAAATTTCATAAGGTGAAATTTTATTCTTAGATTTAGGGATTCTATTCAGAACATAGCATACAGTCAATAAAATATCCCCCCACCAATGTTTTGCTGCACCAGAATTTAATAATATGGCAACTACTAGTTCGGTAAAGGTCCTATTTTTCCTTTCTGCTTTACCGTTCATTTCAGGTGAGTAGGGTGCAGTTCTCTCATGTACTATACCATGTTGTTTATAGAAATCCAGAATAGAATTAGATTCATATTCTGTTCCTCTATCACTACGAAGTCTCTTAATTTTTCTATTTTCTTGATTCTCAATCTCAGTTTTGAATGTTTTAAACATGTCAAAAGCATCACTTTTATTTTTCATAAGATATTCATATGTGAAATCAGAGCAGTCATCAATAAAAGTGATAAAATAACGATGTCCCTGTCTATTTAAAGTGCCATCAAGTTCACATATGTCAGAATGAATCAAGTCTAAGGGTTCAGAAACTCTATCAACAGATTTGTGAGGTTTCTTTGTGATTTTAGCTTGTGTACAGAATTCACATTTATCAGATTCAGATTCTGTCATTTTAGGTATCATATCTAGGGTGCTCATGTTACGAATAATTCGATTATTAACATGACATAATCTAGAATGCCAGATATTAAAATCACACAACATGTAAGCAGAAGTAGTCACTTTATTAGATTCAACATTCAGTTTAAACATACCCTCACAAGCATAACCCTTTCCCACAAAAGTCCCCTTATAAGTAAGAGTGTACAAATCAGCCCCAATAACTTGAGTGAAACCAGCCTTATTAAGGAGGAAGCCAGAGACCAGATTCTTTCTTATCTCTGGAGTGTGCATAACATCTTTCAGAATTACAGTTTTTCCAGAGGTGAACTTGGGTTCCACATTTCCAATCCCCGCAACTGTAGTGGTGTGAGAGTCTCCCAACAACACTTTCTGATTTTCAGCAGCCGTGTATGTAGAGAACATGCCACGATCATAGCAGATATGGAGAGAAGCACCAGTGTCTACCCACCAACCCTCTGATCCACCAACAAGGTGAATCTCAGTAACCATAGTCGTAAGAGGCTCCTCAGTCAGGTCAGCCTGCGTTGCAGAGCTTGGCCTGTTCCGGCACTTTCGTGCCATATGCCCTGGTTTTCCACAGTTGTAACAAAGAAACAACTGTCCAGAGTCATTCTTTTGGGCTGGTTTCTGCTGTCCTTTTGGGTTTCCTTGCGGATTCCCATTCTGTTTGTTGCGCCTGTTCTGATTCTTAAAAGATTTCTGATTTGGTTTCAGAACAGCGGGAGTGGTCTTCTTAGTACTGTTGTTATTCACAATCAGCACCTCTTCTTTCTGGTCCTGCTTGCGTGCCTCCTCCTCAATACGGAGGCGTGTAATCAAGCTTTCTAAGGAAAATTCCTTAGTCTTATGTCGCAAGACATTCTTAAAATCTTTCCAGCCTGGGGGTAATTTGTCAATGATAACAGCAATTTGAAATTGTTCGTCCAAGACCATACCTTCGGAGATGATCTCATGAGCTATTTTCTGCAGCTCATGAGACTGCATCTCTACCGATCTATCATCAGTCATCTGGTACTTTAGATAGCGGCTCACGGCATATTTCTTTGCCCCTGCCTCCTCTGTATCATATTTCTTCTTCAGTGCTTCCCAGATCTCCTTTGCTGTCTTTTCATCTGAGTTATAATAATCATACAGATCATTGCTCAGTCCGTTCAGAATAAAGTTCTTGCATAGACAATCTTGTTCAGTCCAGGTCTGCAGTTGCTTTGACTGTTCGGTCCATGATGCCATGTTCGCTGCATCAGTCTCAGCAGGTTTATCTGGAAGCTGCGGTTTGTCAGTAGTCAGTGCAGCCACAACCTTTCTGATGGTGAGGAAGAACTCCATCTTCTGACGCCATCGTTTGAAATGCAAGCCTTCAAATCTGAAAGGAGCAGCCGTCACAAGAGGGTTCTGGAAAGCAGAGGGTGGAGCAGAATCGTCTAGGGTTGAATTGGAAGCCATTGTTTCAGATCGTCTTCAAATTGTGGGAAACAATGGCTGAGTCGCGGACTAGGTCGCTTTCTTGAAGACGATTCGGTGATCTGGTCGGAGGTGCAAACCAGTTCGTTCCTTCGCCGCCGCCTCTAGGATAAAACAGCCTCAAAACAATAACCGATTTGCTTGCACAACAAATCGGTGCAGATTTGCACTTTCTGAAAAATTGCTCGAAAATTTCTGAGAAGAGAATTTTAATGGCGGCTGAGAGCAGAGAGAATTTTCAATTCGGTAGGTTCTCGTCTGAGGCTAATGACAATATATAGAACGAAAATTAGGGTTTGGGTTTACAGATTAGTGGGCCGCTAAAATTTGGGGGATATAATTTTTTACCATTGCAGAAATCTTTTTCCATAAAAACGGTTCGAAAAAGGCTAAGTTTTATGGTCCAAAAAATATAAGTGTCTACACCACAAAGTCCAAGCCCAAGCCCGAGCCGAGCCGAACCGGACCGGGTCGGGTCGAGTCGAGTCGGTCGGTCGCGCGCGCGTGTGTGGTGGTCATATGATGCATGGTCTCCCTCCTCACAACAATGCATGTATTGGGAGCCCAAGGCCCCAACATGATTTCTTAGAAACAAGTATAAAAGCTTGCCTCTTCTATATAATCCCATGATGTGGGACTATTCCCATAAAGGAGCCATTCTTACACTTATTCAAGATTTTTTAATAATTCACTTAATGTTTGTAAAACATTTCCAACAGAATTAGATATGAATGCTAGCAGATTTTATTTAAATGCAAATAAATTTTAATTTTATTAGTCAAATGTTTATCGAGATATTCACCACTTATGCTCTATTTCTTTGATGTTCGATAAATCTTCAAAAGGGCTTTGGAAATGTAGTGCTGAATCTAGTAACTGATTCCTCTTTAAATAATTCTCTACCAAAATATTTGCAACCACAGTAAATTTTATAATTTAGTCTAACATGTTGAGGAAAGATTGAGTATATAAGGCAAACTGAATTTCAAAAATGGAACGCTAATTTGATTACAAAACCAAAATTGGACAGTAGTTTAATTTACATATGCAGAATAATTTGCAATGAATAAAGTGATAAAATATCACCTCTAATCCACATGAAGCAGCAACCAATGTATCTAATCTACTCAAACTTGAGCAAGAGGAAGGACCAGCAAATTCGATAAGAATCTACAGTAGCAATATCCACACAACAATGTTAACTTACAAATGAATGATTCTCAGCATTTTAATATTAGAAATACAAAAGTAATCAATATAACACAGCCTATATCTCGTCCATCACCTACCAGTTCACGTGTGAGAACGAGAGAAAAGGCAAATAATGTCAACTTACAGTGGCAGAAGGGAACCACCTGAACGCTAACGATTTGGCGGTGATGGAGGCAAAGCTAACGGCGGCGGCGGAGGCAAAGCTCACGGCGGCGACGGCGGAGGCAAAGCTAAAGGGGGTGAAAACCCTAAAACAGATTTTATTTCAATTCCAACAATGAATGAGAGAAAGAGGTATAACCGTGATAAAGGGGAATAATGTACAAAATGACGATTAGGGCCATGAACGGGTAACGGACTACAAACTTGTCCTATAGAATTACGGTTATAACGGTTGTAAGAGATTGTAACAGTAATATCTGTTAGAATACTATAATGGTTATAACCGTTAGGAATTGAGACGAAATAAGTGTTACAATAGGGACTGTTTGGTGTAGTGTTCACCTCTATCTTAGCTTTGCCATAGCCAATTTTCTTGATCATGTTTTATTGACCTTTAATGTTTTACGATTCTCAATTGAGGTGGAAAGTCCTCAAGTGTGCACTTGCATTTTTTTCATGTTAGGAAATAATTTCTTTTTTCTACCAAGTATTACAATTTCTTATTTCTGGACTTTTTATTTTTCAGCCTTCATTTGAATTGGGCAGCTCCTCTTATTTTGCAAAATTAATTTCACTTTCCTTATTTGATTCATTTATTTCCGACAGTGAATATTTAATGTTTGCATCTTCTCAACACAAGATTAACTTCAGTACTAGCAGACAGTGGTAAAGTATTAAAACATGGTGTGGCAGAATAAGTTTTGGTCATGCCAAATCATGATGTCTTTATATAGTGTAGCAAATTAAATATTATGAGAGAAACTGGTAGGATAGATATAGAAAAATGGAAGTATATTTTAGCTGTTATTAGAAATTTGTAATCTATGCTATATTTTTTAACAAATTGGGTGTAATTATTTATGAATATGTAATGTGAATAGTACTTGATGAATAACATGCCAACTATTGTATAAATAGACAAATATTTGCGTACATGTCAAATTTTTACTAGCCTTTGCAATTTATATCATTTAACTAACGTTTTTAACCATACTTAGTACTTAACTTCACCACTATCATAGCTTTGCCATAGTCAATTTTCTTGATCATGTTTTACTGACATTTAATGTTTTACAATTCTCAATTAAGGTGGAAACTCCTTAAGTGTGCATGTAATAACCCGGAAATCCGAACCAATTTAAAATTTTTATTTTGGCAATTTTAATGAATTTTGAATATTTAAAATGGTTTATTTTAAAGAATAACGACGAGAAATTTATTTTGAATAGAATTAGAATGTATATATTTATTTGAATCGACGTTGGAATATAAATATTTTATTTTAATTATAAAAGGAATTGAAAATGGCACGGTAGTTTGAAATTTCTATTTCAAAATTCGAATGAATGAACAAGATTCAAAATAAACCGTATTTTGGAAAAACCAAAAATATTAGAATCTATTTGAAATATCTTTCCAATGAATCTGAAAAATTGAAATTTCATAGCGGGAATAAAAAGTTATGCCAAGTTAAAATTTCAGAATAGTCGCTATGGAATTTTGGCCCTTAAAAATGGAAATTTTGCAAATGACCTTCATTTTCGACGAAACCACTTTTGTTGGATTCGAGATGTCAAGTTATCGCTAGATTCCAAAATTCGTAATTTTTGAGATCAATATGTGAGCATGGCGAAGGAAGACGTGTTTTAACAATTTCAGTCAATTTGGATCGACTAGAAAATGGCCATTTTCAAACGGTCTTCAAATTTGATGAAATTTGTTTTGTTAGAAACGTATCGTCAATACGAAGCTAGAAAATATTTTTCGGGAATTTTTAGAGTCCGTATGGGGCCCCGATAAATTGAAATGTGCATTCAAATTCAATATATAGATCTATATTTTGATTTTGACGAAAACTGATCGAAACGATCGAATCAGCTTACGATACATATCCCATTATGTTCGGAATAGGGGTAATTAGCTAGGGACATAGTCATTGGGTCCCGTTTAGAGTTCGAAAGTAAAGTCAACTTGGAGGAGAATTAAATAATATATATATATATAATATAATATAAATCTACACTTAACCCCCACCCCTCTTCATTTTTCTTAAACTAGAAAAGTCGATCCTCCAAATCTGAAAATGGCCGACGTCCTCCTTCCTCCACCGCACCGCCGACGTCGAGCTACCCATGTGCCTTCTACTCCTTTCCAATTCCTCTTCTCCACCGCCTCCTTTGAGCGACGCAGCCCACCTCGCGCTCGTTTTCAGATCGATGCTCGCCTTCACGTCATCACAACAAAGTCGTGGTTCCTTTGCACCACCGTGCCGCCGCTCAGACTGCCGCACACCCCCATCTCCCCCCCCCCCCCCCCCGACG
Source organism: Allium sativum (assembly GCA_030737875.1). Classification (NCBI taxonomy): domain Eukaryota; kingdom Viridiplantae; phylum Streptophyta; class Magnoliopsida; order Asparagales; family Amaryllidaceae; genus Allium; species Allium sativum. The sequence continues at coordinate 75,160,678 of CM060912.1, read as the reverse complement.
TGAAAACCCCTTCCAAAACGATGTAAACCCCCTCCAAACCAATGTAAACCCTTAACCACTGTCGCCCCTTGCCGCTTCCATTCACCTGCGCCTCCTCCCCCTTCAGTCAACCATAGTGAGTCTTTAAAACTATTTTATTTAGTTTAATTGTTTAAAATCTATTTTTTTTTTGCATAGATAAATATATATCGTTTTAAAGAAATAAAATAGCCTAGTTTTAAAATATAAAAATTTGATTTTTATTATTTATATAGCATATTAAAGGTATGATTTTTTTAGTTTAAACATCGAGATAAAAATACGACTTTTATAACAAACAATGATTAGATCTTTATAATCAGATAGATTAGATTTTTAAATAAACAAAGGCTTGATTTTTATATTTAGAAAGACTTGATTTTTATAAACCAGAAAGATTAGATTTTTCCTTATAGAAAGACAAGATTTTTACATGAAGAAAGACGAGATTTTTATATGAAGAAAGACGAGATTTTTATATGAAGAAAGACGGGATTTTTATAGGAAGATAAGAAGATTAGATTTCTATAATATATGCAGCGAAATAAAAATGTGATTTTTAATATGAACAACATAGAGAAGACTGCGTTGGAAGTACGGGCAGATCCAGACTGTTCTGAATTTCAGAAATAAAAATGGAGGAGTGGAACCCTCTGTGAGAACTTCTCACTATAATTTTTCTTATACAGTTATTTGTTTTATAACTGCATATATGAACTGTTCCCCCGTCAGCCACATACCATGGACGATTTGTTTGGTTGTTTGTGTTGATTGATGTGTTTGGTTGAATATTGGTTTGTGGTGTGAATGTGAAATTGAATAGAATTGGTATGTGTATGGCGTGGGCCATTATTAGACCGGGGATAAGGCTGGGCCTTATCTCGCTTTTAGTATCGCGCCGTTATACCGCCGAAATTTTCTAAAATATATTAGAAAAATAAAAATAACATTTTTATTGTGTAAATGAACCGAATAAATATTTTATCTTTAAAAATATATTTTTTAACATGTATGTGAATAAAATAAATATTCATTTACAGATTAGACAATTTGTTAATGTACATTGATTTGACTGATATTGATTGGGATGATAATTTTACACATCGCCCAACTGCACAAATAATATTCAGTGTTTGTTGATTGAAACCCCACACGGGTATTGGGATGATATTTGGCATACACTAATCCCAATAATTAGTGGTATGTCGATCAATTGATCGACAGGCTGTTGTAAGCGATAAATATTTATATTTAATGCTTATACAGTGTAGAAGGCACTCTGGATGATGGATTGTTGTTTTTATTATTGTTATACACATTGGTTGTGTGAAATCCATATAATCAAATTATATGGTAATTGACTGTGTCTGATTCCAGTTTAGGAAGAATGAATATTTTAAAATAACGATTATTTTAAAATAACGAATATTTTCAAACAATATTCAGAAAAGAATCAAAATATGATTTTGATGTCCGATTTGGGATGGATACGAATATATTTAAATATATAAAGCCGTGTTGATTAGATTGACGCCATTTTGACGTGAACGATATTTATATCGATTTTATTCATTTTTATAACGAATATTGAAAAGGAATTGATTTCAGAATTTAATATTCTGAAAATATTATCATTTATATATCGATGATATGGAATATTCAATTTTGATTAGAAATTGAATATGAAGTTGAAATCGTTTTGAAAACAAATTTAAAACGATTTATAAAATACGTTTTAAAAGGAAATCGACGAAATATAATATATATATATATATATAATGGCCTGGATAGAACGCGTCGCGCTGTGGCAGTTCGTGAATTTCGACTATTGACTTCGAATGGATATTACGGGAGATCCAACCATCGGATTCTCCAAATACCGGAACCATTGGTTTTGTGTCGAAAAGAGATTTCTAACGAATATGAGAGATTTGAAATCTGACGGTTAGATTTGGAATTATGTCCAAAAAAATTTGGAAAAGGTCGCTGTAAGTGCAGTTCAATGGCCGTTTATGGAAATCGACTGTACGGGCCTTGATAAAATTATTAAAAATATCAATAATTTGTGTAAAATCATAATAAACGATTTGGCAAGTATTGGAATGAAAAATTCCATATTTGAATAGATAAAAATAGATTTATTATCGAAATGAACTAATTTTGAACTAGAATTATAAATCCAATATTTTTAAAATAAATAAATTGGATTTGAAATGGTTTTGAAGATAACCGGAATTTCCAATATATAAATTGGAAATGGATTAAATCGAAATTGTCTTCGGAATATTTCGATGTTGGATTTCGTGATTATACAGATATTGTTATGGAAATTTGAAAGATATATTTATATCGTTATTTCTTATACAATATTTATTGGTCGTAGAATTTGATATTGAATATAAGCCGATATATTTTCTATTCAGAGCCTTGTATTTAATATCAAATGTGATTTGGGTTTGTTGTGAATGGTGTCTTCATTAACACTATTCTTAAACCCAGTTGAGAAAAAGGATTAAATCTTTTTATTTAGATTTAATGAAATGTACCAATTAAATGATATTTAATTGGAATTGATTTTTGGGTTTATCGTGAACGGAGTTTTAAATAACACTTGTTCTTTAACCCGATAATTTATGGAATGTGAATTGGGTTTGTTGTGAACTGTGTTTTAACGACATTCGTTCTTTAACCCGATTCACAGTGAAATGTGATTTGGAATTTATAAATCTTTTGTTAAGATTTAAAAGAGATTTTCCAAAGTAAAGATTTTCAATTTAATAAAATAAATTGGAATGGAATGGGATTCGATTTGGTAATAATCGAAGTGAATTTCTATGGATGAGGACCGCTAATATATATGAAATTTAAAAGGCTTTGCCGTTATTCCATTTATATTGGTAGTCGGATATGGAAGTTTATATAGATTATATATATCGATTTGTTTTCCATGAAGATTCCACGGTTAATGGAATGTGATTTTGGGTTGTCGTGAATGGTATCTTTACTAATATTGTTCTTAGACCCAACGGAGTTAAGAAAATCAGAAACTAATTGGAGATTAGTTAAGTTGGATAGTTTCTTGGGTATTGATCTGATGTTGGTTTCGGCCTTCAGGGTTAACACTTAGAGAATTATTCACTTGCTAATTTACGGTTAAAGGCTGATGGAATAAAGTGTGATTTTTGGTTTATCGTGAACCGTGTTTTAAATGACATTGGTTCTTTAACCCAGTTAAAGACAGGATATGATTTGCCAAGTTGAACAATCATTAATATTGATTTTTGGGAAGATTAAAACCAAGTGGAGTTTTAATTAATCTTTAATTTGATTGAAATGATCGAGAATGGAGAATCACCGGTTTTGCTCTAGGCGATAGTTAAATCTTTAATTAGATTTGAACGTGGAATGGTAATTGAATTTACCGATAAAACTGTGGTGTTAGATATGAAGTATTACCAATTTTACTTCATGGGATGAATAGGTTGGGATTGGGAAATTAAAACAAACGATTACTTCGGTAAGGTTCGTTAATCCCGACTAGTTTGGATAAATCATAATATGGTTTGAATTGATATTCAAAGGAGGACTAAAGAATAAATTTAAAGAATTTTCTTTGATAAAATTAATGGGAACCTTTCCCAAAGTAAAAGAATATTTGAATAAAGGAATATTCTGGATTGGAATAAGGTGTATGTTGTGTTTTTATAATGCTTGTTTATTATATACGCGAGTTATTCGGAAAGGTCGGGTTTATCCCATTCTGAATAACTGATTCGATGAGGTGTCGAGGATGAAGACGGTGGTTGAAGACCGGAGGTCTTCACATCGTTTGGATAATTACTGATGATCTTGATTGGGTTGTACACCCAAGAGGAGAGAATCAGTTGGTGATCATCTAGACGTACTTGGAGATAGATGGATATGCGAGGTATATGGTGCCTCCGATTTCATTCAGACCCAGAACGAACTTGTAAATGGATGTGTGTCTGACATCGGATTTCATTCTGCGTGATTGATATCGGTTGCATAGCGTGAATTGCCTGTGTGGCATGCTGAGATGCAATTGATAAAGGCGTCTGTTGAAAAGCAGAGTCTTGTGGTCGATGATCAAAACACGGCCTTTGTGGTGTAGCTTTGTGTAGCGTTAATTCACGAGCCTCACACCTAGTGTGAACCAAAAACGGGAGAGGACATCAGGGAGGGCATGCGTTTCCTTCTAGCTAGGAGTGGTGTTTTGGGTTTTACACTCCCAGACATTTTACTTATGTGGATGATGGATAGCGAGGCCCTCGGTTATATCGGTCGATCAGGGACCGATGGAGTCATTTGGCTCATTGACCCCCCATAGGGCGGGGAAACGCAGTGTTCAGGCATTATAATCCACATCGAGTGACCGGCCCTGACGATCCAAGATGCTGTTGCGGCTGTTCCTGGGACACGGGCTAGAGCGTCTCGAAGCGGTAAGGACGATCCCTTGCCTTGGTGAACAGATGGAAATCCAACTTCCAATACGACATTTTGCGGTTTTAATTGTAAACCTATATATGGCGACGTAGTGGTATGGGGGCACTTATGTTGTCTATGATTGATACTTATGATTGAAATTGTTTGGACACTATACACTTGTAGTAATAATAAAACATGAAATTTTATGTACCAAGTATGTTTGGCTATTATAAGGGAAAACCCTATCCTCCAGCTTGCGTTGCATTGTGTGATGGGACCTGGGTCTTATAATAGCTTCATTTTTCCAAAAAGCATTGCGCTGTTTTGTTATATGCACTGGTATTCTTGGGAGGAAACCCGTTCCGTGTTATACGGCATGGTCCCTTGATATATCTGATTTAAAGTAAAGTTTTAAATAACTGTTTTAGTTCTCACACTAGTCACATGACTGACCTGGAGTTTATTGTTCTAACCTAAACTCTAGGTGCCCCTATTTTCCATGGGCAACTAGTAGTTTTGGTTTTGCAGATCTATATTCACAGGATCCTGGTTTCCAGCTGAAGCGATATTCGAAAAGCTATGTATCCGTGTATCTGTTTTCAGTTGTGCTTTGTATTGTTTTTCCGCTGCGATGTATTTAAATGAGGTAAATTATTGTAATAAACAATGAAATGTTCTTCTGTTTGTGTTCTGATCCGTCTTGTTCTCAAAGCAATCCGGGATTTCCCGTAAGGGGCATTTCGGGTCATTACATTTGGTATCAGAGCTTTGGTTTACAAAGCTCGAGAACAAGACATGTTAGAACCAAATGAAAGAATTCATCAGAAATTGGATTAGTAATATCCAATGAGGTGACTCGTTAGAGATGGGATCAGTAGCATCCTAGAACGAGTTTGAAGAGTGTTGCTTTTAAAAATAAAAGTGAAAACAAGTTTTGTTTTGAAAATTTTAATCAATTATTCGTATTTGAATATTTATTTTAAATCGATATAGATAATCTAGTGTATAGAAATTTTAATATACGTCTGATCCACGTGTATTTGAAGCCTCAAATATATTCGATAGATATAGAATCACACTCTAGCCGCTTGGGGATAATTCTGATGATGTCCGGACATCATCAGTATTTATGTTCGTGTTTCGAAAGTGAGATTTCTATATGATTCCAATTGACTGGTGTGAGAACCAAAACTAGATAGGGCTTATTGTTGTGATTTGGCATCAAAAAACTGATTTTTGGACTATGTATCAAAATTATGAATTTGAAACGTTAATTCACTAATTGATTGATGGTTGTGTTGTATGATTATTTGTTATGTAATAAAACCATTATGTGAAAGAACGGTATATATAACCAAATAGTATCAATTATTGAACAGAATTGAAAATTGTTTGAAATTGCATGCATATACATGTGTATCCATTGAATAGGTCATGGCAAAGAGGCTAGAGCAGAAGGATAAAATTGTTTGCTCGATAATAGGTACATGTTTATTGTATTTCTTGGGTTTTGTATGATTTTATGAGCCGATTGGCTAGCCGCTTGGCTGCTTCTTTTTTTTTTGGATTGGAGAGGCTTGTATGGCAATTTCGGGATTTTCCCGGTGCTCCCGTGCATGGGAGGTTATGGTGAAATTTTTCGAAAATTTAGGGTGCTGGCCAAATTTTTGAAGAATTTGAAAAGTTCTTAGAAATTGAAAAGTTGAAGAACTTAGGCCATAATGAAAATAATGAAAGTTGAGTTGATTTGTAAAACAACTTTCAGCTTCGTTCCTTTTCGGGAACGAAAAGTTTTAAGTGGGGGAGATTGTAATAGCCCGGAAATACGAACCAATTTAAAATTTTTATTTTGGCAATTTTAATGAACTTTGAATATTTAAAATGGTTTTTTTAAACAATAATGACGAGAAATTTATTTTGAATAGAATTAGAATGTATATATTTATTTGAATCGACATTAGAATTTAAATATTTGATTTCAAAATTCAAATGAATGCACAGGATTCAAAATAAACCGGATTTTGGAGAAACCAAAAATATTAAAATCTATTTGAAAATATCTTTCCAACGAATCCAAAAATTTAAAATTTCATAGCGGGAATAAAAAGTTATGCCCAGTTGAAATTTCAGAATAGTAACTATGGAATTTTGGCCCTTAAAAATGGAATTTTTGCAAACGACCTTCGCTTTCGACGAAACCACTTTTGTTGGATTCGGGATGTCAAGTTATTGCTAGATTCCAAAATTCATAATTTTTTAAATCAATATGTGAGCGTGGCGAAGGAAAACGTGTCTTAACAGTTTTAGTCAATTTGGATCGACCAGAAAATGGCCATTTTTCGAACGGTCTTCAAATTTGACGAAATTAGTTTTGTTAGAACCGTATCGTCAATACGAAGCTAGAAAATATTTTTACGGAATTTTTAGATTCCGTATGGGACCCCGATAAATTGAAATGTGCATTCCAACTCAATATATAGATTTATATTTTGATTTTGACGTAAACTGATTGAAACAATCGAATCAGCTTACGATACATTTCCTATTGTGTTCGGAATGGGGATAATTAGCTAGGGACGACAGTCATTGGGTCCCGTTTAGAGTTCGAAAGTAAAGTCAACTTGGAGGAGAATTAAATAAAATAAATATATATATAATAATATAAATCTACCCTTAAACCCCACCCCTCTTCATTTTTCTCAAACTAGAAAAGTCGATCCCCCAAATCTAAAATGGCCGACGTTCTCCTTCCTTCATCGCACCGCTGACGTCGAGCTACCCCTGCGCCTTCTCCTCCTTTCCGATTCCTCTTCTCCACCGCCTCCTTTCTCGAGCGACGCAGTCTACCTCGCGCTCGTCTTCAGATCGATGCTCTCCTTCGCGTCATCGCATCAAAGTCGTGGTTCCTTTGCACCACCGCGCCGCCGTTCAGACGGGCACACCACCCCCGTCTCCCCCCTCTCCCCTCCCCCTGACATGAAAACCCCTTCCAAAACAATGTAAACCCCCTCCAAACCGATGTAAACCCTTAACCACTGCCGCCCCTTGCCGCTACCATTCACCTGCGCCTCCTTCCCCTTCAGTCAATCATAGTGAGTCTTTAAAAGTATTTTATTTAGTTTAATTATTTAAAATCTGTTTTTTTTGTATAGATAAATATATATCATTTTAAAGAAATAAAATAGCCTGGTTTTAAAATATAAAAATTTGATTGTTATTATTTATATAGCATATTAAAGGTATGATTTTTATAGTTTAAAAATTAGATCTTTATAATAAAAAAGATCTGATTTTTAAATAAACAAAGGCTTGATTTTTATATTTACAAAAACTTGATTTTTATAAACCAGAAAGATTAGATTTTTCCTTATAGAAAGATTAGATTTTTCCTTATAGAAAGACGTGATTTTTACATGAAGAAAGACGAGATTTTTATATGAAGAAAGACGGGATTTTTATAGGAAGGTAAGAAGATTAGATTTCTATAATATATGCAGCGAAATAAAAATGTGATTTTTAATATGAACAGCATAGAGAAGACTGCGTTGGAAGTACGGGCAGATCCAGACTGTTCTGAATTTCAGAAATAAAAATGGAGGAGTGGAACCCTCGGTGAGAACTCCTCACTATATTTTTTCTTATACAGTTATTTATTTTATAACTGCATATATGAACTATTCCCTCGTCGTCCACAGACCATGGACGACTTATTTGGTTGTTTGTGTTGATTGATGTGTTTGGTTGAATATTGGTTTGTGGTGTGAATGTGAAATAGAATAGAATTGGTATGTGTATGGCGTGGGCCATTATTAGACCGGAGATAAGGCTGGGTCTTATCCCATTTCCAGTATCGCGTCGTTATGTCGCCGAAATTTTCTAAAATATATTAGAAAAATAAAAATATCATTTTTGTTGTGTAAATGAACCGAATAAATATTTTATCATTAAAAATATAATTTTTAACGTGTATGTGAATAAAATAAATATTTATTTACAAATCAGACAATATGTTTATGTATACTGATTTGACTGATATTGATTGGGACGATAAATTTTACACATCGCCCAACTGCATAAATAATATTCAGTGTTTGTTGATTGAAACCCCACACGGGTATTGGGATGATATTGGGCATACACTAATCCCAATAATTAGTGGTATGTCAGTCGATTGATCGACAGGCTGTTGTAAGTGTTAAATATTTATATTTAATACTTATACAGTGTAGAATGCGCTCCGAATGATGGATTGTTGTTTTCGTTGTTGTTACACACATTGGTTGTGTGAAATCCATATAATCAAATATATGGTAATTGACTGTGTCTGATTCCAGTTCAGGAAGAATGAATATTTTAAAATAACGATTATTTTAAAATAAAGAATATTTTCAAACAATATTCAGAAAAGAATCAAAATATGATTTTGATGTACGATTTGGGATGGACACGAATATATTTAAATATATAAAGTCGTGTTGATTAGATTGACGCCATTTTGACGTGAACGATATTTATATCGATTTTATTCATTTTTATAATGAATATTGAAAAGGAATTGATTTCAGAATCTAATATTTTGAAAATATTATCATTTATATATCGATGGTATGGAATATTCAATTTTGATTAGAAATTGAATATGAAGTTGAAATCGTTTTGAAAACGAATTTAAAACGATTTACAAAATACGTTTAAAAGGAAATCAACGAAATATATATTATATATAATGGCCTGAATAGAACATGCCCCGTTGCGGCAGTTCGCAAATTTCGACCATTGACTTCGAATGGATATTACGGGAGATCGGACCGTCGGATTCTTCTAAAACCGGAACCGTTGGGTTCGTATCGAAAAGAGCTTTCTAAGAATATGAGAGATTTGAAATCTAACGGTTGGATTTGGAATTATGTCCAAATTAAATTTGGAAAAGGTCGCTGTAAGTGCAGTTCGATGGCCATTTATGGAAATCGACTGTACGGGCCTTGACAAAATTATTTAAAATAGCAATAATTTGTGTAAAATCATAAGAAATGATTTGGAAAGTATTGGGATGAAAAATTCCATATTTGAAAAGATAAAGATATATTTTTTTATCGAAATGAACTAGTTTTGAACTAGAATTATAAATCCAATAAAATAAATAAATTAGATTTGAAATGGTTTTGAAGATAACCGGAATTTCCAATATATAAATTGGAAATGGATTTGAATCGAAATTGTCCTCGGAATATTTCGATGTTGGATTTCGTGATTATACAGATAATGTTATGGAAAATTGAAAGATATATTTATATCGTTATTTCTAATACGATATTTGTTGGTCATAGAAGTTGATATTGAATATAAGCCGATATATTTTCTATTCAGAGCCTTGTATTTAATATCAAATGTTATTTGGGTTTGTCGTGAATGGTGTCTTCATTAACACTATTCTTAAACCCAGTTGAGAAAAAGGATTAAATCGTTTTATTTAGATTTAATGAAATTTACCAATTAAAGGATATTTAATTGGAATTGAATTGATTTGATTTTTAGGTTTATCGTGAATGGTGTTTTAAATAACACTTGTTCTTTAACCCGATAATTTATGGAATGTGAATTGGTTTTGTTGTGAACTGTGTTTTAACGACATTCGTTCTTTAACCCGATTCACAGTGAAATGTGATTTGGAATTTATAAATCTTTTGTTAAGATTTAAAGGAGATTTTCCAAAGTAAAGTTTTCCAATTTAATAAAATAAATTGGAATGGAATGGGATTCGATTTGGTAATAATCGAAGTGAATTTTTGTGGATGAGGACCGCTAATATATATGAAATTTAAAAGGCTTTGTCGTTATTCCATTTATATTGTTAGTCGGACATGGAAGTTAATATCGATTATATATATCGATTTGTCTTCCATGAAGATTCCATGGTTAATGGAATGTGATTTTGGGTTGTTGTAACAACCCGTATTTTCAATAACCTGTTATAACAGAAATCGAGGCAGAATTTAATTTATAAATCTGAATCAAGGGAAACGGGATATGCCATTGCGTTCGTCTCGGAAAAATACGCGAAATAGAGTCCGAGTTTTCGAAAATCGGAGTCCGTATGACCCGATTAAGGCCCGACGAAGTTTTCAGAAAATTTCTAAGTAAAAACAGATTTCAAATTCAAATCTGAATTTGGGAGTTGGGCCAGTTTGGGCCAGGCGGGAGAATTCCCGCCACAGTACCCAAGTCGACAGCCCTGTCGACTTGGGAGTCGACTGGGTCTGACCAGGTCGACAGCCCTGTCGACTTGGCTGTCGACTTGGCTCAGACGCCCAGTTCTGCCTGGTGCACCATTTTGGGTTTGTGTTGAGCTTGGGGGCCAGATTCGATTTGGAGGGCTGAGATGAGAACTAGGGTTTAATCCTATGGTCTAAATCACTAGCCTAATCTATAAATAAGACCCTAACCTACCCTAAATCATCATTAATCTATCCTACAACTAAACTATGGCAAAATCAATCCTCTCATGGCCTCCACTCTCTTCATAAATTCCTAAATCAATTTTCAAGAAATTTCCATGCATACAAGTGTATTTAGGCTTGTATGATCCTCTTTAGCTTGCATTAAAGTCTTGTTTCTCTATTGGCATCATAAAGGAGGAGTCTTGATCAAGTTTGCTTGCATTTTGGGGTTTTAATTAGTTGCATAAGGGGGTTTCTTACATTTGCTATACTCATTTGAGTTGTCATAGCATTGTAAGCCTATTTCTACTCTTGTATTTTAACTATGAAGTTAATATGTTATGTTGCAAGTTGAGTTTGGGGTTAATCATGATATGTGCTTTGATCTTATGATTTTATGCATAAGCTTACTCTATGCATGTTAGTAAAGTCATTACCTTGGCTTTATGCATAGAAAGATATGATCTTTGGTTGGAAAGGTTGCACGATGCAACTTTGAAACTCTCATAAACCTTGTATTAACATGCATATAATGTTATATGCATGTTACTAGTTCTTATCTCATGCCATCTATGGCCATGTTCCGCCTATTTGCCAAGTTTGATGTTATGCATGCATATGAACCTTATGCAAGTTGAAACCATGTTATGCATGCATATGAATCTTATGCAAGTTGAAACCATGTTATGCATGCATATGAACACTATGCAAGTTAAAATGATGTTATTCATGCTTATGAATATCTTGCAAGTTGATAACATGATATGCAAGTTTATGATCACATCTTTGTCTCATATGCCACCATGTTTAACTTGTGGCTCCAACACCTTTATGTCATGATTTTGCCAAGTTCCCTCTTTCTATCCTTTATGCGCTATTGCGATATGTAAAGCGAGGGGATTGCGTTTGGGGTTGGGTAAACTTAAAAGACATAAAAACATAAGCTTGGGAATTTACCTATTAAGTTAGGTCTACCCTTTGGGAATTTACCTATTAAGTTAGGTCTACCCAATTGCTTGAAAATTTGTAATGTGTTTTGAAAACATGATGGACATGACACTTAGAAGACATGAGGATGGCCAACTCGAGGTTGGGTTGAGCTTGTAGCATAAACCTACCCGGAACCGACCGGCTTAACTAGTGGCTACAAGCAATAGGACCCAATGGGAGTAGTTGGTCATGTTGCACGTGAAACCCGAGGTTAGACTAAGTTGTGGTGTAAACCTACCCGGACCCGCCCGGCCTAACTAGTAACCACAACAAGGTCTAATGTGAGAGGTTGGGTGCATTAAATTAATTAATGCCACATGGTAGGGTTAAGTCATGGACCGCTTGGATACTTAACCAATTAAACACGATGGGTTGGTAGGGTTAAGTCATGAACCTTGGGTACACTTAACCAACTTGGTACTTGGATGAGTTGGGTTAACCACATTTAACCCATTAAGGAAACCCTAGTTACGTGGTCCTTTGCACCAGTAACCCTCTTGGTTGTATCATGATACCCTAGGGACTAGGCTAGGGTGGGGCACGATTACTGGGATGACATGTAAGCGACCAAAACGACGGCTGTGTAGGTGCGCCGGTGTAGGTTCAGGCGGGCCATGGTCGTGCACATGGTCCGGAGTTGAAAAAGCAGGCACGGGCACCAGTAGGTTTAAACTGTGCGTGCTTGGTTTGTGTCAGTGGTTGACACCCTAGGACTTGATACACCCTAGGGTGGACCTAGCACAGTTTAGCTACACTTCGTAGTTGGGCCGTAAGACACCGACACTTGACGAGTTAGGCTTTAGGGAGCCGATCGACTAGACCGTGCTAGTTGGACCTTGATTTAGGTCATTCATGATGTTGGGCCAAACTTGGGCCTGGGGATCACTTCTTGTTTACACTTGACATGACTCGTGAAACTAGTACACTTGGTGCAAACCTCAACCTTGTATATGCGGTGCCACACTTGATCTATCTTGTTGACTTTTTACCATGCCAGTTATCATCCTATGACTCATCCTTGTTTACATATACAGTTAACTTTATTAGTTGTTGTACAATAGTAAGTAGGACTTACCAGTCTTTTGACTGACCCATTTTCTTTCGCCTCTTTTCTTTCGTTCCCCCCCCCCCAGGTTTACAGGGCGGGAATACCGGCACTTAGCTTGGATCTTAGCAGCTTTTCTTGGATAGCTCATGTATGCTTTGGACTTGAGCTTGCTATGGTTTCCTACTCTGGGGATAGCTACTTTATGTTTTCCTTTCCAGTTTCAAGTTTTATGTTTCTAGACTTTGTTTATGGGAAATAATGATCAAGTACTGTGTTGTAACTTAACTTATGGTTTTGATATGCTAGTTTTTATCCGCTGCTATATTTACTCTGTTTTTACTTATATGTTCTGTCTTGTGATATCTGCATGCATGTTTACCTTGTTTAAACGCCCCTCCAAAGTCAGTGCCCTTGCAAGAGTGGCACTGGCGGAGGTGGGGTGTTACATTTGGTATCAGAGCATAAGGTTTACGAGATTGGAGCAAAAAGGGTTTTAAAGTTACTTTTAAAAGCTATTTTCAAAACCAATTAAGTATTTTCCAAAGAAAAGTCTAGTTTATTTTGAAAGGCTATCCCCCAAGAGCCATAAGCACTATCCTTCGTTTCCTCGTTCTAAATCTATCTTTTCCCTTTTTCAGCATGGCCGATTTCAATCTTCCTGAGGGAGTCACCATTCCCGGATGGTTCCGGAGGTACTTGGAAGCTAGGGCCAACAATGCAGGCCCAGCAACCACTCCCACTATCACTGAGGTTCCACCCCCTCCTCCTCCTCCTCAGCAACCACAAGCCGATTTCGCCAAGGTTTGCAAGGACTTCAAGGCAATGGGTGGCAAAAAATTTATTGGGACGGAGACTTTTGTGGAAGCAAGAAATTGGTTGAAGGAGACCGAAGATCTCTTTGCCATCTTTGATATAGAGGACCGTAGAAAGGTTCTTTTGGCGGTTTGGCTACTAAAGGAGGAAGCTGCTTATTGGTGGGAGGTCACCAATGCTACTAGGCCCGTAGAAACCTGGGCCGACTTTAGGGCAAGGTTTGGGCTTAAGTTTCTATCGTCTGCAGAGGCGAATTTGCAACTAGAAAAGTTCATAGCCTTGAAGCAAGGAGACATGACAGTGAGAGAGTATGTGAATAAGTTCAACCAGCTTGCCCGATTCGGTTTGGACATGGTCAATACTCCCGAGAAGAAGGCTCTACGTTTTGCACGAGGGTTAAATGAGCCATTACAAGGTCTAGCCATGTCACACATACCCATGGGGGCCACTTTCGAGAGCCTAGTAGACATGGCATTGCTGCAGGGAGAGGATAAGAATGGGAAGAAAGAAGTCAAGCCCAATGAGACTCAGTCTAAGAAGACAGACTCCAAGTGGGGAGGGAATCAGAGTAATCAGAGTAACAAGAACAACAAGAACAACAAGGGCAACAAGAACAAGGCAAAGGACCCAAGAAAGTGCAACTTCTGTGGGATTGTTGGGCACATAGCCAAGGACTGTAGGAAGAAGAGAATGAAATTGGGTGGGTGCTTTCACTGTGGAGAGACAGGACATTTTAGCAAGGATTGCCCTAAGAAGCAGGGGCATGGACAGACTCAACGTGCAGGTTCATCCGGAGGGCAAGTGCATGCTCTCAACGCCGCTCCAGTTCAGGATCGAGGTAGCATTTCTGTAGAAAGTCTTGTTTATATTTCTGATTATCCTGTTCGCACCTTATTTGATTCTGGCGCATCGCATAGTTTTATTTCTTCTGACATTGTTGAAAGTTTGCACCTAAGTACTAGCTTAGTTGAGGATCCCGTTTGTGTTTCGAATCCGATTGGGGGTTCAGCCCATTTATCTATGATCTGTATGGATTTGAGGATTTCTATCTTGACCGTAGAATTCTCGTGTGATGCTTATGTTCTCGGGTTCACGGGATACGGGTTGATCTTGGGCATGGATTGGTTATCCCTCTATGGAGCCATTCTCGATTGTGAGCATAGGGTGGTGAGACTCATGACTCGCCTTGGTAATACCCTAGAGATTTCTTGCAACCCGCTAGATCCCGTCATGCTATGTTATCTTGAATCTCTTGACTCGTCTATCGATGATCTGCAATCTGTAAGGGTGGTTCGAGAATACCCTGATGTTTTCGAAGAAGTTAAGGGGTTACCTCCTAAGCGAGAGATAGATTTCCGCATTTATCTGGTTGATAACGCTTCCGAATGGGGTGCTCCTGTGGTGTTCGCTACTAAGGCGGACGGCTCGCTTCGTCTATGTGTTGATTATCGAGAGTTGAACAAGCTGACCAAGAAGAATAGGCATCCATTACCGAGGATAGATGACCTCTTCGACCAGCTTGTTGGTGCTTCTGTTTTCTCTCAGCTTGACCTTGCTACTGGATTCCATCAGCTCAGGGTAGCTGAAGACAGTATAGACAAGACTGCGTTCAGGACTCCAGATGGATTTTTCGAATGGCTTGTCATGCCGTTCGGCTTGACTAATGCACCCACATATTTCGTGGACTTGATGAGTAGGGTGTTCAGGGAGTTCTTGAACAAGTTTGTCGTGGTCTTCGTAGATGATATTCTGATCTTCTCAAAAGACGAGGAAGAGCATGCTAGACATCTCAGGGAAGTGATGGATACGCTTAGAGCCCATCAGTTGAAAGCCAAGTTCTCCAAATGCCACTTTTGGAGAAAGGAAGTCCGGTTTCTTGGGCATATAGTTTCTAAGCAGGGTATAGCTGTGGATCCCGGGAAAGTGGTTGCAGTTCAAGACTGGAAGACTCCTAAGAATGCAACCGAAGTGCGAAGCTTTCTCGGTCTGGCAGGCTATTATAGGAAGTTCATTAGAGACTTCGCTAAGATTTCAGCCCCTCTCACTAGATTGACGAAGAAGAACTTAGTCTTTGCATGGGACTTAGAGTGTGAGCTCGCTTTTCAAAGGCTCAAAAGGGCCCTTACCACAGCTCCAGTTTTGGCATTACCCGATGGCGGTAAGATGTTTACCGTATATACCGATGCATGTGGCACGGGGTTAGGCGCTGTTCTAATGCAGGTGGGAAGAGTGATATGTTATGGGGGTAGGCAACTTAAAGTTCATGAGAAGAACTACCCCACTCATGACTTGGAGTTGGCGGCGATTGTCTTTGCACTCAAGTCCTGGCGCCACTATCTTTTAGGCGAAAGGTTTGAGTTGTATACTGATCACAAATCACTCAAGTATCTCTTCTCGCAGAAAGATCTGAATCTTAGGCAGCAAAGGTGGATGGAATTCTTGGCATCGTATGACTTCGAGATAGCTTATACCCCTGGCAAGGGTAATGTTGTGGCTGATGCACTAAGCAGAAAGAGGTTGACCCTAAGTCCTCTATTCGTTGAGATGAAGAATTTAGAGTATGTGGCAACCTTTGATTTCTCTTTGGCAATTGAGTCGATGACCGGTTCTTTAGCATCTCTGGAACTCAGACCTACCCTTCTTGATTAAGTTGGGGCTTCGCAGAAAGAAGACCCTCAGATAGTTGAGATTATGGATAAGCTGATTCGAGGAGAGACATCTAGTCATCTCGCTCGATATTCTATTGATGACAAGGGTTGGCTGAGGAGAGATGGAAGGTTATGTGTTCCAGTGGTAGAAGATCTAGTAAGAAAAGTTCTTGAAGAAGCGCATCGCTCTAAGTTGACTATACATCCAGGCGAAGATAAGATGTATAAAGATATGAAGCGTATTTTCTTTTGGCCTTGAATGAAGAAGGATGTGGCAGAGTTTGTTTCTAGATGTATCATTTGCCAGCAAGTTAAGGCCGAGTCGAAGAAGCCCGGTGGGCTATTGCATCCTCTAGACGTTCCACTTTGGAAGTGGGAGAGTATTTCCATGGATTTTATTGATGGGCTACCAAGGTCAAGGAAAGGGAATACGAGCATTTGGGTCATTGTGGACAGACTTACGAAGAGTGCTCATTTCATTCCGATAAAGAGCAAGAGGACCGCATCTTGGCTAGCATCTGTATATCTCCGCGAGATTGTGAGACCTCATGGAGTCCCTTCTAGTATAGTCAGTGACCGTGACCCAATCTTTACAAGTCAGTTCTGGAATAGCTTGCAAGAAGCCATGGGCACGAGGTTGAATCTAAGTACTGCTTATCACCCACAGACGGACGGTCAAACCGAAAGGGTGAATAGGGTACTCGAGGATCTGTTAAGGCTTTGTATTCTGGATTTTGGTGGTACTTGGGAAGACCATCTTCCTCTTGTTGAGTTTGCATATAATAACAGTTATCAAGCAAGCATAGGGATGGCACCATTTGAAGCTTTATATGGGAGGCCGTGCAAGTCGCCTACATGTTGGTGGGAGACTACAGATAAGCTTATACTTGGGCCTGATATGATCAGAGATGCATCCGAGAAGATCGAGTTGATTCGAAGACGGATGAAAGCGGCCCAAGACCGACAGAAATCCTATGCTGATAAGCGAAGATCTGATTTGGAGTTTGGTGTTGGAGATATGGTTTTCGTGAAGATTTCTCCTTTGCGGAATGTGGTCCGATTTGGAGCCGTGGGGAAGTTAGCACCGAGATTTGTTGGACCCTTCCCTATTATAGAGAGGATCGGGCAGATGGCTTATAGAGTGAAATTGCCCGAGAAGCTTGCCGGAGTACACGATGTTTTTCATGTCTCGCATCTCCGGAAGTGTTTACATGAGTCAGCAGAGGTTGTTGAGCCAAGTGTTCTGGAAGATGTGGAAGTGGAGAAAGAAGCTACTATGAGGAGAGCTCCGATTCGTATCTTGGAGACGGAGACCAAGAAGCTAAGGAATCGAGAGGTCAAGTTGGTGAAGGTTCAATGGGGTGAAGCCGAAGAAGACGCAACTTGGGAAACCGAGGAGAAGATGCGTGGGCTTTATCCATTCCTTTTTGAGGGTACATTCTCAATCTCCTTTCTTTGTTAGCATATCTTTCCCTTTGCTATCCATGTTTGTCTAGTTATCGTGCTAATCTTGTCATGAGAACCTTAGGTAGAAACCCTTTGGATGAAACATGTGTTTGAAACATGTTATGCTTGATGGTTGCAAGTGGCTGCAAGTGGTTGCAAGTGGTTACTCGTGGATGCATTATACACGATTAGGCACTAGATCGGCTCACACACTCCTCATATTGCATATGCATGAGTGTTTATGCTTATTCATGGATGAAAATTTTTTGTGTTATCACATGGATGTTGCATATGGATGTATGTGATGTGCACACATATAGATGTTATACATTATGTTAGGAATTGCATACATATGGATTCATTTCACTAACATAATCTGCATTGATGATATTTGCATTAGATAAGTACATATACACACACCTTTGCATATGTTCATACAGCATTTAGAATCTTATAAGGACAATGATTGCTCGTGGATGATGTTTTGAGTAGATGGATGTTGGATGGTAGGATACGTTCTTCCTAACTTGAGAATTTCGGGGACGAAATCCTTTAAGGAGGGGAGAATGTAACAACCCGTATTTTCAACAACCTGTTATAACAGAAATCGAGGCAGAATTTAATTTATAAATCTGAATCAAGGGAAACGGGCTATGCCATTGCGTTCGTCTCGGAAAAATACGCGAAATAGAGTCCGAGTTTTCGAAAATCGGAGTCAGTATGACCCGATTAAGGCCCGACGAAGTTTTCAGAAAATTTCTAAGTAAAAACAGATTTCAAATTCAAATCTGAATTTGGGAGTTGGGCCAGTTTGGGCCAGGCGGGAGAATTCCCGCCACAGTACCCAAGTCGACAGCCCTGTCGACTTGGTAATCGACTGGGTCTGACCAGGTCGACAGCCCTGTCGACTTGGCTCAGACGCCCAGTTCTGCCTGGTGCACCATTTTGGGTTTGTGTTGAGCTTGGGGGCCAGATTCGATTTGGAGGGCTGAGATGAGAACTAGGGATTAATCCTATGGTCTAAATCACTAGCCTAATCTATAAATAAGACCCTAACCTACCCTAAATCATCATTAATCTATCCTACAACTAAACTATGGCAAAATCAATCCTCTCATGGCCTCCACTCTCTTCATAAATTCCTAAATCAATTTTCAAGAAATTTCCATGCATACAAGTGTATTTAGGCTTGTATGATCCTCTTTAGCTTGCATTAAAGTCTTGTTTCTCTATTGGCATCATAAAGGAGGAGTCTTGATCAAGTTTGCTTGCATTTTGGGGTTTTAATTAGTTGCATAAGGGGTTTTCTTACATTTGCTATACTCATTTGAGTTGTCATAGCATTGTAAGCCTATTTCTACTCTTGTATTTTAACTATGAAGTTAATATGTTATGTTGCAAGTTGAGTTTGGGGTTAATCATGATATGTGCTTTGATCTTATGATTTTATGCATAAGCTTACTCTATGCATGTTAGTAAAGTCATTACCTTGGCTTTATGCATAGAAAGATATGATCTTTGGTTGGAAAGGTTGCACGATGCAACTTTGAAACTCTCATAAACCTTGTATTAACATGCATATAATGTTATATGCATGTTACTAGTTCTTATCTCATGCCATCTATGGCCATGTTCCGCCTATTTGCCAAGTTTGATGTTATGCATGCATATGAACCTTATGCAAGTTGAAACCATGTTATGCATGCATATGAATCTTATGCAAGTTGAAACCATGTTATGCATGCATATGAACACTATGCAAGTTAAAATGATGTTATGCATGCTTATGAATATCTTGCAAGTTGATAACATGATATGCAAGTTTATGATCACATCTTTGTCTCATATGCCACCATGTTTAACTTGTGGCTCCAACACCTTTATGTCATGATTTTGCCAAGTTCCCTCTTTCTATCCTTTATGCGCTATTGCGATATGTAAAGCGAGGGGATTGCGTTTGGGGTTGGGTAAACTTAAAAGACATAAAAACATAAGATTGGGGATTTACCTATTAAGTTAGGTCTACCCATTGGGAATTTACCTATTAAGTTAGGTCTACCCAATTGCTTGAAAATTTGTAATGTGTTTTGAAAACATGACACTTAGAAGACATGAGGATGGCCAACTCGAGGTTGGGTTGAGCTTGTAGCATAAACCTACCCGGAACCGACCGGCTTAACTAGTGGCTACAAGCAATAGGACCCAATGTGAGTAGTTGGTCATGTTGCACGTGAAACCCGAGGTTAGACTAAGTTGTGGTGTAAACCTACCTGGACCCGCCCGGCCTAACTAGTAACCACAACAAGGTCTGATGTGAGAGGTTGGGTGCATTAAATTAATTAATGCCACATGGTAGGGTTATGTCATGGACCGCTTGGATACTTAACCAATTAAACACGATGGGTTGGTAGGGTTAAGTCATGAACCTTGGGTACACTTAACCAACTTGGTACTTGGATGAGTTGGGTTAACCACGTTTAACCCATTAAGGAAACCCTAGTTACGTGGTCCTTTGCACCAGTAACCCTCTTGGTTGTATCATGATACCCTAGGGACTAGGCTAGGGTGGGGCACGGTTACTGGGATGACATGTAAGCGACCAAAACGACGGCTGTGTAGGTGCGCCGGTGTAGGTTCAGGCGGGCCATGGTCGTGCACATGGTCCGAGTTGAAAAAGTAGGCACGGGCACCAGTAGGTTTAAACTGTGCGTGCTTGGTTTGTGTCAGTGGTTGACACCCTAGGACTTGATACACCCTAGGGTGGACCTAGCACAGTTTAGCTACACTTCGTAGTTGGGCCGTAAGACACCGACACTTGACGAGTTAGGCTTTAGGGAGCCGATCGACTAGACCGTGCTAGTTGGACCTTGATTTAGGTCATTCATGATGTTGGGCCAAACTTGGGCCTGGGGATCACTTCTTGTTTACACTTGACATGACTCGTGAAACTAGTACACTTGGTGCAAACCTCAACCTTGTATATGCGGTGCCACACTTGATCTATCTTGTTGACTTTTTACCATGCCAGTTATCATCCTATGACTCATCCTTGTTTACATATACAGTTAACTTTATTAGTTGTTGTACAATAGTAAGTAGGACTTACCAGTCTTTTGACTGACCCATTTTCTTTCGCCTCTTTTCTTTCGTTCCCCCCCCCCTCAGGTTTACAGGGCGGGAATACCGACACTTAGCTTGGATCTTAGCAGCTTTTCTTGGATAGCTCGTGTATGCTTTGGACTTGAGCTTGCTATGGTTTCCTACTCTGGGGATAGCTACTTTATGTTTTCCTTTCCAGTTTCAAGTTTTATGTTTCTAGACTTTGTTTATGGGAAATAATGATCAAGTACTGTGTTGTAACTTAACTTATGGTTTTGATATGCTAGTTTTTATCCGCTGCTATATTTACTCTGTTTTTACTTATATGTTCTGTCTTGTGATATCTGCATGCATGTTTACCTTGTTTAAACGCCCCTCCAAAGTCAGTGCCCTTGCAAGAGTGGCACTGGCGGAGGTGGGGTGTTACAGTTGTCGTGAATTATATCTTTAATGATACTGTTCTTAGACCCAACGGAGTTAAGAAAATCAGAAACTAACTGGAGATTAGTTAAGTTGGATAGTTTCTTGGGTATTGATCTAATGTTGGTTTCGTCCTTCGGGGTTAATACTTAGGGAATTATTCACTTGCTAATTTACGGTTAAAGGTTGATGGAATAGAGTGTAATTTTGGGTTTATCGTGAATCGTGTTTTAAATGACATTGGTTCTTCAACCTAGTTAAATACAGGATATGATTTCCCAAGTTAAACAATCATTAATATTGATTTTTGGGAAGATTAAAACCAAGTGGAGTTTTAATGAATCTTTAATTAGATTGAAATGATCGAGAATGGAGTATCACCAGTTTTGCTCCAGATGATAGTTAAATCTTTAATTAGATTTGAAAGTGGAATGGTAATTGAATTTACCGATAACACCGTGGTGTTAGATATGAAGTATTACCAGTTTTACTTCATAGGATGAATAGGTTGGGATCGGGAAATTAAAACAAATGATTACTTCGGTAAGGTTCGTTAATCCCGACTAGTTTGGATAAACCATAATATGGTTTGAATTGAAATTCAAAGGAAGATTAAAGAATAAATTTAAAGAATTTATCTTTGATAAAATTAATGGGAACCTTTCCCAAAGTAAAAAGAATATTTGAATAAAGGAATATTCTGGATTGGAATAAGGCGTATGTTTTGTTTTTATAACACTTGTTTATTATATACACGAGTTATTCGGAAAGGCTGGGTTTATCCCATTCTGAATAACTGATTCGATGAGGTGTCGAGGATGAAGACGGTGGTTGAAGACCGGAGGTCTTCACATCGTTTGGACAATTACTGATGATCTTGATTGGGCTGTACACCCAAGAGGAGAGAATCAGTTGGTGATCGTCCAGACGTACTTGGAGATCGATGGATATGCGAGGTATATGGTGCCTCCGGTTTCGTTCAGACCCAGAACGGACTTGTAAATGGATGTGTGTCCGACATCGGATTTCATTCTGTGTGATTGATATCGATTGCATAGCGTGAATTGCCTGTGTGACATGCTGAGATGCAAAGGATCAAGGCGTCTGTTGAAAAGCAGAGTCTTGTGGTTGATGATCAAAGCACGGCCTTTGTGGCGTAGCTTTGTGTAGCGTAAATTCGTGAGCCTCAAACCCCGATGTGAACCAGAAACGGGAGAGGACTCAGGGAGGGCATGTGTTTCCTTCTAGCTAGGAGTGGTGTTTTGGGTTTTACACGCCCGGACATTTTATTTATGTGGATGATGGATAGCGAGGCTCCTCGGTTATCTTGGTCGATCTAGGACCGATGGAGTCATTTGGCTCATTGATGCCCCATAGGGCGGGGAAACGCGGTGTTCAGGCATTATTATCCACATCGAGTGGACCGGCCCTGACGATCCAAGGTGCAGTTGCGGCTGTTCCTAAGACACGGGCTAGAGCGTCTCGAAGCGGTAAGGACGATCCCTTGCCTTGGTGAACAGATGGAAATCCAACTTCCAATGCAACATTTTGCGGTTTTAATTGAAAATGGCGACATAGAGGTATGGGGCACTTATGCCGTCTATGATTGATACTTATGATTGAAATTGTTTTGACACTATACACTTATAGTAATAATAAAACATGAATTTTTACGTACCAAGCATGTTTGGATATTATAAGGGAAAACCCTATCCTCCGGCTTGCGTTGCATTGTATGATGGGACCCGGGTCTTATAATAGCTTCATTTTTCCAAAAAGCATTGCGCTGTTTTGTTATATGCACTAGTATTATTGGGAGGAAACCCGTTCCGTGTTATACGGCGTGGTCACTTGATATATCTGATTTAAAGTAAAGTTTTAAATAACTGTTTTAGTTCTCACACCAGTCACATGACTGACCTGAAGTTTATTGTTTTAACCTAAACTCTGGGTGCCCCTATTTTCCACGGGCAGCTAGTAGTTTTGGTTTTGCAGATCTATATTCATAGTATCCTGGTTTACAGCTGAAGCGATATTCGGAAAGCTCTGTATTTGTGTATCTGCGTATCTGTTTTCAGTTGTGCTTTGTATTGTTTTTCCGCTGTGATGTATTTAAATGTAATTTAAATCTCTGATGTTTTTCTGATGTATAATATTTATTGATACTCTGTATATTCTTGTATTCTGATGTAAATTGTTGTAATAAACAATGAAATGTTCTTTTGTTTGTGTTCTGATCTGTCTTATCCTCAAAGCAATCCGGGATTTCCCGTAAGGGGGATTTCGGGTCGTTACATTGCACTTGCATTTTTTTTCATGTTCAAAATTTTTTTTTTCTACCAAGTAATATATTTCTTATTTTTAGACTTATTAGTTTTCAGCTTTTATTTTAGTTGGAAAGCTCTCCTTTTGTTTTGCAAATTTAATTTCACTTTCCTTATTTGATTCATTTATTTCCAGTAGTAAATATTTAATATTTGCATCTTTTCAGTACAAGTTTAATTTGAGTATTAGTAGGAAGTGGTGAAGTATTAAAACATGGTGTGAAAGATTGAGTTTAGATCATGCCAAATAATGATGTCTTTGTAAAATGTAACAAAGTAAATATTACTAGAAAAAATGGTAGTTTAGATATAGGAATATGGACAAGTATGTTTTAGCTGTTATTTACAAATTTGTTTTCTATGCTATATTTCTTAACAGATCTAGTGCGTAATATTTTTGAATCTGTTACGTAAATAGTACTCTATGAATAACATGCTAGTTATAGTATAAATAGACAAATACGTGTGTATAGATCAAATTTGTACATGCTGTAATTATTTTCATTATGTTAACTGTTAAATGATACACCAAAATCTAGAAAAAAATACTTTCCTACTAATGACTAGCTAGGAGTTCAATGTGCAGCACGAATAATTGAAGCTCAAATACTAACTAGGGATAAAACTGGTAATTTTGTTTTCATACCCAACATATCTCTTTGGCCATCATCATCAAAATTAACTATAAATATGTCAAGACATTAGTTTCATATTAAAATTGCTTATGCATTGATTATCAATAAAGCTCAATATCAATTTGTGTAGTACATCGGTATTGATTTACACACCAAATTGTTTAGTCATGGACAATTATATGTATCTCTATCTATATTTACTACATTCAATAGAATTTCAATCATCTTTCAACCAAAGCAACAATCACTATGTATATCGTTTACCAGAGTTTCTTTTGTGACTCTCTATGAAAAAATAAACTGAAAATCACACGTAGTTGATTATTCAAAAGCTCACTTTAATTGTACCTTTTTTATGTTTTTATAAAATGACATAAACATTTTTTTTAGTCTTCATCTGTATAGAGGATTTAAAACAAATTTATTTCTCTTGCTATGGATGTGTCATCAACATCCTTCTTTTGTTCGCTCTAATTTTAATTACATTACTACTATAATTGTTATAGCATGAAATTAACTGCATTATAGATGAATGCAAACTAAAACACTTAAAAGTCTATGCTCCCGTGCATTGCACGGGTTTCCACTCGTATATATATATATATATATATATATACATATATACATATATATATATATGTATGTATGTATGTATGTATGTATGTATGTATTTATGTATGTATGTATGTATGTATGTATGTGAGAATGGAAGGTATATAGATGAATGCAAACTAAAACACTTAAAAGTCTATGCTCCCGTGCATCGCACGGGTTTCTACTCGTGTGTATATATCTATATATATATATATACGTATATGTATATATATATACACACACACACACACACACACATATATATATATATATATATATATGTGTGTGTGTGAGAGAGAGAGAGAGAGAGAATGGAAGGCATTGAACTGAGAACAAGTGAAACAATGATGGAATGAAGCTGGAATTATTATTCAAGTATAAAGCTATAGTTGTTCGATACTGTAATCCAATGATGAGTCCTTCATATAAATTCACAAATGTAAAAAGAAAAAAGGAGAAGGGAAAAAAGATCTTATACCTATCCATCTGTGTGTCTAAAATCAGTAGCTTTTATCCAAATTAGATTGAGGTTACTCTGAAAATAAATAGTTCCTACAGAGTGGTATATGAATATTCCGTTTGAATGCATGAAGTAACTTTCGAAACCTGAACCAACCACATATGCAAATATAATGGGAAAATATAATATTTTTGTTTAATGTACAATCAGTTGAGTATAATAACAAAATAGAAGTTAGGAATGTTAATATTTTCTTCTATATTTTTAGATATTGAGACATCAATCTAAAAGGTGTATCACTTTTCTAAGGTGAGTGATATGCATGAAGATTTAATCAACAAATCTTGATGCAATGAATTGTTACTTTTACACAAGATCACTTAACAAAATTTTGTTAAAAGTTCAGTAGTATATTGTGATGGCCTAGGTAATTTATATAAGCAGTTTGTGAACATATGGACATTTAGAGGATATATTAATTTAGATATCAGAAAAGGTGACACATGATTTGAATTGATATAGGCCAAATTTGTTGATGACTTTATATTTTCTTCTTTTCACAAGAAATGATTTCTTCTAAGCATGCCCACACAAGAAGTCTATTTAATGCTCATTCTTTTTCCCATGTTGTTCATGTATAAGTGAGACTAATGGCATTATAAATTTATTTTCCTTTCATCTTTTTTGTTTTCAGCAAATGTTTTCTTTCTTATGCTTACATGATAATTCCTCATGCTAGAAATTCATAGTGGTCTCTTGCTTTTCCTTTTTTTGGTAACTAGTATTTTTTTTGTTTCTTGCTAATTTGGCAATGTATGACTATTTTGTTGATACTCTTGTATGATGAACATTGAGGAACAGTTTACTTGCCTCGTACTCCCAAGATTGTTAATGCATGTAGGCTAGTGTTGCTTTTATCTGAATTCTGCCATTTTAGTTTGAAGTTTTCCGATTACTGTTATTTACTATAATCAAATGATGAAAGTTTCATAATTGATACTATTGTTTTCGAATATAATAGCTTCCTCGAACTCACAGAATGGGCTTCCAAGCACTGTACTGCTCCTTTTCAAGCTCTAGATTATTGAATTGGATGAGCAAACTAATATTGATGCATGACATATTTGTTCTTTAGGATGTATCATGTATGTAAAGGTATTTTTTGGTTTATTAATATGATTATTTGTTTTGTTGTGAGTATTTAAGGTTTGGATTTAAAATAAACCTAACAGTAAAAGATTAAATCTATCTGAAATTAAGATCGCAAGCACTAAATTAAGATGAAGATGACAGAAATCATGTATACAACGCTCTCTATACTCATAATTTAGGTTATTTGGTGCTATGCGTAAAATAAATATTTTACATTATTGTTACCATTGACACGCTTTTTGGTTGAAGTTGTCGCACGTCAGGTATTGGATTAGTGACGCGCAAAAGCATGAATAACATTGTCGGGAAACACAAAGCGGCTCGGTCGAAATTGCATCACAAATAAAAGAAGGCCCAAGACTCCTATCAGATGACCTCTTTTTGGCCCGAGAATGTCTACTTCAAGGCTTTGTAGTATATATCTTAGTCAAACCGTCATCCGAGCCGTAGGCGAACCGTGCTCCAAGCCGAAGGCGAACCGTGCTCCGAGCCGAAGGCGAGCCGTCAAGTGGGTCTGGGCGCAGCGCCGGTGAGGGTCCGGGGCCCCACAGTCCCGGCGGCGATCGACCTAACCAGTTAGGTCGAAATAGTGGGCACCGCCCGATTCATCCGATTTTCTTCATATTGGAAGCTCAGATTTCTTCACTTCGGACCAAAAAACCGCAGATTCCCTCACTTTGCATCCTGGAGCTTCGGTGCCGTAAAACGACAAGATTTCAGCACCAAAAAGTTCGCCCCTTCTCTTCCTCAAATTTCATACCCCCAGAGGGGTTCGAAATTTCGAACCCCCGGAGGGGGTCAAAATTTCGAGCCCTGGAGGGAGGTTCGAAATTTCGAACCATGTGAAGGGGTTCGAAATTCGAATCCCTTTCTTGGGGGTTCGAATTTCGTGTTTCGGGGCTGCTTTTGGGGTGCGAAATTTGCTGTTTGTGAGCCCTGCTGCTCACCTACTCCACCTAACCTTCCTTATACAAATACCCCAAGCTTTGGCATTCATTTGGATCTTTCTCCTTTGGAATTTTTGGACCTTGAGAGCTCCAAACACTCATTAATGACTTCCAACACCTCCTCCATGGCCATTGGACATGACATGAATAGTTGAAAGGAGATGTATACATATTCCATAGCTTGTTGGACACTAGCAAGCGTAGATACACCGTACATAGACCTCTAGGCCATTAAAGCTTGTTTCGCTCATGGTTGGCCAAGTCAACTCATCCCAAGTAAGAGGAAGAAGGATAATTAAAACATGACACGTATGTTTTCCCTCAACACTCGAACATTAGCAAAGGTTTTCATGCTACTTTTGAACTTCATGCACATGAACACTAAACTTGGATATTGTAGACCAAGTCAACACTTCTCAACGGAGAAGAAGAAGGCAATTTGGTCAAAGTATGGAAAAAGCATATATTTTGTTATTCTATTGTAACACTTTGAACTTAGCTAATGTCCGAACTTGTACAACTCTGTAATCGACAAAAAATATGATGAATGATGATTATAAAGTGGACGTAGGTGTTAGTGCTGAACCACTATAAAAGCTGTGCCTCCCCGCATTTACCTACTTTACTACTTATTTTGATAATTGTTCACACATACACATTGGGTGTTGGCATGCGACAATTTTGCCCATCAACAGTTACATCACCACATTATATTTGATATATGGTATATGCACATTGTGGGTAATTAATCACTCTTTGTCGTATCATTAAGATTTTAGACATATGCTTTTTGGCAATAGTATAATTTCGCCTAGTATGTTCTTAAAGCAATATTCGTTGAAATGTTCCGAATTTTTTCGCTTAATATGTTTCTTCAATGTTTTCTCTCTCTCTCTTAAAATTAATTTAATAAATATTGTACATTTTATATCTTGGTACATTATCAGTCTATAAAATAATGAATTTGGGACAACGAACCAGATTTGAGAGTGGCTTATATAACTGGACATTATGCACAACACCCTTCAATCCCAGTTTCTGATTCAAATGGATCACACCTCCATGTCTTGATCGAGAAAGGGCATAGTGGCCAATTTGGAGCAATTCATTAAGGTAGTTATCAATTAGTGCACTTTTGCTATATTTGTTACATATATGATTTGTTTAGTTTACATTATTATTCTTTATTTCTAGTTCATCTATAGATTAGTCAATTAAGATTGAAAAAGTCGGGGTGTATATGACTTGTGCAGGATCTATAATATGGCTAAGCGGAATGTATGTGATAATTTAAGCTATTCAATAGTTACGCAGGTAAAAATTCACAAACAAGAAATATAACACTAACAAATATAAATGCTGTAGATAAAGTAAAGTAATGACACTAGATTTTTATACTGGTTCGGACCTCCCATCCTACGTCCAGTCCCGAAGCTCCTCTTCGGCTTTTCACTAAACAACACCCTCGTTTCACCCGGAGGAACAGGTTCACAACTACTTGATTTACGGGCTACAAGTTTACCCACTTGATTTCACGGGCCACAAGCTTACCCACTTGATTTCACGGGCTACAAGCTTACCCACAAGACGATTACAAGAGTTTGACCTTGAATGTGTTCTTTCTTCAACACTGATTAGTCAATGATTGAGTACAACCTTCCTATAATCTTATCCTCAAATATATATTGATGTTTGCAAAGATTTGGAAGTGGATTATCGAGTTGAATCACAAGTGTGTTAAATATGCTTGGAGATTCAAACGATAATTGAATGCTTTTGAGTGCTTTTAGAATGTTAAGAATAATACAATATAGATAAGAGAATGGAGAGAAATTTCGGTGATTTGATTGAATGAAAACTGATGTATTTATAGTAATTGAGAAGTTGCAATTGTTGGTGAAAAGTTGCAATCAAAAGAAATGATTTTAAATGAAGAGAAATGGATGCAACTATTCAAGAAAGAAGATGACTCTTCATGAAATTCAAAAATAGGTTGACAGGAAAAATTAATAGGTTGATAGGTTTTTGACCGTTATTTCAAAAAGCTGTTGACCTGTTAATTTTAACAGGTTGACCTGTTATATTTAAAAATAGGTTGACCTGTTATTTTTAACAGGTTGACCTGTTTTTGTCAATATACAATAAAAACGAGTTTTCATGCATAATTTCGAAATCAATGGGAAGTATGATTATTTGAGGATAGATTTTAACATAAAATATTCTAAATAACCAACTTCTAACCTATGAAACCATTGTATCTTCTTTTTGTCGATCATGAAGCTTCTTCTCGTCATTAATCAAAACGATCATTAAAAGTTCTTGACTCAACATTCTCCCCCTTTTTGATTGATGGCAACATAGCTTTTAAAATATGATCTCCATTGCTATCTCCCCCTGTATATATGCTCTAACCCCCCCCTGAGTATATGATCTCCCTGAAAATATAACTAAGTTTCTGCAAGAATAGATGTTAGTAACTTTCTCCCCCTTTGTCATCGACAAAAAGGGTATAATAAACAAGAGAGTGATTAAATAACATAGAACATCACATCCAGAGTATAAACCATACCAAAATATACAAGACCAACCCAAATTTTTCGTAGCATATATAACACATAGAAAAGCTAATAATATCATAACTATAGATAGATAGAACTACTGAGGAGGTATATCAGAGTCGGTTTCGTCTCCTTCTTCTTCTGATGATCCTTCCTCCTCATCTGTTTCCTTTTCTGAGGATTCCTCTTCCTCCTCTCCCGCTTCTTCTTTTTCTTCTTCTTCTTCCTTATCATCATCAAATTGTTCTTCTTCTTCCTCATGCCTACTTGGTTCAACATATGAGATTTCTTGACCACGACTATGCTGAGTACTTTCTCCAGAGCTAGTGGTCTCCTCCGAAGTAGACCAAGTGAAAGTATGAGGCATTGGTCGTTTTCCTGGATTTTGAACATGTGTGGTTGAGGAAGAAGCTCCACATGAAATTGCCCCCCAGAGAATGCCGAAAAAGGACTTAAGTTTGTTGAATCGTTTGTCCATCTTGGTATCTAAGTGATCAAGCTTTTTATCGGTTCGTTTAAGTCGTGCTTTCAGAAGAAACTGATTCCTTGCTATTTGTTCAAGAGATTCCTTTGTTGTAGAGGTGGGTGAAGGAATCTTAACATCTTCTGGTCTCGACGTAGGAACATGTGATGTAGAATGTTCTGGAGGACCCGACGTAGGAACATGTGATGTAGAAGGTTCAGGGGGACCTTGATGTATGTATTGCTCATAAGGAATAATATTCAGGTATGGCTCTGGAAGTTTCATTCTCTTCTTTGAAGCTTTATTTATACATTTCAGCTTTGAAATTTTGGATTCCGGAGTTGGAACCCCGCAATTTATTAAAAGACGCATAATGTATTCGTTGTAAAAAATATGAGGACGAGAAAGTCTGTTTACCGTTAAAATCTCATCAAATATCAACTCAGTCCAATTTATATTGATATTTCCATAGATGGCGTACAATGCTCTAAAATTTTCTCTGTAAATTGCGTCAAAGTTTCCAGTTCTTGGTAAAATTGAATGAGTAAGGCTATGATGAAGAATTCTCGGCGTAGGTCGTAAATTAATTCCTTTTGAACTTGACTTATGGTCTTCAATGAATAAGTGACTAACTTCATCTCTAATATGAACAGGACAGAAGTCATTTGAAAAGGATATACCATCATTTGGAGATTGGAGAACTTCAGCCATTCTATCTTTTGAGATAAACACATGTTGGCCACATACCATTGACCATAAGCAATCAGATGAGTTTTCTGGCTTGAATTTTTCCAAGTTGAGATTAGCATAGAATAGTTTAATCATGATATGATTAATCTCAACATTGTTATCTTCAAAACTAAGGAGAGACTCGATTCCTGCTCTGTTTGCTATTTCTCTAACATTATAGAGGAAGAAATCATTGAATTTTATAAACACTCCTTGGTGAAAGGTATAATCTTTCATTTTGTTCCATCTTCTTACAGCTATTGGATCCATAAGCCAATTTTTGATTTGAGCATCAATGGGTTGAATTGATGTGGAGGAGGAAGAAGGTTTTGATTTCTTTGTCTTTGGAGCCATTGGAGAATGGAAGAAATGGAATTTTATTTTTTTAAAAAAGTTAGGGCTTGAGAGAAAATGGGTTTCGAAATTTTTAAGAAGTAGTGAATGAAAAGGTGCGGTGGTTAAAAAATGTGTGAATCGACATGTCTTTATATTTAAAAAAAAAAAACAGTCTCAGCAGAAACCGGTCGACCTATTAATTCAAGGCGGTCGACCGAAAAAGTCTCGGGTTGAAGAAAAGAATGGAAAAAAATTACAAACCGGTCGACCTATTAAATCAAGGCGGTCGACCGAAAAAGTCTCGGGTTGAAAAGAAATACAAACCGGTCGACCTAAAAATATGTACCGGTCGACCTTAAAAGTCTCGGGTTTGAAAAAATGTTAAACCGGTCGACCTAAATTTTACTATCGGTCGACCGATATCTTCCTGAAACAAAAACGGTCGACATAATATTTATGACCGGTCGACCTAATTCTTTTGAATATAGTGAAAAACTAGAACCGGTCGACATGATTTTTATGACCGGTCGACCGAGAAACTCTCTGGATTTTGAATATCAAAACCGGTCAACCTATATTTTTGGACCGGTCGACCTATAAACTCTCTGGAATGAAATTTATCTATTTAGGTCGACAGCTTAATATATTAGGTCGACAGGATACTTATATAACTGTTTATTTGGCTATATTTTGAATAAAAACAATACTCAAATAAATTTTTATTATAATAAAGGAAGTAAACTTATAAAAATGAACTAACAACATTATTAAACGGAATATAAAGAAATCTCCTTAGACTTAATATAATCATTATTTCCTTGGTTCCCACGGAGAGTATTTCCCACTAGCGCCTTCATTTTTGTTGAAATTTTTATCCCATGAGTTCGGTGTTCTTGTTGATGATGATGGCATTTGCATGGGTTCATGAACATTATTCTTGTTTGAATCACAGAAAAGTGAAGCTAGTTGTTCGAGATAAGTTAAGCGAGAAGAAGTTAATCTCTGCTCGTAGTACATCTCCCTTTGGAGATCGACTTGGTGTTTTTGATAGTGGTGTATCTCGTCAATCTTTTCTTTGGTTCGTGGGGAACAGAAAAGAGCCTTCTTGCATCGTTTCGATGTTGGAGTATTTCCAGATGTACGAGAATTCTGATGAAAGCCAGGAGGGTGTTCCGGTGTCTTAGGGGAGTAGTGTTCTTCGGACTCGGAACTTGTTATGGTGATGTGCGATTTTCGTGCACATTCATCACAGATATGAGCCATGATAATACGTTAATTATTGGAGATTTGAGAAAAGAGTTGTCTGAGAGCACTCAAGAAAATAAAATATAATCATATATGGTAGGAATTTTCTATTTGGAGAAAGAAAACTGATGGTTCGTATTTGTTTAACCATAGAAAAATTCTTTTCTAAATATAGTAAAAAAATTTGGTTTCTGAAAATAATGTACGAACTCTTGATATATTTTAAAAAGATTTTTACTCTTCGAGTTCTTTTCTTGAAACCAACCCTAGCTCTCTACGTAAGTTGACAAAACTTGATTCCAGTAGAGGCTTTGTAAATATATCAGCTAGTTGATTTTCCGTTACGTATTCAAGATTTATATTACCCTTTTCAACGTTATCTCTCAGAAAATGATGTCGAATATCGATGTGTTTAGTACGAGAGTGGTTAACTGGGTTTTTGGATAAATTTATCGCACTTATGTTATCACAATATATAATATAATTCGATAAGTTTATACCGAAGTCTTTAAGTGTTGGTTGCATATATATAACTTCTGTACATGCTAGTGCTGCTGATATATATTCCGCTTCACATGTCGAAAGTGAGACACAATTTTGTTTCTTACTAAACCAAGAGACAAGTGATTTTCCAATAAAATGGCACGTACCACTTGTGCTCTTTCTATCCGTTCGTGATCCTCCGAAATCAGCATCACTATATGATACTAATTCAAATGTACATTCTTTTGGATAGAAAAGACCGAAATCTTTGGTATTATTAAGATAGCGAATTATACGTTTCACTGCTCGTAAGTGTGATTCTTTAGGATTAGCTTGAAAACGTGCACATAAACAAACACTCATCATAATGTCAGGACGACTAGCTGTTAAATATAATAGAGAACCTATCATACTACGATATAACTTCTGGTCAACATTCTTTCCAAGTTCATCTTTTTCAAGATGAGTGGTCGTACTCATAGGAGTTTGTTTACCAGAGGTATTTTCTAGTCCGAAGCGTTTAACTAGATTTCCGCAATATTTTTCTTGAATAATAAATATACCATTTGAAAGCTGTTTTATTTGAAGACCGAGGAAATATGATAGTTCTCCCATATGTGACATTTCAAATTCTTTGGTCATAATTTTTGCAAATTCTTTGCAAAGTTCATTGTTTGTTGAACCAAAGATAATGTCGTCTACATATATTTGGATAACTAATATATCTTTTTGAGAATGTTTAATGAATAAATTCTGATCAACTTTTCCAATTTGGAATCCAGAATCTATGAGATAGCTTCTTAATCGTTCATACCAAGCACGAGGTGCTTGTTTCAATCCATATAAAGCTTTCTTAAGTTTATATACATGATTCGGGTATTTCTCATGTATGAACCAAGGAGGTTGTTCGACATATACATTCTCTTTGATAAACCCATTTAAAAAAGCACTTTTGACATCCATTTGATAAAGTTTGAAATCATGATGACAAGCAAAGGATAGTAGGATGCGAATAGCTTCTAATCGAGCTACGGGAGCAAAGGTCTCTTCATAATCGATACCTTCTTCCTGATTATATCCTTGTGCTACCAATCTTGCTTTATTTCTAGTAATGTTCCCTTGTTCATCGGCCTTATTTTTATATACCCATTTAGTTCCTATAACTGATTGATCAGTCGGCCTTGGAACAAGTTCCCATACATCATTGCACTCGAACTGGTTTAGTTCTTCTTGCATGACAATGATCCAGTATTCCTCAGTAGCAGCTTCTTTAGGATTTTTAGGTTCGATATTTGAGATAAACGCAACATGACCCATTTGATTAAGTTGATTCCTTGTTCTAATTTGTGATGTTACTTCTCCAATAATATTTTGAACTGGATGATCTCTTAGAATTCTCGGAGGAGATCTAAATCTTGGTGGAGAAGGTATTACATCAGTTTGAGGATTATCATCAACTATTTCTGAGTCAGAGTCATTATTTGTGATGATAGGATTATCAGAGACTATGGTTTCTTTGTCATCTGATATTATATGTGATGGTTTAACGAATTCATCAAAAGAAACATGAAGTGATTCTTCAATAGTTTTGGTTCTTTTATTGTATATACGATAAGCCTTGCTTTGATTTGAATAGCCAATAAAGATTCCTTCATCAGCTTTTGAATCAAATTTACCAAGATGATCTTTTGTGTTTAAAATAAAACACTTTGAACCAAAAACTTTGAAGTATGAAATATTTGGCTTTCTTTCATTAAATAATTCATAAGGTGTATTTTTAGTAAGAGGTCGAATGGATACACGATTCAAAACATAACATGCAGTTGCTACAGCTTCTGCCCAAAAATGTTTTGGTAAAGTATTTCCATTTAATAATGTCCTTGCACATTCTTGTAATGTGCGATTTTTCCGTTCTACAACTCCATTTTTTTGTGGAGTTCGAGGAAACGAAAAATTATGATTAATACCTTTCTTTGTACAAAAATGTTCAAATTCATTATTTTCGAATTCTCCGCCATGATCACTTCTTATATTCTTAACCTTAAGTCCTTTTGACTTTTGAATTTTCTTGACGAAGGATTTGAACTGAGTAAATGTGTCACTTTTATTTTTCAAGAAAATCACCCATGTATAACGAGAAAAGTCATCAACAATTACAAAAACATATCGACTATGATTTATGGATTGTATTTGAGTAGGTCCAAATAGATCCATATGCAATAACTCAAGTGGTTGTAATGTTGATATTATCTTCTTAGATTTAAATGATGATTTTGTCAATTTCCCTACTTGGCATGCGTCACAAAGATTTTCAACTTTAAAACTAAGTTTGGGTAAACCTTTTACTAGTTCATTTTTGGCTAACTTGTCAATAGTTTTGAAGTTTATACGACAGAAACGTTTGTGCCATAGCCATGGATCATTATCATTTGCCACGAGACACGTATCTGAATTATGATTGATATTCATATTCAGAATATAGATGTTTCTATCTCTATGTCCTTCAAAAGCTATATTTTGATCTTTATCTAAAATACTACATTTATTATCCGAAAAAGAAATGGTAAAAACTTTGTCGCACAATTGACTGATACTTAATAAATTATGTTTCAAATTCTTAACTAACATGACATTTGTAATAAGAGGTAAGTTAGATGTACCAAAATTGCTCACATCGCCTCTGCCGATGATATAGCCTTTTGAATTATCTCCAAAAGTGACTGAACCACCATCCGAATACGTGATATTTGTTAATAGGCTCTTGTCTCCAGTCATATGCTTTGAACAACCACTGTCCAGTATCCACTTTCCTCTTTTCTTAAGTGGGACCTGCAAAAAATAAAGTTAAGTTCATGGTACCCACTTTTTGTAGGGTCCTAAGAGTTAGGTCTTAGGAGTCCAAACCTATACGGGTCCGATATCTCCTTTATACAAATAATTTGGATTATGATGCACTGTACTCAAAAATTTTTGAATATACTTGTTCCTAATCAGATTGTTATTTGTTTTAGGAACCCATACTTTTATAGATTTGACATTCTTCTTTTGAGATTTCACAATCGGTTTTGGTTTGGAATATAATAAACTAAGATTTTTCTTAGCTTCAGTTTCTTGTACAACCTTATTTTTCCTTTTTCTTTTGCCAAGATGTTTTTTGATAACTTGCTTCTTATATCCCAACCCTTGCTTATTTGTAGATGATTGTGAACTCTCAATATTTTTTGTCAAATTTTCTCGACCTTTGTTAAAGTTAGAAACATTTTTAGTAATATTATCTAACTTTGTATGTAAACTAGCTTTTTCAAGATCTAGAGATTTAACTTTTTCTTTAAGCTCATGATTCTCAGTAGTAAGAGTATCATTCTTTTCTTTTTGAACTTCAATTTCTTGAGTCAAAAGAGATAGTTGAGAGTCAATATTTGATGATGATTCTTGGGCCTTTCCAAGTTCCTCTTCTAATATTTTCTTTTCATCTTTTAACATATCTCGTTCAAATTCTACTCTACTTAAATCAGCTTGAGCTTGTTTGCATTGTCGTTTCATATCTTTAAATATATATATCAACTCAGCATTTATATCAAGAACTTCTTCAAAAGAAGGAATTTGTACCTCATCTTCTTTAGCCATAAAGCATATATTTGCTTGTTCATTATCTGAGTCGCTTTCACTTTCGGATGAAGATGAATCTGAATCATCCCAAGTTACTGAGAATGCCAGTTTCTTTGACTTGTCCTTTTTGTGTTTGAACTTGTCATTTTCTGTCTTCTTCTTTTGTTCTGGACAATCATTTTGCATATGTCCCTTCTTATGACAGTTAAAGCATTCTACATTCGATGATGACAGCCTGTTTGATCCGTACTTCTGTTGTATCGACTAGCTTTTCGTTGCTTTAAGAATTTTTTGAATCCTTTTGCAATGAATGCTAGATCCTCATCTTCAGAATCTGATATGTCTTCATCCGCATGAAAAGCTACAATTTTCTTTTCTTCTTTTTGTTCTTTTCGAGCCTGCAAGTTAGCTTCATAGGACATAAGATTTCCTATCAATTCATCTGGCTTCATGGTGGAAAGATCATTAGCTTCTTCTATGGCTAATACTTTTCCTTCCCATTCAGTAGTCAGTGAATGTAGGACTGTTGAAACTACATCGAAGTCAGAATATTTTTGTCCTAACCCGATAAGAGCATGATGAATAGTTTGAAATCTTGAATACATCTCATTGATTGTTTCATTTGGCTTCATTTTGAAATTTTGAAATTGACTTTTTAACATAGCTATTTTTGCTTGTTTAACCTTGTTAGTACCTTCATGAGTGTCTTTAGTGTTTGCCAAATTTGATAGGCAGTGGTACAGATACTAACACGGTTATACTCATTTTGGTCTAATGCACAAAACAACATATTCATTGCTTTTGCATTTACAGTGGCTGCTGTTTTCTCAGCAGGATTCCATTCTGCATACTCAGTAGTTGGATTTATTATCTCTTTCTGAGTAGCATTCCAAGCATCATAGCTAGTTGATTGCATATAAAAAGTCATACGTGTTGCCCAATAACTATAGTTTAGGCCATTAAAGAAAGGAGGTCTTTGTGTCGATTGACCTTCTGTGTAAGTGGTGTTACTAGTGCTAGCGTTATTTGCCATATTACTAGAATATATCAAATAACTGTGTTACGGTTATGAGATAACCAAGCTCTGATACCAATTGAAAAAGTCAGGGTGTATATGACTTGTGCAGGATCTATAATATGGCTATGCGGAATGTATGTGATAATTTAAGCTATTCAATAGTTACGCAGGTAAAAATTCACAAATAAGAAATATAACACTAACAAATATAAATGCTGTAGATAAAGTAAAGTAATGACACCATATTTTTATACTGGTTCGGACCTCCCGTCCTACGTCCAGTCCCGAAGCGCCTCTTCGGCTTTTCACTAAACAACACCCTCGCTTCACCCGGAGGAACAGGTTCACAACTACTTGATTTACGGGCTACAAGTTTACCCACTTGATTTCACGGGCCACAAACTTACCCACTTGATTTCACGGGCAACAAGCTTACCCACAAGATGATTACAAGAGTTTGACCTTGAATGTGTTCTTTCTTCAACACTGATTAGTCAATGATTGAGTACAACCTTCCTATAATCTTATCCTCAAATATATATTGATGTTTGCAAAGATTTGGAAGTGGATTATCGAGTTGAATCACAAGTGTGTTAAATATGCTTGGAGATTCAAACGATAATTGAATGCTTTTGAGTGCTTTTAGAATGCTAAGAATAATACAATATAGATAAGAGAATGGAGAGAAATTTCGGTGATTTGATTGAATGAAAACTGATGTATTTATAGTAATTGAGAAGTTGCAATTGTTGGTGAAAAGTTGCAATCAAAAGAAATGATTTTAAATGAAGAGAAATGGATGCAACTATTCAAGAAAGAAGATGACTCTTCATGAAATTCAAAAATAGGTTGACAGGAAAAATTAATAGGTTGACAGGTTTTTGACCGTTATTTCAAAAAGCTGTTGATCTGTTAATTTTAACAGGTTGACCTGTTATATTTAAAAATAGGTTGACCTGTTATTTTTAACAGGTTGACCTGTTTTTGTCAATATACAATAAAAACGAGTTTTCATGCATAATTTTGAAATCAATGGGAAGTATGATTATTTGAGGATAGATTTTAACATAAAATATTCTAAATAACCAACTTCTAACCGATGAAACCATTGTATCTTCTTTTTGTCGATCATGAAGCTTCTTCTCGTCATTAATCAAAACGATCATTAAAAGTTCTTGACTCAACAAAGTTCTCATTATTATTGATGACTGTCTTATTAAATACCGAAGAGTATATTGAAATTTTGAAAGTTAATAATAATATTCTTGGAGAAAAACAAATTTTTTAGGTGGAGCACAGGATTATATCATATAGTAAAATAGTTATTGAACTATTGAAGAATCGTTAGTTTTGATGCACGCTGTGTATTTAATTGAGTTCATCTACTTCTTAACAACTATTTCATCCTATAATTGATCGTTTATCATTTATATCAAATTAAATGGAAATATTGAATGTTCTCCTGTCCATTTGCACTTTGTATGTATGACACATTATTTCATCTATGGTTACCTCTTTTTTGTATGCATTATATGTTTTCTTGGAAGTGGATTTAATTTTGGTCTATTATTTTATTTTCATGCATTTTTATTAACGCTGGACTTTGGAAAGAATAGGGAGTGGGACTAAATTTAGAATTTCTCTTATTTTTCAAAAATGCTTTCGGTCTATGTCCCAATATAGGCGAATTTTCTTTGTGTTGAACCTTACAAGTTATCTCCGTAGCATTGCAATTTCACCCGAGATAGAGTTTGGATTATTCTTTTAGTGTTCAGTTGTGAAACTAACATGGTTTGCAGGCTGTTACATTGAATTTCCTAAGCATCCTTTAACTAATATTGTTTTATTAAGGGATGAGGAGGAGAGTTATTAGAGAGGAACAATTGCATTTTTTATTGATGCAAAACATGATACAAAAAGCACATATATATAGTGCTATGAGCCCAACTGCTAGTACAAAATATACCAAATATGTATGAGCTTAATGGCTAGTATTAAATATACCAAGTATGCATGAGCCTAACGGCTAGTAGATAATGACAAAGCATGCTAAATATGATAAAAACGTGTTCACACTCTAACGACTCTATTGTAACGGCTCTATTGTCTTCGTTATGCCCCCTCAGTTCGAACTAGGGTTTCCTTGCTCATTTTGGCTTCCGCCTGCACTGATAACGCGAAGTTCCACTCTCATTCTGATAAAAATTTTGGTCGAAAGGGCCTTTGTGAGAGCATCTGCTCTCTAATACTATGCGGGCACATGACATATTGCAAGTCTTCCTGATTGCGTTCTTTCTCTCACAAAGTGGAGATCAATTTCAAGATGTTTCGTCCTTGAATGTTGAATAGGGTTTAGAGATAAAGATATTGTGCTCTTATTATCGCACCAAATGACCGGCTTTCGTCTTGGAGAGAAACCAAGCTCCTCCATCAGTGATTCTATCCACATGATTTCGGCTGTAGCGCTTGCCAGTGCACGGTACTCAGCCTCTGTGCTAGATCTTGGTGTGGTCTGTTGTTTCTTCGTACACCAGGAAATGATATTGGAACCGAGGTAAACGCAGTATCCTGAGACAGACTTTCGATCGTCAATATCGTTGGCCCAATCGGCATCGCTAAAGCATTGTAAGTTAAGTTCCTTTTCTGAATTTAGGCGTATGCCGTAATGTTTTGTGCCTTGTAAGTATCGTAACACTCTCTTTAATGCCATCCAATGTTCTGATAAAGGGGTCTGCATGTATTGACTGAGTTTATTAACGCTGTAGCATATGTCTGGTCGAGTAATAGTTGCGTATTGTAACGCTCCTATTATGCTTCTATATTGTTTGGCATTGTCGATAGCTTCTCCTTTATGCTTAGATAGTCTTAGGTTACTAATCATAGGCGTAGGTAATGGGTTTGCCTTGTGCATATTTGCCCTTTGCAGTATTTCAGTGATATAATTTTGTTGGGATAATATTAATTCACCTTTGTTTTTCCTAATCACTTGTATTCCAAGAAAAAAATTTAGTTCCCCCAAGTCTTTAATGGCGAAATTTAGATCCAGCTTGTGTACGATTCTGTTTATTTCTTCGCTGTTGTCTCCTGTTATTAGCATGTCGTCAACGTATACTAGAATGAACACAGTTCCATGTATGCCCTTCTTCATATATAGATAATTGTCCGATTTAACTTGTGCGAAACCCATGTTAGACAAAGTTGACTTTACCTTTTCATACCATGCTCTCGAAGCTTGTTTTAAGCCATAAATTGCTTTGTGTAGTTTGCATACTTTATCACTAGTGCCATATCCTTTAGGCTGTTGCATGTATACCTCTTCAATCAATTCCCCATTCAAAAAAGCATTGTTGACGTCCAGTTGCCTCACATTCCATCCTTTGTTTAGAGCAATGGTCAGTATAATTCTGATGGTTGTGGGTTTTATGACTGGGGAAAAAGTTTCATTGAAATCAAAACCAAATTGTTGCACGTAATCTTTTGCAACCAGTCTGGCCTTGTATTTTTCAATAGATCCATCTTCTTTTCTTTTTATTTGTATGTCCACCTACAACCAATCACATTTTTGTGTTTTGGTTGAGTCACTAAGCTCCAAGTGTTGTTTTTTATGAGAACTTTATATTCAGTGTCCATTGCCTCCTTCCATTTGTTTGATCTTATAGCCAGAGGGAAATCCAATGGTTCGATCTCACTGGCAGAAATATTATATACTTTGGGTTTGAAGATGCCTCTCTTTGACCTGGTGATCATGTGATGTCCAGTTGATTGTGGTGGTGTTTGATGCTGTGTATCATTGTTGCTGGTAATGTCAACATGGTTGTTGTTTTCTGTATCTTCACTGTATTGCATGTTTTGATGTATGTTTGTATCTTCTGAGTCATTGTGTGTCTCATTGGTTTGCTCATTTGTTCGATCCATAGTTTCTTCCTGGGTGTTTAAATTGCTTGTGCGTTGTTGCTCCTCATTTCTATCAATTGAAGGTGGTTCAGTAATGAATGGCTTGAACCGTATGTTATTGTTTATGCTTTGTTCCCCATCCTT
The DNA here is from genome assembly GCA_030737875.1 of Allium sativum. Taxonomy (NCBI): domain Eukaryota; kingdom Viridiplantae; phylum Streptophyta; class Magnoliopsida; order Asparagales; family Amaryllidaceae; genus Allium; species Allium sativum. The sequence goes on along the minus strand of CM060912.1, from coordinate 75,118,722 downwards.
TTTGCCGATTTGCTTTTCTGCATAAGGAAACTTTTTTTCATCAAATATCACATGTCTAGAAACATATATTTTTCCATTTTTGTCCATGCACTTATAACCTTTTTGGTTTTGTGCATACCCGATGAATGTGCATGGGCTTGATCTCATACTTAGTTTATGATTGTTATAGTCTCTCAAACATGGAAAACATAGACACCCATAGGCTTTCAGAAAACCATATTCTGGTCTAACACTGTATATCATTTCATGAGGGCTTTTATTGTTTAAGACTTTGGTTGGCAACTTGTTAATGAGGAATACAGATGTGTAGAAAGCTTCATTCCAATATTTCATGGGTAATGAGCTTTGTGATAACAAAGTTAGACCAGTCTCTACTATGTGTCGATGTTTGCTTTCGACTAAACCGTTTTGTTCGGACGTATGCAGGCAAGTTAATCTATGTTTGATCCCTCTTTTGTGAAAGTAATTGGTTAGAGGTTTAAACTCAGCTCCCCCATCTGTCTGAACAACCTTAACAGTACTGTTCATTTGTTTTTCGACATGAGTTATAAATTGCATAACTGTATTGCAAGCTTTTGATTTAGTTTTCAGTGTGTATATCCAAGTATATCTAGAATAAGCATCCACAAAAGAAAGATAATACCTGTGTCCTTGATATGAATTTAGAGGCGCGGGTCCGCACAAGTCAGCGGCTATAAGTTCCAGTGGCTCATTATAGCTGGTTTCAGAATCACTAAAAGGGAGCTTGTGGCTCATGCCGAGTTGGCAGTGCGTGCATGTGTGTTTGATAGGTACATTTTTATAATGAATGTTATTACTATGCAGAATAGTCTTAACAGTTTCCAGATTAGGATGTCCTAATTTTACATGCCAAGAATTAATCACGTTACATTCACTGCTATTATTGTCACAATCAACGTTATTGAAACTATTCCTAATACAGTCATTGTCACTACTAGCATCTACATTATTGTACCAGAATTCTCCACTTGAGTTTGCAGTCTTGAATTTGTATAAACCGTCGTATAGGTTACCTCGAAGTAATATTTCATGATTTAGGGAATCTTTAACTAAACAAAACTTAGGATGAAATTCAAAGTAAACATTATTGTCGTTGGCAAATTTTGATACACTTAACAAATTTTTATTAATTGTAGGTACCCTAAGAAGATTGTTTAATTTGAGTTGTCTTTTCCCAAAGATAGTCCCTTTGCCTATGTGAGTGATACTAGCAGTACTACGATTAACCATATGCAAATTTCTCATACCTGAGTAACTTTTGCTCCCAATGTTTAAATTTTGAAGATTGCTAGTTATGTGGTGAGTCGCTCCTGAGTCAGGGTACCATTCTTCGAAGCCATTGTCTTCATTTTTTTACTTCATCATCATCTGCAGCATTATGTCTTCGGCTTGCGTTATTATTATTTTGGCTTGCCTGTTGTCTACCTGTGTCTGAATTATACCTGAAGTAACATTTGTTCGCCATGTGACCAAACTTTTGGCATATTTGACATTTCACACGATAGTTGTTGTTATCTCCTTGTATCTGCTTATTTCTGAATGTGGTATAATTGGCAGAGAACTTATTTTGTGTTGTTTTTCTTTGGTTGATTCTTCCTTCATGAGCAAGGAGTGCTGATCGAACGAAATGTAAATCAGGTAAGGTTTGTTGTGTGGCTAGCACAGTTACTAGAGATTCGTATTCTTCATCTAATCCACCAATAATAAATAGGATTTGCTCATTGTCGCTGATCTTATGGCCAACAGCATTTAGTTTGTCACACAGATTTTTAATTTTTCCTAAGTATTCTTTCATGCTTGCCTCCTTTTTTTTTAGAATTTTGTAATTCCCTTCTATATTGCATGATTCTAGCAGCTGATTGTGAACTGAAAATTTGTTCAACTGTTTTCCATATTTCATAAGACGTGCTACATCCAACAATTTGTGATAATAAATTCGAACTTACTGACGATAGGAGCCATGAGGAGAGGAGTCTGTCTTGTTTTTGAAACTTTGTGTAGTCTGTGTTAGGCACAATTCCTCCTTCCGAATTGGTTATCGTCACTGGTGGGACTGTTATTGTCCCATTAATGTACTGCAGTAAATCATACCCTCTTAAAGCGATCTCTACTTGATATTTCCATAGAATGTAATTGTCTTCGTCTAGAGATGTGGTGATAATTTGGCTTTTTGGTTTAATCAGGTCATGATGGTTAGGTGGAGCGCTGTACCCCATGCTTCCTGAAACAACGGAGGTTACTTCATTGTTGTTGGCCATAAAACAAACACAACTTTCTGCTTGATGATTAAGCCTTTCGGCAATTTGGCTCTGATACCATATTAAGGGATGAGGAGGAGAGTTATTAGAGAGGAACAATCACTACACCAAATTTACCTTCTAATAGCACGTGAAAAATGCTATAATATCTTTTCATAGCATTAGTGATGACGCTATATAACAACATGTTATAATAGCCTTGATACATCTCATAGCACTAAACTAAATGTTATTATATGAAACATTTAATAGCGGATAATTACCACTATGAAAACTTTTTCGTAGCATTGTATCCGTGTTATTTTATTTAACCCAATAAAATTTCAACCTTTATTTATAGCGTTAACCAATTTTTCATAGCATGTACGCAACACTATTAAAAAAATTCCATATCAGTTTCATATGCCTCATAGCTCTATTTCTAAGCTATAATTTTCTTTCCTATAGCGCTTTTATATAGATATAACAAGATTTTATAGCACTTCACTTTCTATTTCCATAACGACATTCTTCCACTATTAATACCTTTAATATAGCACTTGTTTGTTGTATGCTGCTCTTTCTATAGTGCACTACAAATAATATATTTCTTGTTCATACTGTAAAAGTTATAGGCATTTCAACATTAAGTCTTTTAAATCCAAAACTATATATCTAATAGCAAAATCATTAAAAAAGGCATACATGATAGTAAAAGGTCAAATAGTAAAAGCATATTTCATTACAAAACATAAAATACATATGGTCATCCGTAGTTTATATTCTTACATAGCCATGTAAATAAATTTAGATAGTTTCCAAACAAATACTATACATGAAAAATCATGCTCCATTAGTCTTCAGCGTATTAACTCATGCACATTCCATATTTCAAAACCTGCAATTTACATTGACACAAGTTAGAGATCCTTATGAATGCAGGCAATTATGAACCATATGAAAATATGAAAGTGTAGGCTAAAGCAATTGAAAATCTAATCTTATTTCGTCCAGGATAATACTAATTGAAGTGGAAAGTGCAGGTTAAAGCAATTGACAATTTGGTCACAATCGGGTGTAGAAAGCTGAGTTTAAGCTGAAACAATCGGGTCATACACTATATTCACCTACTGCAGTAATCAGTTATATAACTAGTGTAGGCTAAAGAAAAACACTTTTATTTTAAATATGGCTCTCTTGGTTTCTCATATGCACCTACTCTAGGCTAAAGCAAAACTTTAAGATGATGATGATACATAAAGTTATTTCTACATCTAGTGCAGGTGGAAACAAAATGCACATGATTATGATAATACTTTTACAACTAGGATAGGCTGAAGTAAAACACATATGGTTATTCTCTTTTTTTTTTTCTGATTTGAGATTTGTATAATGCGTCTAGTTTGCTTGTAGTTATGTACTTCCACATCAGGTCATTATATAACATTACACGGTGCTACCATCAAGATTCCAATATTACATAATATAATCATTTAAATATCACTGATACTCAAATGTAGAATTCAATTAGATCTACACTTTGCCACTATTATTATATATAATTGTTCAAACCTAAAAAATGGATTTAAAGGGATTTTCATATTTCCATTGTTGCTAGTTGGAAGTTAAATTTTCACCTGGTCTTATTCTTTGTTTCCTAATAATAACATTGATTTTGTCACAAACTTAGGATGTTTGTCCTACAAATATATTGATATATAGACCTACCGAACACATATTAATGGAAACTTAGATTGGGTAACATGAATGTACTAATAATTTGTCCATACTTGCATGTGCCATTCAATAGACTTCCAATTTTGGTAGAGGGAGTCTTGGAGCAACCTATAGTACAAAGCAACCATGCTTTGGAAGTTAAAAGTTGAAAAATCATCCATGTTGGAGTTTTTGATCCTAAAATCTATTCACTTGCAAAGAACAGGTTGTATTTTGGATTTCGTTAGGGCCTATCCTCATCTCATTTCTCAATCCGCAACTTATGCTCATATCTTCCATATTTTTAAAAGCAAATCTTAACATACTTGTTACTGACTTTTCCAGCTACATTTCATATTGCATCAATCACCCAAATTAAAGGCTCATTATTTTACTTTTTCATGTGTTTTTATGCAGCAATGTGTTCATATAAGTGCATTATTAACACAAACATGCGTTTTTATGCAGCAATGTAAATAGTGAACTTATTTATAACAAATAATTGTACCTTGAAAGCTATGTCTATGCTCGTAGCAGTGTTCGCACAATCAGACAGATAGTAAAGGCAGAACATTCCAAAACTTCAAATTTGTCAGTAGAAATGTGGAGGGTTGAGGTTGAACTTCCCTTTGGTCATATGGCCCTAGTTAGAGTTTTTACTTCAGTTGAAATGGCGAATAGTATGCCTGCTGTATCTTAGGAAATCCATGGTTGTTCTGTTGCCCTGAATTTTTCTTAGAGATTAAAAAACAAAGCACCAACATGATAGTGGGTACGTGGATTGCTATTTTATTTTTATGAAGAGCATATTTCAGACTTTTCATAGGCATCAAGTTTGAGTTTTGGCAATCGCTAATGTTTTAGAATGAAAAACATTTCAGACATAAATCATAGCACTAAACTGATGTTCAAATTTAACAAGAAGAGGGAGAGGGTTCGATTCCCGCCTCACGCACTTTGGTTCAAATAAGGGGGCTTACCATGTGCATAAACCTGATGATCCCGCGGACCGGGTTAGGTGCATTAGGGGGAGTTTTACGGTAGTGCCGGTTTCTCCCCTGAAAAAATTCAAAAAATAATAGTACTAAAAAAGAAACTACTAGCCTATTGCTGCCTAAAAATAATGTACTGTCAGATAAAAAGACATTAAAAAATAACCAAGTATATGAAATAGGACATAAATACCTTAGGTTATCTCTTCCGAGCTTTAAAGCTAAAGTGCAATAGTTATATGCTTTAAGTCTTTCTTATTACAACAAGTCCCACTTCTCTGTATGTAAATTTATTATTGATCTGAAGTGGACTTACCCAGCAAGGGTTTATCCTCTTGAAGTGGACTTTGACACAGCAATCATACTTTTGTTCGAATGAACCGACTATGATGGCACTTGAACCAAGATAGATGGTTAATGACTTTACATAGAAGCTTCATCCGCGGATTTTGGTGGACTCAGCACTAAATATTTCCGATCAACAAAGTAATACCAAAAAAAACATACTCTTTGATGACGGCAATTGACATAGCAATACTCTTTAATAATAGAAACCAAGAGAATGGAATCAGTAAGATTTGTATGGAACGTATAGTGTTTGTACAGAACATGTAATCATGTCCAGTTTGCATAGAATGAATGTATAGTCAATTTATAAGATGCTGCAAAAAAAATTGTAATTGATTTTGCATTAATACATTCATAATATCCATGACTAGCTGAAGTAAATGACTTAAACTGTATGTGATGCATATAAATCTGGAACTGGGGCCATTCAAGCTACCGACAAACATTGTTATTATGAATTATATAATTTCTAAATCTAGAATTGGGTTCATTAATAAATAATCTAAAATCATTTTACGGGATGTAAACAATTAATCAGACATCTCTAGGATACTCTAATTCAGGAGAATAAGTACACGTGTTAACTTATGGAAATCAAATTCACCAGAATATTAAGCTTCCCATCAAAAGTTAATGTTACATTCATCATCAACTCTTCTCTCTGCTCTCGGATTGACATATCACAAATGAGACCTGTTACACTCAAATCCATATCTCCCCATTTCTTCAAGCAATTGTTTAACCTGTTTTCTTTGTTTGAACAAATGCATACATATGCACCAAGTCTACCCAATTCTTCGACGACTGCATGCCTAATCGATCAATTAATTAAAAGAAAACTATATTTATTATACACTTAATTACAATAGGTAATATAAGACAACTAAAACTAAAAGGTTTTTCATATTTAGCATACACTTATTTATAATAGCATGTGCAGAACAATGAAACATCTGTTGGTTGCATATAAGAATGTAAGAAATTCAAAAGCTCATCAAAGAAATGAAAAAGGGACTAAATTATTCTTATTAGGGAAGAATTGCGATCAAATTTGCTGTAAAATCTTTTATATCTGTTATAAACATTCCATGCAGTCTATTAAGCAGTGAACATGTTAGTCAAGTTTATTCTCCATGACTTCGAATGTTTATTCTCCATAATTCCAAATGTTTATTCTTCATGGCTCCTAAGTCCTAACATATTCGAAGACAAATACATATAGGAGGCCAGTTTTTGCACTGAGGGTGAATTTCATAGTCTCTCTTATATAGGCACTTTGCTGGAGGTATATGAGCATCTCTAGATCTATATTTGTTATGTTTAGAAATTAGAATTTTGGTCATCAACATAGAATTGTCTTTTTCAAAATTCCAATTAAGAAAAGAATTTGGTCACCAACATAGAAATTAGAATTTTGGTCATCAATTTATTGCTTGCCAACATCATATACAAAATAATTTTTCAATAATATCATCCAATTAAAAATGATTAAAATAAACACACACTAACACATACAAAATCGTTATTTGTAGAGGAATCCATGGGGTGGAGTAGACAAAACTAAATTTTTATGTATTTAGCGCAAAGAGATGTGGTGGTGTAATTTTTTGTAGTATTACAAAATCTTACCCATAAGAAAACACGAAGACTATAAAGACATGTAAAAAATGGACATGTTAATTTACCTCGTATTAATTTGTATATAGTCTGACTACATCAAGGCGAGCTAGAATGATAATTGGCTAACCCAATTATATATGGCACAATGCTGAAGCTTCCCATGCTGCATTTCCTTCTTCCCAAAGCGAACAACCACCGGCAGCATGAATGCCTCTGAAGTCTTGAATAACTGTATTGACTAAATGACCATGGCTCAATGATTGGGTTCCAAAGCTTCCCATTGTCCGTATAAATAATGAAACAAACCTGCATGTTGGTTTGGAAAATTTTCAGCCTGTGAAAGATATGTAATCAGAAAAGCCTTTAGACTTATACAATGTGCATTTAGTTTTGCAATATTTATATTTCTAAAAACGTGAAGCCTAAGGATGTGCCTTACTGGTCAAATGTTTTTTTTCTCAATGTTACAGGATGACATTGAAGTTGTTATAACAGTAGTATATCATTTTTTCCTTCATAATCGAAGGTAACACCAGCCTAAAATTTTAAGACATGATGACAGGACTGTTGAAAATTTGAACATGAGTAAGACATTTAAATGTCAATGTTCTAACTTAGTCAATGATTAAATGAAGCAGGGTCAAAGGAACAGATGTTTGATCATTTTAATGAACATAAATTTTCAGGACATACAACAAATTATAATTGGCAATTCACCCTAATTCAAGCAATGAGAGCAATTTAAGAACAACTTATATGGCGGGAAACATTGAGGCAATCTGGTTGCTAGGTACAGACCCAAATATGCAGGGAAGGAAAGTATAGATAAAGCGGCAATCACTACAAACTAATCAAATAACAACAATCTTGCATAACAATATTAGGAAGAAGGGTAAAGCCACTTACCTAAATTATAATCTAGGGACCAGATTTGAAACAGTTGCATTACAAATCGCTTCATATTGGGATGTAAGATTTGGCTGAGGAAGTGGTAGGGAGGCAGTTATTCTAATGTGGAGCGGAAAAACAAATAAATAAGTAAGAAGTCGCTATTTTGAAATCTCGAAAGATGCATCTGCTACATAAGCAAGATTGGATTCCTGTTTTATTTTTTAAGTAATAGAAGTGGAAGCATAGTTCACAATTTCCCATCACCTAAGAGAGCCATTCATTATCACCGAGAGAGCAAATCTTCCCCATCACCTTTTCTCCTTGTCCGTCCATTGTTATTTCATATATGTGTTGCATAAAGAGAACATGTTATAGACCTATATTGGTTTATGGATTTTTTTGACGTAGTTGCATGACCAAATATTATCAATTAAAAAATGCTGAAGTACAAAAATTTGCTTTAAATTTCATATATGCGTTGAAAGACAAGAAACACCGGTTAGCATTCAAAAGATAGAATGTGTGACATTCTTGTCTTCATGACTTTACAGCTATAAACTTAGCAATGCTGAAATCAAATAACGTTGTGCAGAGATACAATGAGATGCCATGAATTAAACCAAGTACTGATTGATCCTAAGAGTGGTTTCAGTTTATTAATGTTTCTGAAATTGAAATTTCAGTTTCACTTTCGTTTCCTAAATTTTTTACTTTAAAAATTTACAACTGGAAATATTGGTTAATTACACACACACACACACACGTGTGTGTGTATGTGTGTGTGTGTGTGTGTGTGTGTGTATATATATATATGTGCATGTGTGTGTGTGTGTGTGTGTGTGTGTGCGTGCGTGCGCGTGCGCGCGCGTTATCTACAAAAATAAACTGTGTTATATATTTCCAAATGATGATGGATGAACATATAAATAGAAATATTGGTTAATTTTCTATATTATGGCACTACTAATAAAATTTAAATAAAAAATTAATAAATTTGAGTTTAACTTAAACATGATATATGAAACAGTATTAATCATATTGGACAACTACTAATAACTTGATTAAAATTATAGCATTATAAAACATTAGCTAAGAATTAAGCATGATGAACATGGTGACAACCATGAGAAAGAATTCATGTCGAAGTTGGCACATGGGCTTGCTGCAGGAGAAATCGAGAATCACTCTGGATATCCACTGCAAGGCTACCAACTTGCACCGGAGTTACCCTCAAGACTACCCTATAGCTTTTACTGGGCGCCCTACTCAAGGCTACCCTTCATGGGGCTACCCACAACATGGAGGATATCTACCTGCTGGCAATCCAAAGCCACTCTGCTCCACTTCATCAAGGTACATTTGAGTTTTTGTTGTATCCTTACTGTCGTTATTTGACATATATTCACAAGGCATGGTGGCGTGGGTGTAAAGTTTGCTGGAGGTGCATCAGCTGCTTCTGCCGCATATGGCACACCAGGTGCATGGGCATGGTACGCATTAAGGATACTCCCATAGGATTCCCTTTCGTAGGAGGTCATAGCAAATAAAAAGAGAAAGCGTGAGAAATTCAAGCATGGCCACAGAACGCTTAAGAGGGAATAATTTTATATCAGACACCATTTTCTTACTAGTACGTATGCCTCATGCTTTACTCCTTAATGAACACAGTAGGTTGAAAAAAGTTGGTTACTTTATGTAATTGACTCTTGTATAATGTGTTTGTATTGCTTCGTGATAACAGGTTTTATCATATGTTGGCTTTGTAAAATGTTGGGTATAGTTTAATATATTGTTTGCATATTGTTGAGATGTATAACCTCTTTTGGTGCCTCATCCTCATTGTTAGAAGTAAACTGTTGGATAGCGACACGAGCAAATGATAACAATTTCCGAACAACAGGTAAAATGAATTACATGTAATTGTTAAAATTTACAGGCATGTATTGTTAATTTCAAAACATACAACGATTATACATACGAAACTGTAAGTAAAACTATCATTGAAATATATAAAAATTGAATATTATAATACATCTATTATCATTATACATCATATATCATCATTTACTGGTAAACTTATATAGAAATGCTAGTGAAATTGCCATAATTTCAATTTTACAATCTAATCAACAATTTACGGGTTTCTTCCCTAATAACAAGAGTACGTATCGCGCGCGCATTAACATATTGTCGAACCAAACCTAAGGTGTAAACAAAGCAATGTTAAAAAATATGGATCATTTTTTATCATAACGCAGAAATGTAAACACATCAAAATATTAATTTACAGTATAGTAACAATAAAGTAACCTACAATAATCTCGTATTGGTCTGGAGTGAGAAGAATACTCACCTAAAATTAGAACCTCCACTTTGTATATGCCTTAAACGTCCTCACTAGTATATGTGGTGTCAACTTTTAAGCTTGTAATGTTCCCCCTTTAAAGGATTTGTTGATCACTTGATCATCTATAATTTTCCACTTGAACATTAGTTTAAATTACCAATATGATGCTCCCATTACGCACTTAAATTCATCTATGACTCACTTCCTATTTCTACTTCCTTAATTTATTGAAGAATCAAGTGTATAAGATTCAAAGGAAAAAAAAATATTCAGAGATGTCTTATATATATGGATCCACTTCATAAAATACTATACGGTAACTGTTCAGAACCCATAAGTTATTTTGTTCATTTGATTGAATCTTCGGCTATTGGTTACAACCTGAAATCATAAGGTAATATATTATCCTAGGTAAACATTTATGAAATCAATTACCAAATGCCCTTGGTAATCAATCGGACCTATAAGTGTATGTGACTATGTCTTAATAAGGCATCACTTTAAAACCACGATTCATAAAATGAAACAAAATCAAAAGAGGAATTTCTTGAATCAAACTCAGGACGAATTTATAAAATATTAATAACACAAAAAACCCAAAATTGAAATTACCAAACAAGTCCACGAATTCGGTCGATGAAGTCATTGATGGTTGACTGAATCATTATGGTCGTTGCCGCTTGAACGAACATGCTGCTGGAGTGAACCGACAAGGTCGACGATGTTGCTAATCGATGCCAAATTCGATGACCTTCCTGATTGCGAGAACCGACGCGGAATAGACAAGGTAGTTGCCGTGGAGTGAATCGATGCGATGGGGTCATTGATGTCTTGTTAGAGGAATTTGTGTGGCCGTGAGAAGAAAGAAGTTTTCTTTTGGTCCGAAGAGGAAAGTGAGAAAAGAGGGAACTTTTATTTTCATGGCCTATTTTTTTTCCCAAGATGCCGCCTTCGTTTAAGTTCTCACGTTTCAACAGGCTTAGGTTAACATAACGGAATGATTTCTTTATCGTCCAATTTGTTATCATATTTTTTACTCTATCTATGTTTTATATAGCCCTTCAACCGTAAAGCTATAATATTGTGCTATATATATGGTGTTTTGTTGTAGTGAATTGCAATTTTTTATTGATGAAAAACATGATACAAAGAGCACATATATATAGTGCTATGAGCCCAACGGCTAGTACAAAATATACCAAATATGTATGAGCCTAACGGCTAGTATTAAATATGCCAAGTATGCATGAGCCTAACGGCTAGTAGATAATGACAAAGCATGCTAAATATGATAAAAACGTGTTCACACTCTAACGGCTCTATTGTCTTCGTTATGTTTGTCTCATTATCTTTTAGTTGTTGGATTTTAACCCCTGGTATTGTAGATATTGTTGTCTTTACTAAATATTGGAAGTGTCTGAAACTTTGTTCTATTATTTAAAAAATTCTTCAGATTTTCCTTGAACATTGTAAACATAATGTTAATTGTCTTGGTGACGTTGGTAATGTTCTTAACAACAACTGGACAACAACTGTATGCTTTTTTTTTGGTTCAACTTTTCTTGGCATTTGATTTCACATTGACATAATAAGGACTTTGGTTATTATACTATAATATAGATGTTGAATTTTCCTTACATTTTATAGCTTTAGACAAGTTCATCTCACCTAACAAAAAAATATTTTTTGAGCAATATGGTTCAGTGTGTTTCTTCATCTTGTTTCTAACTTGTGCAGCATACATGAAGAGGAATTGACACTCATTTTTCAACAAATATTGTTTGCTACTGGAAGTTAGTATGGCCCTTATCTTTGTTTAACCCAATGATCATCTGATATGTAATGGTTGATTTTGGAATTTTAGGTGCTTATTTAAGAAGTAATTTAGTGTTGTTCATTTAAGGTTGAAAGTTGTATAAAGAATTTCATCAGCTAAAAGAGTCTTTCTGTTTTTTTATGGAGTGACTATCTGTGATATGGCCACAGAAAATACTTATCTTTATTTTTAAGAAAGAAATTTTTAAGGAGTGAAAGTTTATGTCAATTGATGGTTTCTCATGCTTTCCATTTGAAGCTAATGCAACTGATTTAGGAGGGACTGTAGTTGAAGTGTCACTGAGCAATGAAAATTGCACCCCCATGAAGCTAACAAAGCTCCCAAAGAGAGACCTATGATTGCAGCAGTGAGTGACTTTATAGTTGTTTGTGTAGATAAATACAATGTATTTTATGTTTATATGTATCCAGAATCCAGATAGCATAAACTGTTGGTGTATTTTTGTGTAATGTCATGTATTTAGTTGATTTTTGGTTGGATGTTTCATTCGGTGGTAATTTGTACTTGGTGTGTAATTACATGTCCATGCTTTATATGTAACATGACAACATGACGTAATTTAAGCGTTTTGATTTTTTTTTTTTAAAATAATACGTTCAACATTAAGGGCGTTTGTTACTGCTTGAACTTATTTTGTACATGTTCATCTGACGTGGCAGCTAGAAATAGTAGGGGTAAAATATTGGTTGGATTGGCCTTTAATTATCAGTTGCAATGCCTCTTTTAGAGGCATATCCTTAACCGCCTCTCATTTTTTTAAAGGCAGCATAACCTTTTCTTTTGCCTCTAATTTAACTAATAGCGGCAAATCTATTTGCGACTGATATTAAAAAATTTAGTAGTACAAGTGATCCAAAATTATATGATGTGTGCACTAACTTATTCAATATAAGATGTGGATTCAACATAGAGCTAGAGTATGACAATAGCCCCTGAGTTTGATTATCAGGTTTTGTGGAATGCAGTGAGGTTATGGGCATAGGTACAACTGAGTGGACCGAACTGGAATTGAAGTCGATTTGGTCTGTCGATGAAGAGGAGATAATGTCAGGGATGAACTGGTAATGTAGTGGTGAAGTTGAAGACTAGAAGTGATGAATAGTGGTAATTGGGTAGGAACATGCAAAACATGACTTAAAAAATAGAATGCAAAGTGTAAAGAAAAATGTGTAAACAAAAGCAAATGTTTGGAGAGATGCACTGTACTTTTTTTGTAAATGAAAATGAAATGTAAAGTAATTTGTAAGCATACACTGGCAATTAAAAGGAAGAGAATTAGAGTACAAAGTGGCAGTAACACATTTTTTTGTGAGAAAGAAATCTGTGTAAATGAAAATGTTACCGGAATAAAAATAATGCAAATTAAAACTATGGAGCAACTCAAGTAGCAAATACAAATGTATTCAACTTTGATTAATTTTCCACAATAGATATTATAACTAAAATTACCTATCATATTAACTTTATTTTAACGATTTTGAGCAAATCTCATTACTGAAAAGAGCAAGTGCCAATTATGCAAAACCATATATGGAAAATAAGTAAAATACATGGTAAAGAAAGCTGAATTCCAATTTAGGTGCCAGAGTCAATAGGTATTCTTTCTCTGAATATTCAGGGGAAAATTATGGGGCCAATTCTGAATTCGTAATTGGCCCCACACGCTGATTTTTTCAGCGTCTGAAATGGAACGCCAAAAAAATCGACGCGGGCTTAAAAATTAAATGCGATAAGTATATGATTAACCAAACAGACAACTTTTTCAGGGAAAATTTGTTCCTAGCTATCCAATTAATTGTCGCGTGTCCATATTTCTAGGCCCCATCTACCCATTTGTTTGATGCATGTATTAATATTCGGAGGGACCAATACTCCCAGCTATAGTGTATGTAACTATTTTAATTTTCATTCCGCGCGTGCGCACCTTAAACCATCCCGCGCAGAGAAAATCAGAGCGCGCCGATTTTATCGGTGCACACCTATTGGGAAATTTTAGGAAATCTTCCTTGAATCTTACGAATTGTAATATTACGACACGTAAGTCTGTTGGAGATGCTCTAAAATGTATTGGACCAAGTGGCGAAGCATGGACAAACATTCATTGAACCTGGATAGTTTAAGTCACACTTGAGTTCAATACAAAACAATACTATAGTTGTTTGGCATCACCAAATTGCACAAAATTAAAAGTATTTAATATTGTATTGGACCAATAGGTAAAGCATCGACTATGTAAGAACATACGTTTGTTTTTTTAAATAATGCGATTTTTTTTAGTATTCAACCCTTAATTTTCATTATACTTGTTTAATCATTGATATGAAAATCCTTCATATCAATTAGTGTTGGAGCAGTATAAAAGCAGTTTATTCCAAATGGAATGCTCACTATATGATCATGGGATTAAAAAAACAGAGGGAAAAAATTAACTGGTTGCAAGAGGGAGGTCAATGTTCGAAAATTTTCTATTCAAGGATGTATTATAATCGAAATCGAAAATCATTGATGGGGATATTATTTGAAAATGGGACAACTGTTGCAGATCCGGTGTCTATTCAGCAAATGGAAATCTCTTATTTAACAAAATTGTAAATTTCGGACATGATAGTACAAAATTTTGGACATATAATCTATAAGAAAATATAAAAAACCAACTAGTTGTAAGGTTTTAGTTACATATTTCTCTACTGCGCATGGAATAACCATGCCAGTTTTTTTACTTGTATATGCAACTTTCCAATCCTCTGAACGTGTAACCTTCTCTTTCAAAGTCTCCAGTGCCTAAATAAACAAACGTAAAGAAATTATTGAAATATATTATATGTTAGTAATGTTCATGAAAGACTAGCTACATACTAGCTCTTTATATAATCTACGATAAGATTTTTTTTCCCTAAATTATGAGTCATCATACATTTGCTTTTATTGTTAGCATTTATTTTGCACTGTTTCTTCTTCTTATATGTGTACTCAATGTCAACAAATCTTTTCCACCATACCTTATCAATGTCATCGGGACGCTTCTCATACGCAATTTGTTTCGATACGAGTTGTCTATCTTGTTTAAGGTAGGTTTTATGCACTTTCGACTTCATTGATTTAAATATTGTGATAAAGATTTCTCTAATAGGGTAATTAATTTAGAAGGACAAACATTATTAAAATTTTATTCATTAGGACAAGCGCCTAAAATTTTACTCAGAAGGACATAAGCTTAGAAATTTCCGTCACTCCTTTCTCTCTTCTCCGAACCGTCGCTCCTTTCTCTCTTCTTCGATTTCGTACCACGACATCAGCAAATCAAAATTAACGAAATCATCTCAAATGGAAATCGAATGAAATCAAAATCCGCGGCATGTAGTATAATCGAACTCCAAACATCAATCGAAATAGAAAAATTTAGGGCATGAAATCGATCTCAAAAATCAACCTCGATTGGATTTTTATTTGATGTTATAATCATTATAATTTAATGATGATTTCTACCGATTAGTTTTAGGGTTATTTCGCAAGGTGATTCGTGATTTTTTTTGGTTCTGCAATTTTAATGTTCGTCTTTTCAACGCGTGGGTATCAGTTTTATATTTTTTTTAGGTATCATTCTTTTTATTTAACACTGTTTTATATTCGTTTGTTATGTTTTTAATGTTGTATTTATTTTGTAGTTGTATTGTTGCGTTATCTATGTATTACAGTCGAACTTATTTCGTTATAATCAACCAAACTGTGATGTAAGTAATTTTTGTGTTACTTTTTATTTAAAAAATTACATCAGTTTTTAGGTATCATTTATATTTTTTTTTTGGGTATCATTTTTACTGTATTCACTATGCTATGTTTTTTTTGGTTACTTTTTGTTGTTGTACTGTTGCACTAGCTTTGTAATTCAATTGAATTTATTTCATTTTAGTCAATCAAATTGTGATTCAAACATTTTCTGTATTGCTTTTATCGTTAAAATATTAAAGCAGTTTTTAGGTATCATTTTTATATTTTCAAGGTATCATTTTTATGGCTTTGTGTATGAGAACTGTGGCAAGTAGGTAGATTTGTGTTGTTTGCATTGGTAATTGACTTTTTTTGATACACAACATTAATTCTAACTGATACCCACTGATAAAAAAACAACACCCATCTAGTCAATTCAAATCTCATAAAAATAATATTTATTCTCAATAATACCTACTGATTTAAAAAATAATAGCAATCGATTCAATTCAATTATCATAAAAATGAGATTATTCTCAATAATACGCAATAATACCCACTTGTATCATATGATACCTACAACTATACATAACTGATATACTAGGATACATTGTTTTCCTACACAATATAAGTACATACAACACTGCTCCCCATTCCAAGAATGCATTCATGCATTTACTTTTATTTGTACTCAATCCAGTCTTGAATTCAAGTAAATTCCAGCAGCATGCAGTATCTGCAAGAATTTCATACACAATCAAAACTTATAGCAACATAATAATGTAAATTCAACTAGAAAATATAAAACTGATACCTTAAAAAATATAAAAATGATACCTAAAAACTGCTATGATGTAAATTCAACTAGAAAATATAAAAGTGATACCTAAAAAAATATAAAAATGATACCTAAAAACTGCTATGATGTAAATTCTAATAGAAAATATAAAAGTGATACCTAAACAAACATAAAAATGATACCTAAAAACCGCTATGATGTAAATTCAACTAGAAAATATAAAACTGATACCTAAAAAATATAAAAATGATACCTAAAAACTGCTATGATGTAAATTCAACTAGAAAATATAAAACTGATACCTAAAAAAATATAAAAGTGATACCTAGAAACTACTTTGATATTTTAAAGGGAAACTAATGCAAAAAATGTTTACATCCCACTTTGATTGATTAAAATGACATAATTTCGATTGACTTGCAAAAATAATACAACAGTACAAGTACAAAACTGATATATCACGAAAATAAATTAAAACAAAAGCATAACACTGTTATTACAAGAAAAATGATACCTTAAAAAATGGAAAACTGATACCTACGAACCGCTACTAAATTCACCATCCAAAAAAGAAACTTTCGCCGTTCATCTTTGTTGTTGGTCTCTCTCGTTCGATTTTCTACGACGAATTCACAAAATCAAAATCACGAAATCATCTTTACTGCCTATCGAATCAAAATCCGCAGCACCTTCAATAATCGACGAAGTTTTTGAGACGATAAAATTAGGGCAAATTGTATGAATTGAGGAGATCGATCAATTCTGAAATTGATCGAACGAAAGAGAAGTTTGAAGATCAAATCGTGAAGATAAAAACAGCGCTGGAGAAAAATTGAACGAGGAAAACATCACGCGAGATAGGAGCGACGAAGAAGAAGCAGAGCACGTGATTTAGGGAAGAAAAATATAATTAGTGTATTGTCCTTTTGGTTAAATTTTTAGTGGGATGTCCTTATGAACAAAAAAGCCCTTAATTTTATCCTTGTGATTATTTTCCTGTCTCTAATATTGGTATAGCAACCTTGGGATCGATATTCAACTCAAACTCCCTCTACATGCATAAAAGAAAAAAAATTAATTAGTATATATTGATAGTACAAAGTAATGCTTTGAAAACAGAGATGCATAAATGGAAAATATTTACAGTATTCACATTATTTAAGCTATTAAATTAGTCTTTTATCTATAGGGGTTATTCTGGTTGGAGTTTATGTATAAATGTATGTGCTAACTATAAACTTTTACAAAGGCGAAGTCTAAGCAGCTTGTTTAGAAATTCAGGTAGAATATTACATAAGACA
This sequence comes from Allium sativum, assembly GCA_030737875.1. Taxonomy (NCBI): domain Eukaryota; kingdom Viridiplantae; phylum Streptophyta; class Magnoliopsida; order Asparagales; family Amaryllidaceae; genus Allium; species Allium sativum. The sequence continues at coordinate 75,100,905 of CM060912.1, read as the reverse complement.
ACATCATTAGATGGGAATATTTGCATCAGTGAGATTACTTTCAAATTTCCAAATTCATCTGCTTATGCTGAAAATAATGAAAATGTAATTTGTGAGCAGAAATACATGCAACGACTTTTTATAGTGGAAAGAACAAGTAATGATATTAAAAAAAATTACATGAAGGCAAACAAAATTTTGAAGCTGAAGTAAAGACAGCAAAAAGACTAGGTAAAATTATATATGAAATGGACAAGTACTATCTCTTAATATTAAATCTGCAACATGGAGTAAAGTAGTTGAATTCTGTGTTGTCCATGCTTATTTTCTGTCCTTGTCAACAAGTGTAATTCTATATGAAAAAGTTTTTGGTTGACATCGAATGTAACGACCTGTCTTTTCGATCGCTTCAAGTCAGTAATTAACCAACATAAACAGCTCGAAACAATAGGTCGTTATTGCTATAGTGTTTAATAAATCAAATCGCAGAATCATAGACATAGAACAACATAATATATCGCAGTGGAATAAATAGATTACAACATTAGTTCAAGAAGCTACTAAATAAAATTCAAAACTTATACATAATACCAGAGTTACAAAATTAAATGTAGCGGAAGTCTAAATACAAGAATTTATAATACAAAGAAGAAATATCCAAAATCAATAGATGGAGATGATGCCTTCAACAGTATCTAGCTTCAAAAGGTGAAATCTCAATACTGCAATACTCGATCTGACTTGAGCAATAATGCAAAACAAAACAACTCTGGTCAGGACTAACATTCATATATTAGTGAATCAACTTAGGTGAAATATTCAATGAAATGCATTAGTAACTTAAAGGATGTTTGGAATTTCCATCCTCTAAGCATCTGCTAAACTAATATCATATAATATAATGCGCAAATAGTGTCTATTCAGTAAAATAAAATATCAAAATAGTATAAACGGGATTACCATTATTACCTTTAAATTGTTTATACCGTTGTCGTACAGTTTGCATATAACACACAAGTACGACGGTGGATAGGGATGTGCCGTGATACGACAACGCTAAATCAAAATCGTAGGAGGCTCGATTAGGATAAATATGACGAGGCATCGAGACAATACTCATCAGTAGAATTCTACCGGATTGCGGACCCAGGCTGGTGGTAACGCGTAGCCACGACTACTGCCCACCTCAGACAATACTCCCAAATTCAAAGGTGCCCAACAATGTAATATATATGGCATCGAAGAAGCATGCCTGCTAAGAGTAGATAACTCACATTGGCCTAGGTATGGCTCTTGTTTTAGTCATTTCAAATATGACCCGAAGGTCAAGGCTATCCATCATTGTTCTCTTTCTTCAAATCCAGTAATCACCTCTAAACCATCTTATTTCATTCTGGATTCTCCACCATGTGCACTATTGTTAAATTAGTTTTCAATATTGGCAGAGAGTATGACAATATCCGATCTCGGTCTCTTTAACAAACAAACATTTACTTTTTTCGCACCGTGGTCGTTTATACTTGAGATCACATTTAAATATCAGAAATCAAATAACACAATTATTGGTTATATTTAAACAATTAAATTCAAATATATCAAAGTCATAAATCTTTTCTCAATTATTTCACTATTGATTCCATTCAACTTTCAGATTTATGTTTACAAAGAGTTCATAAATAAGAATTACTCTTTTTTATTTCAAATCAATCTCAATTCCAAAAATTTCATTATTCAAAGTTCTATATCAAATATTGTGGAATTAATAGCTTGGATTGGAAAGACTTTACTGTTAAAAAATGTGTTACATCACATTTCATTACTTCAATAAAATTCTCAAAATTTCAGTTTTACTTTAAATAACATTTCTTTTATTTCACGACTGTTGAATCTCAGATTTTGAAGTTTAATCAATTCTAAATATTACTTCAATTATATTTATATTCAAACCATTCATTTCACAAATTATTTTCAAATCAAATTATTAATTTTCATTATCTTAACCAATTTCATATAAAACTCATTTCATCATTTTGTAAATTACATTTTTTTATCAATATAGCTAAAATTTGAATTCCATTCCAATTTACTCATTAAACACATTAAGTTACAATTATATTCCAAATCTCTCTTTAACCCTTTCTTAATGTAAGTAGTAAGAAAAAACTATATTTATATTCTTTATAAAATCTATATTTATATATTAGATTTAAGATTAAAATAAAAGAATTATTAAACTACTTAAAAATTAAAATAAAATAATTATTAAAATAAAAGTGAAGTACTGGAACTGATGGATACTTTGATTTCGAATCGATTCAACTGAAGTTAAGAGTTTTCACATGGTTTTGTAGAAGATTTTGGTGATTGATGTTTCGGACTACGATTGAAAAGGCGAACACGATGGTAGTAGGCAACATCAGTTGGCGGTTTTGCTGCCAGCGGCAGATTAGATGCGGGTTCAATATTAAAAGAATATGCTTTTAGGCATGGTGGAAAAGGCGTGGAATAAGCGAAGACGTGGAATAAGTGGGGACGTGGGTTTTCCAACTACTGGTAGTCAAATGACAGAGAACTCGGTGGAATGGAAGGTGGATATGGTTTGAAGGGAAGGATATAATAGGAAAAGCCAAAAAGGCTTCACTTTGACTGTTGTCCTAGGTATTTGCATTGTAATATATATATATATATGTGTGTGTCTATATATATATATATATATATATATATATATATATATATATATATATATATATATGTATGTATGTATGTATGTCTATGTGTTGTTTGTGTGTATATATATAATGGTCATCTCTAAAAATGCTGAAATCATAAATAAACTCAAAATTTAGAAACAATCCATATTTGGATCCAAAATTTTTGATTGGCAAGCCGAAGCTACGTTTGCGTAGGTCTGTAAACGGATGCAGTCAGATACGGATAGTGTTGTATCTGTATCCCAAAATAAAATCGGAATTCGTATCCCTATCCGACATGCATTGATACTAGTGTAAAAATATCAGAATCTGTATCCGTGGATCCGAAAATATCCATATCAACCTTACTAAATATGGATACCTGAAAATATCTAAAATATCCGTATCTGAAACTTAAAAATGCACATCTGATGCGGTTATCCGAAAATATCTGTATCCGAAACATAAAACTGCACATCTGATGCAATTATCCGAAAAATACCCGGAAAAATATTTTCGAATACCTGAAAAAATAGCTGAAAATGAAATAGTAAAAATTTACAAATACATCGTTCACATGAAAATTTGACTTACAAAATATTTTTAATAAAAAGCTTATTTTATCTAATTAAAAAGTATAACGAGGACATCAATCATATAAATTTCATACAACAAATATTTTTAAGAGATAAAATGTCCAAAATATGAAAAATAAATCTTAAGACTAGAACAAAACAAAGCAAAAATCATAAGAACATATAAGTAATCATGCCCTAATTGTAACCATACCACAAAATAAAATGAGCATGCGACTTAAAATGTTGCATAATACCAGATGCCAATGCATCTTTCGCTTTTTGTTGTATGAGAATGTAATCCAATAGTTGAGATTAGTTTAGCTATTTCAAGGAAATTTGTATACTAACATAAGCATAAGTAAATTAAACATTATATACAAACACGGTGCACATACACACATGAACAAATCAAAATACAAAATGGGTATTTTTTGGATACGGATACCACTATAACCATATCCGTATCCGGACGGGTTTCGAGATATCGGATATCCGTATCCGCCTCTCGGATAAAGGATATATTTTGTAAGTTCAGATACGGAAGCGAACGAATATCAGATTTTTCGGGTACCCATTGACAACGCTACGTCTGTGCGTGCAAACCTCAAATGGCCTCAAGCTATATCATTACTAATCTACACACGATAGGTAGCTTCTTCAGATGACCAAAAGGTCATAAATACTACAAGATTGACCCAAAAGTCATAAATGCAACAAGATTTCTCAGATTAGGGCTGTGAATGGATGCTTTTCGATACATATGGTGTCATATCCGAATCCACATCTGAAATCATTTTCGGATATCGAATATCCGCAATGGAGGATACGGACGGATATCGGATAATTATCTTGCTTGTTCACGATCATAAATTGAGAAACATAAATGGAAAATTTTAGTTTATGACGACCAATTTTCAATTTCACTGATTACTACAGTTTTAAGGATAAATAAATATGATGAAAATAAATAGATTTGAGCAGTTGATATGTATTAAATGTATATAACATGAATTTTAAACTTAATAAAACAGTTTCAAAAATATATTTCAATATACTAAAATACACATAATTTTAACTATAATCTTGACAAAAAACGAACAGATATTTTTCGAATATAGATGTCTTCATATCCGCATTCGTATCCTTTTTTCGGATATCTGAAATTTATCCACTTTTCGAATGCAAATGCGGGCAGATTTCAGATATTTCTGGTATACATTTACCGCCCTACCTCAGATGACCCGAACGAAATAAAAGTCACAAGATTGATCCGAAGGTCGGGTACTGGCGAATCCTCAAAATGTGTCCTAATCTCTTAGACGGTATCTCAAATAGTGGTAATTGTGCGTCCCATACCACATATTCTCACTGTTGCTTTACTCTCCGCAAGTCAATTGGACATTAGAAAACACTAGAAGTAATAGCTTTGAATAGAGAAGTCTGGAATTAACCGATATAATAAACCTGCATGTATCATACCACATGGTTTACTAAATTGTTTAAATGAAAACCTCGCATTCTTGAAGGGTGCAAAGACGTATGATTTTATTATAGCAAAATATACTTTAGAAAAAACTGTTTTTTAATTGGTTTAGAAAACATTCAACAATCATCAATTTCGGAGATATCTTTTGTAATTAAAATTATTTATATATTTACTTTATGTAAAATTACGTTGTAAAAGTAATCTTTGTTAGAATAACATTTACATATGTATAACGCTTTTTAAAATAGTTTAAAAATATGCATGTGTGTAGGGATGACAATTAGACCCGACCCGATGGACCCGGACCCGACCCAGCGGGTCCCAGTTTTAGGTGGGTCGGGTTTTGTCGGGTCTAAACTAAACATTTCAAAAATCTGGACCCGACCCGACCCGAGCTTCGGTTCGGGTCGTGTCGGTTCGGGTCCGATTGAATAGTAACACTAAAAGTACATATATTTCAATGTTTTTTGGTCGGGTCTTTCGGGTCGGGTCTATGCGGGTTGGGTTTGATCGGGTCTTGATGGTATTTTTCATCACTTAGACCCGACCCGAGACCCATCGGGTTCGGTTCGGCTTCGGGTCTTTTCGGGTTGGTTCAGTTCAGGTTCTCGGTTCTAATTGCCAGCTCTACATGTGTGTACTCGAAAAACACAAGGAACCAAACAGAAAATTCATAAAAAAATAAATGAAAATGCCAGTACAGATTCATGATGATCTGGCTTCTTCCTTGTTGAAGCTAGCCAAAAATATACACAATGGTTTCAATACTTGATAGAAAATGCTGCAAAACATCAAGGTAGTGTTTGGTTTATTTTGTAATTTGAGTTTTCAACGTTAATTTCAGCAGATGCGGAGATTCGAAGGATACCGGAAGTGATAGACCAAAGACGGAGGTAATGATGGAGGGGATGAAAGAATGGTGGATGGATGAATTTGTTGTCATTTTTCTTTCGTTTCTTAAATACAAAATATTATAAAAAAATGTTTTTTGTTTTGTGTGTTAAATTTGTTTTGTAAAATAATTGTTTTTCATAATATGTGTGTGTCGTTCGTAATTTTGTATGTACGAAACACGTCCTTGGATAAACGCTTGATTTTTATCATTAAAATCATGTCCAAACACGCTCAAAGGAAGCAACCGAAACTAGAACATAAACTTGGGCGTTTTCCATGTTTTAAACATAGAACTTTTCAAATAGGCATATGTTATGCTTCCATACGACTATTGTCGTTAATTGTCAATCTAGGGCATGAAACTATAATAGAAGCACTGTATGAATGGTTCAAAATATTTGTGACTTACGAGAAAATTATTTTTGAATATTGATCTGTAAACCTAGGATTTATGGCCAATAAATAGGGGTGAGCATTATTCGGTTAAACTAAATAAACCAACCAAACCAATTTGTTTTGGTCAGTTTGGTTCGGTTTTGAAATTGAATCGGTTTGTAATCGGTCCGAAAAAAATATCAAGTTTGGTTATCGGTTTAACCAAGCTAACTGAATTTTTACTATATCTTCAAAATTATTGGTATTATAACAAATATTTTATGTTAGTTTAGTTATTTATGTATATATTAATCATTACCTATGTGTCAAAATTAATATTAAAAACCATTAAAAAAAATACTGTAATCATATATTTATAATTTGTTTCAAATTATAGTGAATATTTCAAACATAGAGTATAAAACATTTTTAGTTCGGTTTAATTGGATAACCAACTGAACCAACCAAACTTAATTTGGTTGGTTTGGTTTGATTTTCATTTTTAGTGGTTTTAGTTTGATTTGACAAATTTATCATCGGATAAACCAAACCAACCAAATGCCCACCTATACAAATGAATTCAACAATGAGTAATTAACTTACTTTACTTTATTTTGCCTTTGATAAACAATAATAATAACTTACTTTAATCAGTTCAACTGGTTAACAGAATACAGCTAAATAAGCACAATGCACAACAAACATTTCCAAAATGGGCAACTAAAGGAATAAAAAAGCAGTTCAACAATCAAGTAAGCAGTTAATTAATATAAACAAAGATAGTAATAACAAAAACAGTACTTAATCAAAGTAAGCCGTAACTAGTCAGCGTAGCTTCTCAGCCATCTCCGGTATACTCTGCAAATTCGGTCTCCAATGCCGTTCTTCTTCTCTGCAGCTCATCAATTCACTCAACAAATCCGCTGCCGTAAAACCCGTAACATCATCCCGATTTAATACTTTGGCTAATTCCTTTTTCGTTATCCTTATCTTCACCTCTGTATTCAATTTCTTCCCCACTTCCTCTTCCGGTCCGTGTTCAACGCCAATACTATCGGTACGGCTCACGGACTCATACGAACACTGCCATTCCTCTTCGTCGTAGTCATCCGCCCACGTCCGCGATGCGTTCCCATTTACGCAGCAGCAGTTTCCCATTCTACGGAAATCCCGGAGTGAAAATATCAAATGTTGTTGTGGTTTCAAGGAAGAAGATTTAGCAGCTGGGAAAATGAAAGCCTTTTATAGGATAGACGTTCGGAGAGCTGGTCAATAATGGTTTGGAATTCTATTTCAGCCTATCTGTAGCTGCCATGTCAGCATGAGGCGTTACTGTTTTTATTCCAGCCTGGCAGCGTGTTTATTAAGTACACCCCCTTAAGGAAACCCGGAGCTGGCACATTTCTAGAAGTGGGTCCAGCACTGAAGTATCTGAACTGGCTAAATGTGAAAGGGGTTCAGGATTGGAATATTTTGGTGGATAATACGAACGAGTCAGGCTACAGGCCTACAACATCCAGAAAGTGGTTTAAGTAAACATGTGTGAAAGGGGTTCGGTTTATGGAATCATTGTTATTTTGTGCGGGTACGATATTTCATGTGCTTTTGCGAGACAGCAGCGTCACATGGGCGTGTTTGTTTCAGTGGATGCTCTTTTTAACTGCTCTGCATACATAAAAAAAGTGGGCAGTACAACAAATCATAGGCTGGCTCCAAATTAGGGGAGTGTATCCTCTCCACCGATGACGGCCGATTAATCTGAGATATCGTATGCGCATTTTTTATTAAGAGAGGAAAAAAAAAAAAAATCATTTACCGAGGGTTTGGCCGTAACCTACCAAACCGATCAACATAAATTGGTTTTGTTAGTATATTCGGTTTAATCAAATAATATTCACTTTTATCCGACCTTGATACCACAAGGATAGGTCCTATAATACTATCAATACGAATGAATCTAAACTGAATTCCAACGTCCATCCGACCAAACCAAATCTCATAACTAATCACAAGGTATGGGTCCTATAATGCTATCAATATATCATTCGTCCATTGTCCAACTTATATAGGGAGTGTCTGATCCAAAGTCTTGTTAGTCCATCCGAAGCTCTTATAACATATGGTTGTCAATTTTGTATGAGAGCGTCCATTGCCTATCCGAGTCGCGAGTACAAAAACGACTGTCCAAATCTGTTCGATTTTCGTTTAATTAGTACATAAATTATAGCAACAAAATTTTTATGAGAAAATCTCTCTTCCAAATCGTATAAATTAAATTTTATTTTATAATCCAACAGATAAATGTATTCTTCAAGATACTTTTGAAAATTTCTTTTGTACATAGAAAGAAAATTATGCAAGGGACATAAACTTCCTCCTTTTTTTTTTTTTTTTTTTTTTTTTTTTTTTGATGAAAAACGATGTAACTTCGATTAATAAACTTAGAATTCAACGAAAATGGAAATGTCCATTCATATCTTTTAAGTCAAAAAATGTCGATCTTGATCCATTAGATTTTATTTAGGATATGAGTTGAGACATCAAAAATTTTGTATGCACGAATCTATCATGTTTGTGATTCCATTTATAACATAAACCGATCACATCTTCGTCCCGTACATTCCGAAATATTTACACTCCTACACAAACCTCCCTATATCTGGTCCGGTCCAGCCTCACACTCATCTGTTGCATAACTTCGGAAAAAATGTATTTAATGTAGCGTCCTTCAAACAATAATATGTTGCGATTTCTTTAAAAAAAAAAGTAAGACGTTCGTTATTTAATTTTTTGGCGTATTTAAATTTGGTTATCAAATCTTGCGATAAAAATTTTCAAGACTGTTGTTTTGACATAACCGAGTCTTGGAAATTGATAGTTATTTTCAAACCAGTTTGTAAGCGTACGTTTCACACGATAATATTTTAAAAAAATAATATTTATCATTTTGGGATTAAAATGAGAACCTTGTTATGTATGATAAACTTTGGTGAAGTATATAAACTTTGACTTAAAATTATTATTTTTGTTAGTGTGTTTTCAAAAATGAAATAATTTTATTATTTTTGTTAATATGAGCATATTATACATGTCGAAGCTGACATATGTTAGTAGTTTATTAGATGAGTTAACAAATATAGTTTAGTGGAATTTGTCTAATTAAGTTAAATTTAAATTTATGAAATTATTTTAAATATATGGACTTATATGAGGAAAATTTGAGAAGGAATTCGTTAAAGATGTATAAATTTGATATGGAATTATTCACGCTAAGAAAAATTATAATATAATGCATGATAAATTATTAATATAAACAAATCACAACTATTTACAAATTAACTTTATTGTTATTGTTTATGTACATAACTTTAGTTTTGCAACATATACCGTTGAAAATTTCAAGCATATGTTACGTGCCTACAAACTCATATTTGTACATCACTCCTTCGATTTATTCCCTGATGTGGAACTATTTATTCAAACTGTCATTTCTATCTTAACAACATGCGAGACAATTCCAATAGTCTCCTCATTGACCTACATCCTACGAGTATCTTTTGAAAACATTGTCTTGCCTGCATAGCCTAGTCCGTAACCTTCGACTTTAATGCCACTGTTATGTAACGACGGTCGAAACAAAGACCCCCTTCCTTTCGCATAGAGCACACACATATGATTTGACGCACACATCCTTGTAACAAAATGAATCTCTTATGTTACGTGCCTACCAACTCATCTTTATACACCACTCCTTCAATTTATTCCGTGATGTGGAGCTATCGATTCAAAATCGTCATTTCTACCTTAACAACATGCAAGAAAATCCGAACAATGTTCCCTCTCATTTGTTGTATCAAACAAGAAATAAACATCCGTAAAGAGAGATTTTCAATAATATAAAGTTTATTTCTTATATTTTCTCCCTCTTTCTCCTATTCAACAAAGTGGTATCAGAGCTATAAGATCCTTTCAACAAAAAGAAGAAGAAGATTGAAGATCCTAAAGATGACGAATAACGGTGTTTCCTTACAAGTTCCAATCACTACGCCATAAACAGCCTAATGCAACGAATTTGCTAGACGTTGTCAGCCAAAATGTGACAATAACTATACTATTTTGGTCCTACAGCAACGTTATATTTTTTGTGTTACCTTAGCCATAAAAATATGTTGCTCTAGATAAACAAGCGTAACAGGGTGCAACATTTTGTACAGTGTTGCTATAGCAAACCTTTCCATGTCCTACGTGGCGATCCGCAACATTAGTTAAAACAATATCTCTGCCGTCCAACCATTGTCTACTTGGATTACCCTATTTCCCGCTTACATTTTCATTCATCCGCTTCATTTTCATTTCGTTTCCCTCCCCAAATTTTCATTCATCTCCTACCCTAAATTTTCAGATTTGATTTTCATTTTTCGTTTTATTCAGATCTTATCTTCTACAGCACAAGAGCTACTAGCTTCAGATCCAACGTCGAGCATCAAATTTCATCGGTTTTCAACTCTAGGTGACGCAATTTCAACAACTAATCCTCAAGCAATGACAAAGAATTTCTTGCGACGATAGTGAACAATACAATTCCATATCTAAAGTTAATTTTGTACAATTCCAGGTGACTTACAGTGGTTGTATTCTGTTTGGACCAAGCTGCTCGATGTTAAGTTTGTTGTTTTGTTAAATGGCTCCTATTGTTGCCCAATGTCGAGTAGAAACGTCCAAATATGTTGGGGTTTATAGTCAAATTGGTATTTTTGGTTCCAGTTAAAGATTCAGATGTTAATTTGTGCAATTTCGAGATTTTCTTCAGTAGGGAAATTGGGGCTACTGGTAATAGCATGAGATGTTTTATGAAATGCCAACGAGGGTAAAAGGGCTAGTCAGTTGATTAGCGCATGCAACTCAGTGGTTCTTACTAATGGTTTTGAGGTATTTTTGTGTGTATTGTGTATGAGTGGGTTATGGCACCTCTATGTTCACTGTTCTATTGCACATATATGCGTATGTACACTTATGTACATATGTATACATTTAGAGACTTGTACATTTATGTATATATGCACTGGTACACTTATGCTGTGTTGCTTCATGATATTGCTTTGCTTGGTCAGCTCATCCCAATTGCATGATTGTTGGTTATGCCATGATCCACTGATTTGAAATGCTTGGTAAACCTTGAAACTGTGCATATATATGTTATTAGCCACTCCTATATGTGGCTGGTCTTAGTTGTTTCTTTATTTGTTCCATTGCACTTGAATTGCAGATCTGCTCAGCAAGAAACCTTGATTTTGCACTTGATCTGCTCCTACAAACTATTTCAAAGAAGGCTTGATCTTCTAAAATTGGATGAATTGGGCGGTGCCCACTTGTTCGACTGCCGCAGGGACTATGGGGCCCCGCACACCCACCTGTGCTACGCTCAGACCCGCTAACGGCTCGCCTTCGACTCGGAGCACGGCTCGCCTTCGGCTAGACATATATTTGTCAGTTAGTGTTTGTATAAATTGAAACTGCATATGTAATGAGTGAACTGAGCGATGTTGTGAGGAATATCTGTATATGTAATTGATTAAGTTATTAACAGTGAATTATAAATAATGGAGTTAGAAATATATACCATTTCAAATGTTGAAATAAAATATTTATTTGAATAAAAATCCTGTTTGAATATTTAATTCTATGTAGTAGCATTTGTTTCTCCTTTTTGTAATATTATATATATATATATATTAAAAAAAAATATAGCAACATTTTTAGAATGTTGCTACAGACACCTAAGGATGTTGCTACAGAGCTAAATAGAGTTCTACTGTAACAATTTTTGTTATGTTGCCATAAATAGTCAAAACATTGCCTTTGAGGTCTGTAGCAACAACGAAAATTGCATCACCCTAAAAACATTGCCAAAGACCTATGCCAAAAAAAAAATTGGCGTTGCGTTATGTCGTTTATGGCATAGTAAATATTTACCAAGATCAACTATGACAATTGGAGTTTAAGGATGATGACCCTCCTTGGAGCACATGATGTATGTGAGATAGTTGAGAAACGCTATAGGAAAAAGAAGACGAAGATATATAGTCTATCTCAAACTCAAAGAGATAAATGAGAAACTCAAAGACGAGAGAGAAGGCTCTTTGTTTAATTTACCAAGCAACACTAAAAGAAAAACCGTAAATAGCTGTAGATTTTAGCATCAGAAAATTCTGTCGCAAATTAGCGAAATTTTCGTGAATTCTGTAAGGGTATTATCTGGGATTTTTTATATCGACTTGTTTTAAAATATTACCGTTGAGTTCTGATTTCCGTCGCTAAACCGTAGCAAATTGCAATGCTTTAACATCATTCTTTTTTCGTCGCTGAATTCTGTAGCAATTTGAGACAGTTTTTTGTTTTTTGAAGCTATTTTGCAGCAGATTTTCATGGGATATGCAAGAGACTCATATGCTTATTCATCATAAAATGTTTTACTATTATGTTTTTACTAAGTAATTGATAATTAAAAATAAATTTTAAATGCTTAATGTTAATAATAATATACTAATAACAAAAAAATAACTACTATTAATAGTAAATAAAATTCAATAGTTGGTATTGATTAGTTAATAATTACTAAATAATTAAAAGATAATAATAATTAATAATATAGATAAGTAATCGTTAATAACCAGCGATTAATAAGTAATTTCTAATAATTAAGAAGTAAAATTTATTATCTAGTATCTAAAATTTGATAATTACAATTAATAGTTTGTAGTTTATAATTTGTGTTTGATATACGTATTTTTATAAATTAATTAATGATTTATAGTTATCATTAATAATTATTTTCATATTTCTAATGTTATATTTAATTATAAGCCATTAATAGATTGTATTTAATGATGATTAATTACTTTTAATAATTAATTAATAACTGATTAATACTAAATAATTAGTAACCAATAACTAGTACTTAATGATTAATGTTTAACGTTTAACATTTAATTTATAAATAACATTTAACGATTAAGAATTAGTATTTAGTAGATAAATTTTAATAATTAATACTTACAATTGAATAATAAACTATTACTAATTATACAAAAATAAACTATTACTAATTATAAAATAATAATATTATTTCAATTATTGATATTTCTCAATTATAGTTAATATTTACTAATAATTAATATTAAAACATAATTAATATTGATTAATAATTGATGTATTACAGTATAATGTAATTAATATTGAATAGTTAGTGTTTAACATTTAATTATTAATAAGTAATATTTAGTAGTTAAGAACTAATTTCCATTTCTCATTGTTTGTGTTTTTTGACTGAGTGCTCAATCATTAATATTTAGTAATTAAGAACGAATTTCTATTAATAAGTAATATTTAGTAATTAAGAACTAAAATCTATTAGTAAGTAATATTTAGTAATTAAGAGCTAATTTCTATTTAGTAATACTCATAAATAAATTCCTCCATCCTTTCATTCCATCCTCCTTTCCCTTAGCGCTGAATCAAAGGTCGATTCTTACTCCACTAAAGGGCAACCGCGGATTAATTGCTCTTAGAATTCATGAATTCGGGTATAACTCTACAAGTAAATTACATTATTGCGGCTAGTTATTTACCACTAGCAGTATATGATAGTTGCAACAGATGATTTTTAGCAACTGGCCTTCCGTATTAGTTGCAATAAATAAGATCTAACAACATACATTTCCAGCCAGTTCCAAAAACATATTTTGACAACTAACTATTAATGATCAATAAAACATACAAAATAGTTAAAATTCAACAATTTATATTTAATCATAATTAATAAATAAAAATTAATGTTTAATAATTAATAATTGCTATTACATAATTAAAAATTAAAAGTCAAGACTAGAAATTAATAATTAATAAATATTGTTGAATAGTCTATAATTAACATTAATGTTTAATAACTAATATTCACTATTCAATATTAATTAGATTTATTTGTTAATTTTTCTTATATGACCTTTTCAAATATTAATTTATAAAAAACTTAATTTTTAGTTGTTTAGCAAAAGTTGAGGCTACAAAATTCAAATCACATTTTTATTCTTCGGCAAAAGTTCGAAAGTATACAAAATTTAGTACACTATTCTGGATGAAAATTCAAAGGCTTACCAAATCCCATTCTTCTTGTAAATAATGCAAGGCGGGCTACAAAAATAAAAAGGCGGGTTGTTGAAAATTTTTAGGATGACTTCGCACTAATTTTCATGCCCGCTTCATCTTCTTTCCCCAATTCACCTGCTTTTCCCATCTCTTCATTCTAAATCTAATTCAAATCCCTTAATTCTCTTACTCAATTAAAACAATCCATGGTAATACTAGAAAAACATTCATCGCAAATCAAAGCTTGTGCCATGTCGCTCTCCAGTTTGGGTTTTATGCATCGGAAGCTCGACATTAGCTGGTTAAAATCAAGTGGAGAAAGTAGGCCAGTGAGATGTCGACAATGCATCAAGCGACTCTTGATGGTGATCTATCTCGGTTGGAGGAGGATTCCAAATGCAACGTGGTTGAGAATTGTTATATGGACAAGGCTGGCAGAGTGGTCGTGAGTTCTTATTACTTTATTATGATCTTACTATTTTACCGTTGGTTTCGTATGCAACAGGTTGTGTGATTTGTTTTGGTGTATAATATTTGAGGTTTGCATGAAGCTAAAGGGAGGAATTTAGTTCTTTGCATTCTATAGATGTGGTAGCAGGCAGGAATCTGGGGCTAGGTTGCATGCGTGCTTGTTTGAAGTAGGAGAAGGTTACGGATTTTAATGGGAAAGAATGGTGAAGAGCTTAGCTTTTCTCTTGGTGGTTGTAACACCCCATGTCCATTAATGTCACTCACAAAGAGAATGCATTAACTTCTATGGAGCATTTTAAGTGAGTATAGAACAGAAACTTAACAACAAGACAGATATAAACAGTACTTGAAAAATTAAAAACTTTATTTCATTGCAGCGGAAAATAAATATGTTTGATTACATCATCAAAACCAGAGCCAAGTACATAATATCCATCTTGACAAAATCAAAGTACATATATTGAAAGACATAATCCCCAATACAAAATTGCCATAAACAAAAGAGAGACTGAACTTTACTTCAGCGATCCAAGCAATCTTCTAAAAGCAAGAAGCACAGCTGTCCAAAATCAATCTCCACTGGTGCTAGTTCCAACCTGAGCACCCGGGGGGGGGGGGGGGGGGGGGGGAGGAAGAAAAGAGGAGGAAACAAATGGGGTCAGACATAAAGTCTGGCGAGTGCGATAACTTTAACAATATAATCGCCAAAGTAACTAGGCTAAGGCATAAGTTGGAAAATCAGGAAATGACCATGAACCATTGAGTATGGCAGAGTAAACAAGGAAACAAGATGAACAACTATATCGTTAAAGCGCACCTAACCCACTGTAAGATAATTGCTAAACTACACCAACACTATAAGATAATTGCTATAATGCACCACCACTAGTATATTGCACCACCACTAGTCACCCTAAGGTTGATCCCGCCTACAGAACTTAATAATGATATTGGTAGTTTTGTGCACCCCTTGCTGGCTTCATAGGTGCCGCCTGCCCCTATCTCCACTAGGTGTACCCACTACCCCCAAGCGATCGGCTCCCTAACTCATAGATACCCGTGCTGGCCCCACAGTGGGGTGTATCACTTCCCAAAGTGGCAACCCGATACCACAAATAATGCACGGCTTGTACCTACACGATGCAACAACGTCTTACCTACAATCTCGGGTCCACACACGCATATAAACCTGTTGGACTTGCATTGCCACCGCTAACCCGTTTTGGCCTCTTACAGTCAAGCCCAGTATGCGTGTCCTATCCTCGACTTGGGTCGAGCCCACAAAGATACGTATGGGTTACTGGTTGAAATGGGCCCCCATTACTTGACACAAGCTATCCATCTAAACTTGGTCCCCTCCAGTACATCCCACTTAACCCACTACTTATTCATGTTTCAATTACATGTTTCAATTTTGGTTAAGTATTTCTAATCGTATTTCAAATGCCACCCAAGGCACCCACTAGATTCCACATGCCACCCAAGGCACCGACTTAACTCCCTCATGTTCCACTACATGTTTATCTGGTTAAGTGTTTCTTAATTCATTAAGACCGTAACCTTATAAAGACCTCTCACATTAGACTGGCATTTGTGGCAGTTGGATTTGCCGGGCGGGTCCGGGCAGTCTTACACCACAAAAGAGCCTAACCCCGTGTCTTTACAATTGTTACGTATTTAATTTATGCCTAAGACCTCCCACATTAGACTGGCATTTGTGGCAGCTGGATTTGCCAGGCGGGTCCGGGCAGTCTTACACCACAAAAAAGCCTAACCTCGTGTCTTAGATGATTAATTACTCCTAATTAATCATTTCCCAACTTGAATTACTTTCCCTATTCAAATTATCAATTAATTCCAAATTTAACTATGGCCATAATTGATCAATTATGTCCATCTATTTATGGTATGTAAAATCATACTAATTTTCATCACAAATTTATTTTATGCCTTCTAAGGCATGTATGCCAATTAAATCTTTTAATATTATCCCCTTTTACCCCACGTTGTACGTTTATTCGTTTAACGTAAATTATATGTTAGACTCGAATAGTCTAACTCATGGAATAAAGAGAAAACATCACAACATACATATAATTAAAACTAGATCTAAACATAAGGGGTGAACTTGCATGTGTGAAGGATGTTCTACATCTAAAACTTACATAGGAAAATGTTACAACTTGCATAAAACTACATATGTCATAGACCCAAATCTAAAGGTGTGAACTTGTTGGGATAATGGTCACAAACTTGCATAAATCATGTATGTCATCGATCTACATCTAAAGGTGTAATCTTGCATAGGCAGTAACCACAAACTTGCTTAACATGATTCATATTCAAACACATATATTCATATAAACTTGCATATGTGATTTATGCTACATAACAATAGTATAAACTTACATCTAAACATGTAAACCAGCATGTAGAATTTGGCATATAACTCACACATGTCATAGCCTAACTTTAGATCTAAAATAGGTCTCATGAAGCATACAAGGTTATACATATAATTTTCCCCAACTTGCATATGATTCATGTCTTAATAAAAAACTAAACTTGCATACATACTTATGATTTATCATATAAATCAACATACCCAAACTAGCATATGAACAACATGGTGATTTGATTATACATAAGCCAATCATAAAATTGCAACATAGATGATCATAACTTTGCAAGATTGCATCATAGAATTTACAACATAAACATCACAATTTACTACATGAATAATAACACGCGGTCAATAATTCACATCATATCCAAATAGTCCACATCATAACTCAATCCAATTAATTTGCTAATTATTTTATTAAAATTATCGAACTCACAATTCAGAGAAGGTCTTCAATTCTGAATTCTGAGTTCTGAAGTTGTAATAGCTTTCCCTTGAAGAAGATTCGTTGTTAAAGTTGAAAAGGATTGATTTAGACTAGCTTTCTTCCTCTCTAATTGGTGGCGTCTATGCTGAGTTGCTAGGTAATGGCATGGAGGCCATGAATCTATTTTTTTTATTTTAGGGTTTGAGTCTAGAGGTGTTTTTATAGAGTTTAGGATTAATTTAGGCCATCCAATCAATCTAGAAGCAACCTGAACCATCCAAACAAGATAGGGTGACACCTCAGCCCTAATGACTCAGCACAGTGTATTAAATGTTCATTTTTTCTATAATTTACATATTTCTTATTTATGACAAATTCCATATGTAAATTATTCCCATTTTAATTATGCCATAACTATATTTTTAATTATGCTCACAATTAATGGTATACTAAATATACCATTTCATGAACCAATCTATGCCATGTAATTTTTCATGTTTATCCTTCATATTTGTATGTAAATTATAAATCTATTATTGTTAATTACATATTCTCCCTTTTACAGTACACATTAATTGCCCATATACAAATATCCATTTATACATGCATAACTCTTTCTTACCTTTAATTTGTCATAAAAGTCAATCAAAGAAGGCCACATAAAAAAACAATCATTGACAACCAAAAATGCGCCACGTACGCCACATGATGCGTACACGTCATATATATTTATATGTATGTGTGTGTGTGTATTTTCTATATTTTTTTTTTTTTTATCTATCTTCCCAATTACCCATTTTCACACTAAAACACTTTTTGAACTGTGTTCACACTAAGCCATTTTAAGTCATTCCCCTAAAACAGAAATATGGTGTTGGCGGGGATCGAACTCTGTACCCCTTGTATGCAAGTCACATGTTTTCAACCAAATGAGCTACTAAGTATTTTTCTTACAAACCTTAGAACAATGCTAAACATTTATTCTTTTCTCATTCTTCTTTTAATGTTTTGCTGCAATATTTAATTTAAAGATATCTTTTTCATACGGAGTCCAATTTACGCAAACTCGGACTTTATCTCAACCAGAATTCCGATACGAACACAATGGCGCAACCCGTTTCCCTTAATTCTCACATTTGAGATTAATTATTCTTTAATTTAGTTGATTCGATTGTTCAAAAATTCAGGGTGTTACATTCTCCCCTACTTAAAGGATTTCGTCCTTGAAATCTCTAAGTCAAGAATAACGTATCCTACCATCCAAACAATCGTCTACTCAACCATCAGACACAGGTATCCGTTGTCCTTAAAATTTTCTAATGCTGTATGAACATATGCAAGGAGTGTGTGTATATGTTCCTTATCTAATACAAAATTAGGCGGTCTACTGATTCAGTTGACCTCCTTAATGCAAACCATGATAGTGCCATGCATCCATTATGTATGCGAAAGAATCCTATCGATACATATTATCTCTACATGCGTGCACAACCATTCACCAAAATGCCGCATACATATGATAGCACAACCATTATACATCCATTAGCTTAAATATGCACACACATTTATATGCAATATGCAATATTAAGTGACTGAGCCGATCTAGTGCCTAAAGTGTGTGTATATGCATCCACGAGCAACCACTAGCAAACACTTGCATTCACATGCATCCATCATACATAACATGTCTCAATAACATGTTTCAACCATAGTTTCTACCTAAAGGTCGAAGACTCGATCGATATGATACAACTGAGTGACAGAGGCAAGTACGATTAAAACAAAAGCTTTGTTCCTATCAGACATCGTTTTAAGAGAATAACACCCTAAGTATCAACCCCGGAGACCGAAATCAACATCAGATTGATACTCAGAGAATCGCTTCCATTAAACAAATGCCCAACTGGAAATCTACTTCCCGCTTCGAGTAAAAACCCTTAACCTTATCAGAAATATTCAGATACTTACAGACTACTGGTACAAATCAGATTATCAAATGATTCTTATAAAACCAAGCATGAAAAAAAACCCAGAATGTACGCGTCATAGTCAACTCCTAGCCCCGACAAACTTCTAAGTCCCATGAAGCGGTTTTCCGCCCATCGTGTGGAAGTCCTTATATATCTTAAGAAAAAGCATATATATGCAGAGGAAGAGATTCAAAAATGGAGAATCGAAGGAAAGATATATGGCTCTTCGGGTTATGCTTTCTAAAATAAGTTTTTCTCTTGAAAATACTTTCCTTAAAACATACTTTTGAAGGTACTTCTTTATAAAATTGTTTTCGAAAAACAATTTTTCAAAATTCATATCTGTTCTGGTAACCTTCAGCTCTAATACCACGTGTAACATCCCATGTCCATTAATGTCACTCACAAAGGGAATGCATTAACTTCTATGGAGCATTTTAAGTGAGTATAGAACAGAAACTTAACAACAAGACAGATATAAACAGTACTTAAAAAATTTAAAACTTTATTTCATTGCAGCGGAAAATACATATGTTTGATTACATCATCAAAACCAGAGCTAAGTACATAATATCCATCTTGACTAAATCAAAGTACATAAATTGAAAGACATAATCCCTAATAAAAAATTGCCATAAATAAAAGAGAGGTTGAACTTTACTTCAGCGATCCAAGCAACCTTCTAAAAGCAAGAAGCACAGCTGTCCAAAATCAAGCTTCACTGGTGCTAGTTCCAACCTGAGCACCTGGGGTGGAGGGGGGGGGGGAAGGAAGAAAAGAGGAGGAAACAAAGGGGGTCAGACGTAAAGTCTGGCGAGTGCGATAACTTTAACGATATAACCACCAAAGTAACTAGGATAAGGCATAAGTTGGAAAATCAGGAAATGAACATGAACCATTGAGTATGGCAGAGTAAACAAGTAAACTGGATGAACAACGATATCATTAAAGCGCACCTAGCCCACTGTAAGATAATTACTAAAACTACACCAACACTATGAGATAATTGATATATTGCACCACCACTAGTATGCTGCACCACCATTAGTCACCCTAAGGTTGATCCCGCCTACAGAACTTAATAATGATATTGGTAGTTTCGTGCACCCCTAGCTGCCTTCATAGGTGTCGCCTGCCCCTATCTCCACTAGGTGTACCCACTACCCCCAAGCGATCAGCTCCCTAACTCGTAGATACCCGTGCTGGCCCCACAGTGGGGTGTATCACTTCCCAAAGTGGCAACCCGATACCACAAATAATGCACGGTTTATACCTACACGATGCAACAACGTCTTACCTTCCAGCCCGGCTCCATACACGCATATGAACCCGTTGGACTTGCGTTGCCACCGCTAACCCGTTTTGGCTTCTTACAATCAAGCCCAGTATGCGTGTCCCGTCCTCAACTTGGGTCGAGCCCACAAAGATACGTATGGGTTACTGGTTGAAATGGGCCCCCATTACTTGACACAAGCTATCCACCTAAGCTTGGTCCCCTCTAGTACATCCCACTTAACCCACTTCTTATTCATGTTTCAATTACAGGTTTCAATTTCGATTAAGTATTTCTAATCGTATGTCAAATGCCACCCAAGACACCCACTAGATTCCACATGCCAGCCAAGCCACCCACTTAACCCCTTCATGTCCCACTACATGTTTATCTGGTTAAGTGTTTCTTAATTCATTAAGACCGTAACCTCATAAAGACCTCTCACATTAGACTGGCATTTGTGGCAGCTGGATTTGTCCGGCGGGTCCGGGCAGTCTTACACCACAAAAGAGCCTAACCTCGTGTCTTTACAATTGTTACGTATTTAATTTATGCCTAAGACCTCCCACATTAGACTGGCATTTGTGGCAGCTAGATTTGCCGGGCGGGTCCAGGCAGTCTTACACCACAAAAGAGCCTAACCTCGTGTCTTAGACGATTAATTACTCCTAATTAATCGTTTCCCAATTTGAATTACTTTCCCTATTCAAATTATCAATTAATTCCAAATTTAATTATGGCCATAATTGACTCAATTATGTCCATCTATTTATGGTATGTAAAATCATACTAATTTTCATCACAAATTTATTTTATGCCTTTTAAGGCATCTATGCCAATTAAATCTTTTAATATTATCCCCTTTTACCCCACGTTGTACGTTTATTCGTTTAACGTAAAATATATGTTAGACTCGAATAGTCTAACTCATGGAATAAAGAGAAAACATCACAACATACATATAATTAAAACTAGATCTAAACATAAGGGGTGAACTTGCATGTGTGAAGGATGTTCTACATCTAAAACTTGCATAGGACAAAGTTACAACTTGCATAAAACTACATATGTCATAGGCCCAAATATAAAGGTGTGAACTTGTTGGGATAATGGTCACAAGCTTGCATAAATCATGTTTGTCATCGATCTACATCTAAAGGTGTAATCTTGCATAGGCAGTAACCACAAACTTGCATAACATGATTCATATTCAAACACATATATTCATATAAACTTGCATATGTGATTTATGCAACATAACAATAGTATAAACTTACATCTAAACATGTAAACCAGCTTGTAGAATTTGGCATATAACTCACACATGTCATAGCCTAACTTTAGATCTAAAATAGGTGTCATGAAGCATATAAGGTTATACATATAATTTTCCCCAACTTGCATATGATTCATGTCTTAATAAAATCTAAACTTGCATACATACTTATGATTTATCATATAAATCAACATACCCAAACTAGCATATGAACAACATGGTGATTTGATTATACATAAGCCAATCATAAAACTACAACATAGATGATCACAACTTTGCAAGATTGCATCATAGAATTTACAACATAAACATCACAATTTACTACATGAATAATAACATGCGGTCAATAATTCACATCATATCCAAATAGTCCACATCATAACTCAATCCAATTAATTTTCTAATTATTTTATTAAAATTATCGAACTCACAATTTAGAGAAGGTCTTGAATTCTGAATTCTGAGTTCTGAAGTTGTAATAGCTTTCCCTTGAAGAAGATTCGTTGTTAAAGTTGAAAAGGATTGATTTAGACTAGCTTTCTTCTTCTCTAATTGGTGGCGGCTATGTTGAGTTGCTAGGTGATGGCATGGAGGCCATGAATCTAATTTTGTTTTGATTTTAGGGTTTGAGTCTAGAGGTATTTTTATAGAGTTTAGGATTAATTTAGGCCATCCAATCAACCTAGAAGCAACCTGAACCATCCAAACAAGATAGGGTGACACCTCAGCCCCAATGACTCAGCACAGTGTATTAAATGTTCATTTTTTTTCTATAATTTACATATTTCTTATTTATGACAAATTCCATATGTAAATTATTCCCATTTTAATTATGCCATAACTATATTTTTAATTATGCTCACAATTAATGGTATACTAAATATACCATTTCATGAACCAATCTATGCCATGTAATTTTCATGTTTATCCTTCATATTTGTATGTAAATTATAAATCTATTATTGTTAATTACATATTTTCCCTTTGACCGTATACATTAATTACCCATATACAAATATCCATTTATACATGCATAAATCTTTCTTACCTTTAATTTGTCATAAAAGGCAATCAAAGAAGGCCACGTAAAAAAAAAATCATTGACAACCAAAAATGCGCCACGTACGCCACATGATGCGTACACGTCATATATATATATATATATATATATATATATATATATATCTGCAGGGCCGGTCCTGAGTATTTGTAGGCCTAGTGCAAAAAGAAAATTTTGGACTTTTAATTTTTTCTTTTTTTTACGAAAATTGAAATTAAGTCATATGTCATATCATTGTCATATGTCAACTGAATTTTATTATGCTCATGACATGTTTAAAAACACAACTGGTAATAAGCAGAAACAAGAAAGTTGAGTAAATTTTTCTAACATTTCTAAAGCAAACTTAACAAGTGTTGGATCTCATTCTTCCTCACTGAGCAGATCATAATGGAGATATATTACGCATCAAGACAAGAAAAAACAGCTCTAAGTAAATAACTCTTTAAAATTAATCTAAATTTGACATAAATTATATGGGATGACCATCATATAATAAGACACATTAAACAAAAAAAAATAAGATATTATGAATTATAAATGAAGTTAGTATACCTGTACAAAGATCATGGGCAAAAACATACATCAATTCTCATTTAAAGTGACATCGTCTTTTCCCCAAGAGGCACTTGTTGAAATTTTTCTACCATATTCGACGTTGGACTATATACAAAAGGACCAGTACAAATTTTTTGTGGACCTCACCAGGCTGGTGGGCCCTGTGCGGTCGCACGGGTGGCACCGTGTCAGGGCCGGCCATGTATATCTGTGTGTGTGTGTGTATATATATATATATATATATTCTATATATATATATCTTTTTCTTTTTATCTATCTTCCCAATTACCCATTTTCACACTAAACCACTTTTTGAACTGTGTTCACACTAAGCCATTTTAAGCCATTCCCCTAAAACAAAAATACGGCGCTGGCGGGGATCAAACTCTGTACCCCTTGTATGCAAGTCACATGTTTTCAACCAAATGAGCTACTAAGTATTTTGCTTACAAACCTTAGAACAATGCTAAGCATTTATTCTTTTATCATTCTTTTTTTTTCATGTTTTGCTGCAATATTTAATTTAAAGATTTTTTTCATACGGAGTCCAATTTACGCAAACTCGGACTCTATCTCAACCAGAATTCCGAGACGAACACAATGGCGCAACCCGTTTCCCTTAATTCTCAAATCTGAGATTAATTATTCTTTAATTGATTTGATTTGATTATTCAAAAATTCAGGGTGTTACATTATCCCCTACTTAAAGGATTTCGTCCTCGAAATCTCTAAGTCAAGAAGAACGTATCCTACCATCCAAACAACCATCTACTCAACCATCAAACACAGGCATCCATTGTCGTTAAAATTTTCTAATGCTGTATGAACATATGCAAGGAGTGTGTGTATATGTTCCTTATCTAATGCAAAATCAGGCGGTCTACTGATTCAGTTGACCTCCTTAATGCAAACCATGATAGTGCCATGCGTCCATTATGTATGCGAAAGAATCCTATCTATACATATTATCTCTACATGCGTGCACAACCATTCACCAAAATGCCGCATCCATATGATAGCACAACCATTATACATCCATTAGCTTAAATATGCACACACATTTATATGCAATATGCAATATTAAGTGACTGAGCCGATCTAGTGCCTAAAATGTGTGTATATGCATCCACGAGCAACCACTAGCAAACACTTGCATCCACATGCATCCAACATACATAACATGTCTCATACACATGTTTCAACCATAGTTTCTACCTAATGGTCGAAGACTCGATCGATATGATACAACTGAGTGATAGAGGCAAGTACGATTAAAACAAAAGCTTTGTTCCTATCAGACATCAGTTTAAGAGAATAACCCCCTAAGTATCAACCCCGAAGACCGAAATCAACATCAGATTGATACTCATAGAATCGCTTCCATTAAACAAATGCCCAACTGGAAATCTACTTCCCGCTTCGAGTAAAAACCGTTAACCTTATCAGAAATATTCAGATACTTACAGACTACTGGTACAGATCAGATTATCAAATGATTCTTATGAAATCAAGCATGAAAAAAAACCCAGAATGTACGCGTCATAGTCAACTTCAAGCCCCGACAAACTTCTAAGTCCCATGAAGCAGTTTTCCGCCCATCGTGCGGAAGTCCTTATATATCTTAAGAAAAAGCATATATACGCAGAGGAAGAGATTCAAAAATGGAGAATCGAAGGAAAGATATATGGCTCTTGGGGTTATGCTTTCTAAAATAAGTTTTTCTCTTGAAAATACTTTCCTTAAAACATACTTTTGAATGTACTTCTTTATAAAATTGTTTTTGAAAAACAATTTTTCAAAATTCATATATGTTCTGGTAACCTTCAGCTCTGATACCACGTGTAACCCCCCATGTCCATTAATGTCACTCACAAAGGGAATGCATTATCTTCTATGGAGCGTTTTAAGTGAGTATAGAACAGAAACTTAACAACAAGACAGATATAAACAGTACTTGAAAAATTAAAAACTTTATTTCATTGCAGCGGAAAATACATATGTTTGATTACATCATCAAAACCAGAGCCAAGTACATAATATCTATCTTGACTAAATCAAAGTACATAAATTGAAAGACATAATCCCCAATACAAAATAGCCATAAATAAAAAGAGGTTGAACTTTACTTCAGCGATCCAAGCAATCTTCTAAAAGCAAGAAGCACAACTGTCGAAAATTAAGCTCCACTGGTGCTAGTTCTAACCTGAGCACCTTGGGGGGGGGGGGGGGAGGAAGAAAAGAGGAGGAAACAAAGGGGTCAGACATAAAGTCTGGCGAGTGCGATAACTTTAACAATATAATCACCAAAGTAACTAGGCTAAGGCATAAGTTGGAAAATCAAGAAATGACCATGAACCATTGAGTATGGCAGAGTAAACAAGGAAACAGGATGAACAACGGTACCGTTAAAGCGCACCTAACCCACTGTAAGATAATTACTAAACTACACCAACACTATGAGATAATTTCTATACTGCACCACCACTAGTATACTGCACCACCCCTAGTCACCCCAAGGTTGATCCCGCCTACAGAACTTAATAATGATATTGGTATTTCGTGCACCCCTAGCTGCCTTCATAGGTGTCGCCTGCCCCTATATCCACTAGGTGTGCCCACTACCCCCAAGCGATCGGCTCCCTAACTCGTAGATACCCGTGCTGGCCCCACAGTGGGGGTGTATCACTTCCCAAAGTGTCAACCCGATACCACAAATAATGCATGGCTTATACCTACATGATGCAACAACGTCTTACCTACCAGCTCAGGTCCACACATGCATATGAACCCGTTGGACTTGCGTTGCCACCGCTAACCCGTTTTGGCCTCTTACAGTCAAGCCCAGTATGTGTGTCCTGTCCTCGACTTGGGTCGAGCCCACAAAGATACGTATGGGTTACTGGTTGAAATGGGCCCCCATTACTTGACACAAGCTATCCACCTAAGCTTGGTCCCCTCTAGTACATCCCACTTAACCCACTTCTTATTCATGTTTCAATTACATGTTTCAGTTTTGGTTAAGTATTTCTAATCGTATTTCAAATGCCACCCAAGGCACCCACTAGATTCCACATGCCACCCAGGGCACCCACTTAACCCCCTCATGTCCCACTACATGTTTATCTGGTTAAGTGTTTCTTAATTCATTAAGACCATAACCTCATAAAGACCTCTCACATTAGACTGGCAGTTGTGGTAGCTGGATTTGCCGGGCTGGTCCGGGCAGTCTTACACCACAAAAGAGCCTAACCTCGTGTCTTTACAATTGTTACATATTTAATTTATGCCTAAGACCTCCCACATTAGACTAGCATTTGTGGCAACTGGATTTGCCGGGCGGGTCCAGGCAGTCTTACACCACAAAAGAGTCTAACCTCGTGTCTTAGACGATTAATTACTCCTAGTTAATCATTCCCCAATTTGAATTACTTCCCCTATTCAAATTATCAATTAATTCCAAATTTAACTATAGCCATAATTGACTCAATTATGTCCATCTATTTATGGTATGTAAAATCATACCAATTTTCATCACAAATTTATTTTATGCCTTTTAAGGCATCTATGCTAATTAAATCTTTTGATATTATCCCCTTTTACCCCACGTTGTACGTTTAACGTAAAATATATGTTAGACTCGAATAGTCTAACTCATGGAATAAAGAGAGAACATCACAACATACATATAATTAAAACTAGATCTAAACATAAGGGGTGAACTTGCATGTGTGAAGGATGTTCCACATCTAAAACTTGCATAGGCCAAAGTTACAACTTGCATAAAACTACATATGTCATAGACCCAAATCTAAAGGTGTGAACTTGTTGGGATAATGGTCACAAACTTGCATAAATCATGTATGTCATCGATCTACATCTAAAGGTGTAATCTTGCATAGGCAGTAACCACTACCTTGCATAACATGATTCATATTCAAACACATGTATTCATATAAACTTGCATATGTGATTTATGCAACATAACAATAGTATAAACTTACATCTAAACATGTAAACCAGCATGTTGAATTTGGCATATAACTCACACATGTCATAGCCTAACTTTAGATCTAAAATAGGTGTCATGAAGCATATAAGGTTATACATGTAATTTCCCCCAACTTGCATATGATTCATGTCTTAATAAAAATCTAAACTTGCATACATACTTATGATTTATCATATGAATCAACATACCCAAACTAGCATATGAACAACATGGTGATTTGATTATACATAAGCCAATCATAAAATTACAGCATAGATGATCACAACTTTGCAAGATATCATCATAGAATTTACAACATAAACATCACAATTTACTACATGAATAATTACATGCGGTCAATAATTCACATCATATCCAAATAGTCCACATCATAACTCAATCCAATTAATTTGCTAATTATTTTATTAAAATTATCGAACTCACAATTAAGAGATGGTCTTGAATTTTGAATTCTGAGTTCTGAAGTTGTAATAGCTTTCCCTTGAAGAAGATTCGTTGTTAAAGTTGAAAAGGATTGATTTAGACTAGCTTTCTTCCTCTCTAATTGGTGGCGGCTATGCTGAGTTGCTAGGTGATGGCATGGAGGCCATGAATCTAATTTTGTTTTGATTTTAGGGTTTGAGTCTAGAGGTGTTTTTATCGAGTTTAGGATTAATTTAGGCCATCCGATCAACCTAGAAGCAACCTAAACCATTCAAACAAGATAGGGTGATACCTCAGCCCTAATGACTCAGCACAGTGTATTAAATGTTCATTTTTTTCTATAATTTACATATTTCTTATTTATGACAAATTCCATATGTAAATTATTCCCATTTTAATTATGCCATAACTATATTTTTAATTATGCTCACAATTAATGGTATACTAAATATACCATTTCATGAACCAATCTATGCCATGTAATTTTCATGTTTATCCTTCATATTTATATGTAAATTATAAATCTATTATTGTTAATTACATATTCTTCCTTTTACCTTATACATCAATTACCCATATACAAATATCCATTTACACATGCATAAATCTTTCTTACCTTTAATTTGTCATAAAAGCCAATCAAAGAAGGCCACATAAAAAAAACAATCATTGACAACCAAAAATGCGCCACGTACGCCACATGATGCGTACACGTCATATATATATGTATATATATATATATATATATTATATATATATTTTTTCTTTTTATCTATCTTCCCAATTACCCATTTTCACGCTAAACCACTTTTTGAACTGTGTTCACACTAAGCCATTTTAAGCCATTCCCCTAAAACAAAAATATGGCGCTGGCGGGGATCGAACTCTGTACCCCTTGTATGCAAATTACGTGTTTTCAACCAAATGAGTTACTAAGTCTTTTGCTTACAAACCTTAGAACAATGCTAAACATTTATTCTTTTCTCATTCTTTTTTTTTCATGTTTTGCTGCAATATTTAATTTAAAGATATCTTTTTCATACGGAGTCCAATTTATGCAAACTCGGACCCTATCTCAACCAGAATTCCGAGACGAACACAATGGCGCAACCCGTTTCCCTTAATTCTCACATCTAAGATTAATTATTTTTTAATTTGGTTGATTCGATTATTCAAAAATTCAGGGTGTTACAGTGGTGAGGAAGGTGATAGTTTGAGAAGGAAAAATATTTAGGTTGTATTCATGTGTACGCAAGTGAATATGCTTATTTTGTAGACAATCGGTTCAAGCACCAGGACTGTTTTCATACTCGGATGACTGTTTCAGGCTAAAATTTTTACCCAAATTAATATTTCAGCTCTTTATTATTGTTATACATACAAAATAGCCTTGATAAACATGGAACATTATAGGTTAAGAATGCTCACAATGCTCGGAGAATTTTATTCTTAAAAGGTATTGATAATAATAAAGGTTGAAGGTATGCAACTTTCGGTTTTCAGTGTCTTGCTTCTTTTCATATATGAGGATAGGATTCCGGATATGACTGGTTAAATGATAGCGTGGATTTAACATTACTGGCTTAGCATTTATTAGCAGGTGCAGACATGCTTTCTTTACAAAGTCTTAGATAACTCTTCGAGGCAAACAATGAGATGTCTCATTAATAGTGTGACCTCTACCTTAGCTTTGATTGAGCAGCACCATTGTTTCCAACTTAAACATGTATACACTAATTTATTTATTTTCTGAAAAATATTAGGTTGTTATGCAGATTAAAGGATTCAAGCATTTGAGACTAAGCTGTCCATCTATTTTACTGGAGGTTTTGAAAATGTGGTGAAAGTTGAACAACACTAAACAAGTGCTTGCAAGAGAAATAATAGAGTTTTTTTGTTTTTTATACTATAATTAACATGTACACATGACTAGGAATCTCATAAGCTTTTGTTTTTTCTTCACCTTATTGATGTAGGCAGCTGCTCATGGTCTTCCAATGGTGGCAACCCAAAATGGTGGTCCTGTTGACATTCATCGGGTACTTAATATTTACGTAGCATTCTTATGCTAAAAGAAAAGGTTAGCAAATGTGATTTTGTAATGTATATTGCTTACATGGGCATAATTGAATGTTTGGGTGGACATGTGGAAAATTCGGAAGAGGTATGATAGAGTTTCACATTCGCTGACATCATCTTCGTAAGCTGGTTGGGTATGTTAGTTGAACTTATTTTGATGTAAATACGATGTTATCTGATTTTGGTACGGTTATTATGGTTATGGATGGTATGTGTTTGTATATAGGATAATGTTACCACACGTAAGACAATCTTAACTCCGCCTACAAACCAAATCACAGTCACTAGTCGAAAAACACCAAGTAAAACTAAAACACTCATTTTCACTTACCTTCTACAATCACTAGTGAACCCCATCCTCACACACCATCACCAGCACACTTCATTACAATAATACCGAACCACCAACAACCCACTATAGTCCATCTTAATGAAGAAACACCGAAGATAAAAGGCATAGGCATCACTACAAGAATCACACAATATAGCAACGACTGCTTCTAACGGCCTCCAACGGTCGTTGACCAACGGCTTCCAACGGAAGCTAAATGTTGGATTTTTCTTACAGGTTAAAAAATATACCGTTGGAAGCCGTAGGCGACCGTTGATTTCATCCCTGTTGGTAACCATTACACGGTCCAGTAGAAAATTGCCGAACATGCTTTCTCCTTCCTCATTCTTCATTCTCACGAAAATTTTCATCTTTCCCCCAAATCTTTTCTCCCTAAATTCTGAAATCGACCACACCACTCCATCAACTGCCTAGGGTCTCTCCAACTCATTCAAGGCGCTCTCTCCTCCTCTATAATATCCGATTCTCTTCGATTTCAAAGGTATGAATTAACCCTAATTTTGTTTAATACCCTGAGTTTAGTCATTTAAGCATAATTAGATTGTATGTTTGTATGTCTAGTGCTGTTAATTAGTTGCTAATGTAGGGTTTAATTATTTAAGTTACTAATCTAAGGTTTTTATTCATAAATTAATTAGTTGCTAATCTAGGGTTTAATTAGCTGTTGTTAATGATTTTGTATTTATAGATTTATTTGATTATATTGCTAATCTAGGGTTAGTTAGTTTAAGTTGTATATGTATATATGCATGTATATAGTGTTGTATGTATATATAGTTGGTAATTAATCTATGTATTTGTTTATTTGGTTGAGCCCCAATTCATTGAAAATGATATTTAATTTGTCGAAAACATGTAGTGGAAATGGAAATATTTAAGTTTACATTTAATAAAAATTTAGCGAAAACGACATTTGATTTTGTATGTAACGTGCAGTTATGTAGTTCGATTTAATATTGAAAATATACGTATATGTGATAAAATTCATATACGTACAATTAAAAATTGAAGAGCACCAATCCTAATATGTTATATTCATAAAGCCTTAGAGAGTTTTTTTGGCCCCGTCTGATAAGTATTGTACATAATCGTTATGGAATGTTCGTTTTATTAACGGAACGGACATTTATATTCATCATATACAATATTTGTTGAATTTTTCCTTTGTGTTGGACAAGTTATGAACATAATAACGAAATTAAATCTCGTAAACTATTTCATTTTAAACTACTCTCAAAATTTCGAAAGCATATCCTTTATGTTCCCTAAGTACACGCAATTGTGTACTATTCAGGGAACTAAAGTGAAATGCTATCGATATTTTGTTGAATCGTTTAAATTGAAATGATTTACACGATTTAATTACGTTATTGTATTTGTAATGGAAGGTAGGATGACCCACCAGTAATTGATCAATTAACATAACATGCATTCTTCAATAAAATTGTTTTAACAAAATGTCAGTGCAAATTTTATCATCATAATTAATACGTAAAAGAAATGTTTTCATTAAAATACAATTTTAGCGCTCGAGCTTTTCGAATGAAACTAGATATTAATATTTTATCATGATTCGGATATGAATTTGTGACCGCATATATCAATTATAAGGGAATTTTTAGAATTCAGCGATCGAACACAAAAATTGTAAATCTATTTCAACTATTGATGTTATAAAAGTAATAAAAATGGTTGTCTACTTAGAAAATGTATTTTCAACTACTTGAAAAAATGGACTTTCATCTGGTCAACTAAACTTTATATTATATGTCTTTTTTGGTTTTGCGTTATTTTATCATACTTTCTAATTTTATATGTACTTATGAAAAATGGATGATTATTTTAATGATCGAAGCTGGATGTACAAACGAAGAGAAACCGATGGCACAATAAACAAACAATTTATTAACGATGTCAGCGTGTTTATTGATTTCACTTTAAGTAACAACGGAAACGACGTCGAAATCCATTTTCCATGTAGTAGATGCAAGTTATTGAAGCATTTGATACAACAAATGGTTAGAGTTCATTTGCATCAATACGGTTTTTTCCCGAACTATTTAGTTTGGGATCGTCATGGAAAACCTTTAGCATCTACTTCTATACAAGTTGAGGAGGTAGTGAATAATGAATTTGCTACGATGAATCTCGTAGAACAAATGGTTGAAGATGTTGCACGTTCAATGTTCCCTGTTCAACAATTTAATGATAACGATGGTAATGATGAAAAAGAACCAAATATTAAAGCCAAAAAAATATATGATTTATTAGATATCGCAAAAAAACCTCTTTGGGAAGGCTGTGAAAGCAGAACTCAATTATTAGTAACTTCTGAATACATTGCGATGAAATCTAAATATAACCTCACAGAAGCTGGATTTACAGCTGTTGTACAAGCTGCCAAGCGACATATGCCTCCCAATAATTTAATGTGAGAAAATCATTATGAATTAAAAAAATGATGTAGGACTTTGGTTTGCCGTATCAAAAAATAGATACATGTCTAAAGGGTTGCATGATATTTTGGGAGGAAGATATCAACCTTAAGAATCGTAGAATATGTAATCAGGAAAGATACAAACCAAGAAAGAAAAAGGGAAGGGAAGTCCCAAATAAACGTATGCATTCGTTACCTATTATTCCTGGACTTCAAAGGTTATATGCATCTTTTGTAACCGTGCAACATATGAGATGGCATAGTGTGAGAACACAGGAAGAAGGTACGTTAACACACCCATTTAATGGAGAAGCATTGAAGCTTTTTGACCAAAAGTACCCTAATTTTGCATCTGAGAGTCGTAATGTTAGACTTGGTTTATGTATGGATGGGTTTTCACCCTTTTCTCAATTTGGTTCTAAATATTCATCTTAGCCTATAATTGTAACACCTTATAATTTACCTCTGTGGATGTGTATACAAACTCCTTATATGTTTCTCACAATTGTCGTCCCTGGTCCTGATGATCTGACACAAGGAATCGATGTTTATTTACAACCGTTGATTGAAAAATTAAAAAAATTGTGGTATGAAGGGGTAGAAACATATGATATTTTGCAAAAAAGGACTTTCGTATGCATGCTTCTCTGTTGTGGGCAATTAGCGGCTTCCTGCTTATGCAATTCTTTCAGGTTGGAGTACAGCTGGTCGTCTAGTTTGTCTGTACTGCATGCAAGAAACAAGAGCATTTTCTTTACCTATTGGAAAGAAAATTTCATGGTTTGACTGTTATAGATGTTTTCTTCATATTAATCATCCTTTTAGAAGAGATAAGACTTTTTTTACATTTAATAGGCATGAAACTTTGCGACCACCTAAAGTATGACAAGTGAAGAAATTTATGAACTTGTACAATATTTTCGCAAGATTCATGAAACCGGAGTACAGACAGAAATTCAAGGTAAATCAACGATTCATAATTGGTGGAAACAAAACATATTTTGGGAGGTGCCTTATTGGAAAGATCTTCTGATTCGTCATAATATGGACATGATGTATAATGAAAAAAAATATGTTTGATAATGTAATCAATACAATTTTGAATGTCAAAGGGAAGACGAAAGATGGTTTGAAATCAAGATGTGATATCAAAGTAATATGTAATCGTCCGGAGCTTCATATAAAGCCAAATGACACCAAAAAACCGCAAGCGTGCTACGAACTAAGCAGTATCAAGTTCAAATATTTTTAAAATAGATGGAAGGATTAAGATTCCCGTACGGTATACCTTCCAATCTTCGTAGATGTTTCGACTATAACAACAGTAAACTTAGCATGATGAAAAGCCACGACTGTCATGTTATGATGGAAAATTTACTGTCCATCGCTTTCAAAGAACTATTGCCCGTAAAAGTTTGGACTGTTGTAACAGAGCTTAGTTTGTTCTATAAAGAGCTTTGTTCTATTACATTAAAAATTGATCGTCTACGTAAACTAGAGGAAGAAATCCTCATATTGCTCTGCAAATTGGAAAAAATATTTCCTCTAGGTTTTTTCAATGTTACGGAGCATTTACCTATTCATCTTCCATCAGAAGCACGTCTTCAAGGGCTTGTGCAATACGGATGGATGTATCCATTTGAAAGGTATATTAATATTTAGTTAATTAATTTTTTTAATGAAATGTAAAAAAAATTACAATAATTCTAAATAGGTATTTAAATCATCTAAAGAAAAAAGTGAGACAGAAATCTCGAGTTGAAGGTTCTATTTGCAAATCATACATCGAAGAAGAAGCTTTATTCTTTCTCTCTCATTATTTTAGTTATCATGTGAACATATTATTTGTAAGTACAGTGCGTAATGATGAAGGCATTGATCAAGATGACTATCGAGCGACTTTATCTATTTTTCAAAAACATGGTCGGCCTTGTGGTGGATATGTGGAAGAATGACTGAATGATAGAGATAATAATGCAGCATATGCATATATTCTTCTCAGTTGCACTGAAGTTGTATCGTTCATTAGGTAATGAACTTATACATCTATGTATACCTGTATTGTATCTTTAATCATATATGTAACGTTTGTCCTATAATTGCAGCATTTATGAATCACAGTATCCAAACGGCGATATCAGCAAAGAATTTTCTAGCTGGTTTACTAATTGTGTTTTGATCCAACAAATTGTGTTGTGGATGAAGGATTGAAACATGTGGCAATGGGACCAAACGAAATGTCAAGACATATCTAATATTCTTTGTCAATAGATATAAATTTAGCACTAAAGAATATGGTGCTGAAAAATTAACTGACAATAGCGGTGCATTTGTTAAAGGTAGTGATGATCCAAACTACCGTATACACAATTTTTATGGTGTGCTAAACCAGATTCTGCAATTGACATATTTCATGCGACCCACGAAAGGAGTATTTTTGTTTAAATGCAACTGTTCAGCAACGTTCCTGGTTCTGGAATCAATGTGCGCCCAAAATATAATCTTATAGAAGTAAGACATACTTCGCGTTATTATAAGTACGATCCTTTTGTACTTGCCAAACAAGCTCTTTAAGTATATTATGCTTCTTATCCCTCTATGAGAAGAGACATAGTAGATTGGTGGGCTATTTTCAAAACAAAGGCAAGGTTTACATTTGACGGACGTAATATTCCCGGTGACCAAGCTTATCAAGCAGATGTCGAAGAAAATAGAGAAATAGTAATAACCGATGGTCAAACAGATTTTGGACCTCTAAACGATGAATCAAATGCATTAATTGATGTATTTAAGGCATATATGGAGGAGGAAATAGAGTCGGAATTTGAAAGTGATGAGGACGACTAACCAATAATCCTTATTTTCAAAAGGTAATTTTATGTTTATTTTCACATAGTAAGAATCAAATTCATATTTAATAGATATTTCTTATGTTAACACATTTTAGTGCATATTTCTTATGTTATCTATTAACAAGTAACATATTATAAATAAAAAATATGTTATTTGTCAAACTTATATTTATTTTTATGACAATCCTATGAATCAAACTCATATGTTTACTAGACACATCTATGAATCAAACTTATATTTAACACTTCTACGAATCAAACTTGTAATGTTAACCAGACATTTCTATTAACAAGTAACATATAGAATCATAGCCTTTCCTACTTTCTTTACTTGTCACCAAGTGTGGTATTTATGTTATGGCATTTCTGTTAACAAGTACTCATGTTATCTCATACCATGTTTTTACAAAGCTCTTTCATGTTATGTTATGTTATGTCATGTTGTTGTCTATAGCTGTTACGACGTCACAAGGTCATTTAGGTGGCGATGAGGGTGGTCCATCAGAGTTATCCCATCCTATGGTCTGGCTTAAGCCAAAAGCCAGCAAAGGGTAAATATTAATTTTTTAGTATAAATTTGATTTAAGTACAATAAACTATTT
This sequence comes from Allium sativum, assembly GCA_030737875.1. NCBI lineage: Eukaryota > Viridiplantae > Streptophyta > Magnoliopsida > Asparagales > Amaryllidaceae > Allium > Allium sativum. The sequence goes on along the minus strand of CM060912.1, from coordinate 75,064,565 downwards.
AAATTGTTATTCTAGTAGCCATGAATATTTTTTTCGTTTAATACAGGGGTTTTGAGTTGGAGCCATCCAACACAGTCCTGAAGATATCAAGACGCGCTTATCAGGCTCGTATAACATCATGTTGGCCCACATGGACGTCGATACCCGACATTGTTAAGGAGACAATATGGAAGGATTTTCTGGTACGTATGTGTGATATAACATTTATTAAGTAGTCATGCTCCTATTTGATAAGTTCATATGTATGCTATTTTATAAAAAGTGCAGGGTTCGATGGATCTCCAGGAGACGGATTTGGATCTCGTCAAGCGCCACTGGAGCAGTAAAGTGGCAAAAAATTACAACGTGACAGTGAATACCTTAAAATCAGGTGGAAAAAGACTGGCTTGGATGGGCGAAACAGTGTGGGATGTGCTATTACTTATTGGAATAATAACGAGGAGTTTCTGGTAAATTTACTGCATATTTAATTTAAATTATTCTATTCAGTTAATATGTGATTTAGAATAATACATTTTTTTAAATTTAACTGTATAGGCCCAGTCTGAGAGAAATGTAGCTAACAGGAGCCAGAATCCGGTTACGCATCGAGGTGGGTCCAAGTCGTTTCAGCACCATCGCGAGGATCTGGACTATTTAGTAATTGCACAGTTTAATTAAAATTTTAATTTATAACTTGTTAAAATTAATAGTTGATTTAACTTTAATTTTTAATTCACACACACACAAACACACACACACACACACACACACATATATATATATATATATATATATATGGCGAGCGTTCAATGGCACCCCAAATAGTGCAGCACCCCTAATTGCCCCCGATTTCCACCACATATCCCGTTTCTCTCTCCCTCCACTCATTCTCTCACCTCCCACTCACTTATTCTAATATAAATGCTTAGTTTATATAGAGGGGCAAATGGGGTGCTCGCTATTTGGGGTGTCATTGAACGCTCCTCTCTCTCTATAAATATACATATATATATATATATATATATGCTTATTTCAGGAGAGAGCGTGTTTAGCTCCTGCGTCGTACTGGGATGTTTTCGAGCATGCACATGCATTGAGTCAGACTGACGACACATGCTCAGTTTCGTACAGTTGGGACCATGATGATAAGGCGCGTGAGAGATGCGTAAGTATAAAATAGTTAAGTTAGAGTTATAATTTAATTAAAATAGTGTTACGTAAATTCATTTGTTTTTTTAGCAGGAGAAATTTCAGGAACAAAGGGCGTAGTTACTGGAATCTAGTGGGAGGAGTGAGTTGACTAAGGACGATGAGGATAGGATATTTGATGTTGTCATGGATGCACCTACCCAGAACAGACGATATGGTTTTGGAAATATAGAGGTAATACTAAAATTTATAATAAAAACTCAAATGTACTCGAAATGCTATTATGAAATACTTAAATTATATACAGATTAGAACATCTCAACATACATATCAGAGGGCTCACGAGGTGGAAGAAATCTCATAGCTAAAAGCACAGATTGCAGAGCTTCATGAGCGTGAACATCGCCATGAAGAGCAGACGGAGCTGCTTAACCAGCGGTTGGCGGAGTACATTGCCCAGCACGGTACGCCACCTTCATCTTCTAGTAGGGAGAGTTGATCGGGTTAGCTTGTTTTGATGACATCTATGTTTTGAGAGTTGGTGAGGCTTGCTACATGATGATGGTTGTATATATTGTTATGATGGTTTGGACATGATGTTATGATAGTATGGTTTGGACATGGTGTTGATTATGATGGTTTGGACATGGTATGTGGATTCATGTTGTTTTGGCGACGTTTGGTTGTTGTGTCATGTAAATATTGGTTAATGTTATCTGTTTTGTGTTTGATTTTTCTTTTATACTGTTTTTGGATGTATATATGGTTGAGACTGTGAGTTATATGCTCGAAATGGAGTAGTTTCGATGATTATATATGTTGTGTGTGGCTGGAAGTGGTAATTTTGAAATCTGAAAAAATAATACTTAGATTTCCAATGGCGTGCAACGGGTACCAATGGCTTACAGGTCCAACCTATTCAACGGTTTCCAACGGCGAATTTCCAACGGTTGTCAACAATTTCCAACGTCCCTTTGGCCAGAAAGAAGAGACATATATAAAACTATATCAGTTGGAAGTCGTTGGAAAATAGACATTGGTTGCATTGGAAGTCGATGGAAACCGTTGATCCGTATACCAACGACTTGACCAACGGCTCGTAGCTGTTGGAAAACACTATTTCTCTTATTGTGCATAATATGAACAGTGTAACATTTTATTATGCTTTGTACGAGCTCAATGAATGAAATCAAAATTTGCTAAATAGATGACATATAAGAACTATACATGTCTAAAGTGAAAGTGGCATCAAAGAGGTATGTGAGTGAAACACATAAAAGACATAGGTGTGACTGAATAGTATAGGTGTGACTCAGTTAAAAGTGTGCCCGGGTCTAATGATTATCAAACAATAAGTAAATACATTATAAATGTATTATGCAGACTGTAGTGGTGATACATAAAATTAACACCTAATGTATATTAAAAAAAATATTGATATACCTTTCATTTTGTTTCCATGATGATTTTTTATGCTGGCCAAGCTATGGGAATATTGTTGTATATAACGGTGTTGTATACACAATTATTTGATTTTTGTTTGATGATAACAACCAAATATATCTCTATTATAAATGTGTTTGTTATTGCACTGTTTCATATATACATCACAGACAGGAAACAGACATTCAAATATTCACACAGTATTTTATTTAAATATAATATTTTATTTCAAACATTCAAATAGTACAACTATTTACAAATCCACTATTTAAAAACTTCACAGGAATTTGTACTTGTAAATAAACTGAATAAAATAGTCAAGTTTGATTGACAACAATAAATGATATTTTATTTCAAACAAATTTGTTTATTACAAATACCAGTACAATTCTCTCATTATACATTCATACACTGCTCCTCACTATAACACTCATCACTTAGTACATTATTTGACACGATTACATTTTATATATACATTCAGTCATTTGAATACTCTTCACTGTCAACTTCTATCGTCAGTCTTCAGTCTTCGCTTCATTGTCAGTCCAGTCATCATCTTCTTACCTGTCACAATGAAACACACACAGTACACTGCAATAGAATTTAAACTGAATGTATGCGAATATAAATTTTTATTTTGCCTCAGATTTCTTGTGTGTGTCTCATCATTTTTCATGACTTGATCTGGTTCATCTGTGTCTAGTCAGTTTGTATAGTACAGGGACAGAAAAATATTCTGATGGCTGCATATACACATGTGTATAGATATACACGTGTGCACTGCCTCGTCAATCAGTGTATGCAGCTGTGGAGCAGTCACAAGGACTAAGCTCAACACAGTGAAATGGAGCAAACGAACACAAGCAAGAAACTGGTCGAGCTAAAAGCATCTCAATATGGTTCAGCATGACAGTACATGCTCATGTACAAGACAGCAAAGTGTCGAGCCATGCATCAAAATGAACAAGAATGGGAAAACATAGTCGAGACAAGGATACAAAGCATATATGGCCATGGAAGGATCAACATGCATACACAGCAAGTATAACAGGCAATGCATGCAAATACAAAATGGAACAAGTGCAGTAGAATGATCAGGCACAAGAGGCATGGCAGATGTGCCATGGCAACAACTTTCATATACAAGCTATTCGTTTAGGAGTAAATGGTGTATACAAGTTCATGGTCAAAGCAGCATGAAGACTTCAAGCAAATTCAAGTCAACATGAGTCACAAATTAGCATGTACAAGTGCAACTCAGGTGGTCAATTCAAAGTGGATTGTAAAGTCATATATACATTGTCAACAGCAGTAAACATGGTTCCAGCAGCATGTACATGAATGTACTAGTCGAGCAAAGTGTTTCAAGTGTGCATGGGCACAATCAGGGTAACCAAATGCATGGTAAATCATACATGTCATGTTTCAGGAAATACAAAGTGACACGGCAAAACAGTGCGTGGGTTCAACATGTACATAGCCAAAGAAAACAGTGCATAGTGAAGGAGAGATCAAAACTGCACAAGTATGTTGCAATACCAAAAACAGAGCACATTATGTATTCATGTAACATGGTGAATACATAGGTGGGTCAAACTAAAGCGAAAAGCAAATGGTTCAATACAGTTCATGGTGATATACTGCATCACGTATACATGCAAATTGGTAAGGGAATAATACTACATTGGCATGGCAAGAATTTAAGTAGAGAATTTTATGGAACCAACAAATGAAAAATAGCAGATAAAAATTCCAACAAATTACTCAAACCATTTCCAGTGAGCATATGTACAAGTGACTCACATAGCTGGCATCTAATGAAAATCAAAATGGGAAAGCAGTTTTGAATTTTTTTCCAGTTTCCATCAATCTGTATTTGGCAAGCAATCAAGTAGCAGAAACCATAACATTAGTTTTGGGGCAACAATTTAATTCTAGAATTTACAGCTTGACATAAATGGAATGAAACAAATCTGTGTGTCCAGTTTTTTTTAAACAAATCAGAAGATATTCTTTTGGGGGAAATATGTTTTTCCAGAAATCCTTTGGGAAAGTTTTCTTTAACAAATCAGTGCAAACATTTTTGGAAAGGTTCTTTCTATTTCCAGAATCTCACAAGCCATCCACAGACTTAAATCATACAGAGAAATTCAAAGCAAAGGAAAAACTATTTAAGTTCAGCATGTCAATCTAGTAATTAAAATCAAAGAGGAAACCTCGCAAGGAGATTAAAGGCAACAAATTCATTTTCAGCCGATTTTATCAAGAAATTCAAAAAGGGGAAAACCGCATAAATCAGGGCAAGTCATATAGGAAATCAGAGCGTGAATTAGGATTTCTATAGTCCTATTTTAACACCAATCATCACAGGAATATAGGCATCGAGACCAACAATAATCAATTCCAGCAATCAAAGATCAAAATTCAGAGGACTTACAAACTGCTAGGGTTTCGATCCCAAGGCATCAGAGTTGAAATTCGATCGAAGGAAAATTCCCAAATTGATCGACAAATATCAGCGCCCATCATTTCAGAGATTGCACAAAGACATATCGATTTCTTCAGCAACGAATTGGAGCCAAGTGAAAAACTCTAGCCTCCATTTTTATTCTCAGAGGAAAAGAGACATCCAGCTAAACATAAAAGGAAAGGGGTCGGCCTACATGGAGTTAAATTAAGCCATGTTTTAAAAAGGGGATGACCCTTATCTTTAACTCCTAGGGGTTTTTAAGCTTTGTTTTTTCTGTCTTGTTTATGTTTAAATTTGTATCGGTTTTAATTCTGTTTTTTTTTTTGTAAAACCGTATGAACAGTTCTAGGGTTTATAAAATCTAGGGAGATGAAGTCAGAGTGTTGACTAGTAGTTGCTAGAGTCTGTAAAATCTAGGATTTACTGGTTATGGGGTTGTAATTAGGGGGAATCTGATCTAGGGGTTTAGATCAGTCTACGGTTTTGAGCGTAGGGTTAGTACAGGAGCAGGGAGTGCGAGTTTACATGGTCTTGTAAGCGGGATTTGTTCTATCACCTAGTAGAAACCTTAGGATTGCAGCAGTAGGCAGGATTTTGCTGAAGCTGGGTATATCTTGTGTCATTTACTTTCTGCATTTCTGTTTCTGCTATATTCTGTGATCTGTTCATTATCCCATTAGATTTTTAATTCAGTTAAAAATTGTGATAAACCCTATTCACCCCCCCTCTAGGGTTAATCTTGATCCAACAATTGGTATCAGAGCTTGGTTTTCTTTAACCCTAGAATCATGGACCCTAGCTGTCAGTCTTCTGAGAATCAGTCCAGTCATATTCCATTTATTTTCAATGGTACAGATTTTTTTAAATTGGAAATTAGAAATGGAATTATATTTAAAATCTGTTGATATTAAATGTTGGGATACTGTTATTAATGGTTATGATATGGTCAATAGGAACGATATTGGATTTAATTCTCGTGCTATTCACACTTTGTATTCTTATATTGATGATGTCCAAAATAACCTCATTTCTAATTGCTTGACTGCACAGGAAATATGGAATTGTCTCGATACGAAGTATGGAAAGATTAACAACAGCAGCTCAAAACCCAAAATGGTCAACTCAGATTCAGATCTATGCTCAGGAGAAGAAACAAATGAAAATTCAAGTAGATCAGACGATGGAGACTCAACAGACAATGAGACTGAAAGCTTCTCGTACGAAGAGTTGGTTTATATGTGTACCGATTTAACAAAAATCGTTGATAAATTCCATCGTAAAAGCAAATATTTAAATTCTAAAAATCACGTGTTAAATAGCAAAATCAACTGTTTGGAATCAGAATTTACAACTGTCCTGAAATAAGAAAATTCTGACTGTGAAAGTTGTTTGAAATTGAAAACTGACCTCGTTCATCTCAATAAAGATATTCAAAGGATTAAAGAGGAAATTCTGATTTTAAAAGATAACGAGGTTGAGCTAAAAGATTCAAACAATTCTTTGCAAAAAGAATTTAATAATTTTAAGGTCATCGAAAATTCAAAATTTGAAATTGCTGAAAAGGAGAACTTGTTGAAATCAAATTTGATTTTAGAAGAACTTGAAAATGAGATTGAAAAATCCAAGGAACTTGAGTCTGAAAAACAAAAACAATTTGAGTCTGAAATCGTGAAATCCCAAGCTAGAATTAAAATTCTTAAAGATGAAAATTTGGTTTTAAAATCTGATTTTGAAAGATGTACGATCACTAAAAATCATTGTGCAAATTTAATGAAAGAGAACCGTGATCTTAAAACTAAAATTCAATAACTTGAGTCAACTTTGACTAAATTTTCTAACGGTGAAAAATCTTTGAATATGTTGTTGAAAAACCAATTTTCTGTTGGAAATAAACGTGGTCTTGGTTTTGGGAAAACGAATGATTTTGAAAAGCTAAATTCTTGTGATTTTGAAAATTCCTTAAACTACATCAAGAAGGATCATTTTGGAAATTTGAACTCTAAAAGTTCCAAAGGATTGTTAAATCACAAACGAAATCAGAATCTGTTTTATAACAATCCATTTAAACAATTCTGGATCCCAAAAGAAGATAAAACATCTTTGACCAAACAAATCTGGGTTCCTAAGGGTACTAAGGTAAATTTTGATGGTTTGTTGTACAAACAGATTTGGGTACCAAAACATGTGAACAAAGCTGTGAGTGGTTTTACAATTTTTGTTAGACCACTCGATCCCCTGAATTGTTAAGTACTGAAGGGGACTAAGGAAATGCCTTGCAAAAGAGAATTGAATTTGAGCTACTCAATATTTCTGTATCATCCACAGTTCTTTACCAAGCTTGATGAGTCAGATATTCTGATTAATGCTAATTTCAGGTATGATCTTTGAACTTATCTTTGTAAATATTCACTATTTTTATTTTCTTTGTTTATTCCTCCTTTTATCCCTTCTTTCTTTGTTTTTTCTTTTTGATTTGACACTATCACATTTTTTGTTTTATTTCTTCTTGGACTTCATTAACTTCAAATTGCAGAATTCATATTTTTTTCTGGAAATTCACTTCATTTAAATAGAACTCTGATGTTGTAATCTCTTCCAGATCTTGAATTTAGATTTGTAAATATCTGCAATTGTTTTGAAATTTATTTTTCTGTCTTCTGAATTCATAACAGTGTTGATGTATTCTTGTCATATCTTGAACACTGTTGATTTGAATTCTAATTTTTTTGAAGATCTGGATAATTAATGAAATATCACACATTACTATTGTTCTGAGTTTCTTCGAATTCATTTTAGAAAAGCTTAAAATATTATACTCATTACAACACACTTCTATTTATCAATCGTGATAATTTCATTAATTTTTTGATTGGCTTGGATAGTTGAATTATCTTGAATCATTGTTTCATCTTGAAATTCACTGTTATTCATGATCATCTGGTTTAGATTTTTAATTGTTTGAGATCACTTAAAAATTTATAATATTTTGAATCTCACACACCTCTCAGATATGAAATTATTAATCCTGTGTGATTGATTCATTATATCTCAAAAATTACATTTGTTCAAGTAATTTTAAACCACTATTTTTGGATCATGAATTATTACTTAGTCTTGAGGTAAATGATCTGGAACTTCACTTGTGATTGTCAGAAAAATTTGTGAAAAATTATTTTGAAAAATGGTCATTAAAAATCACTGCTAGTTCATGATGTATTTGATTTGAATATCTGTTTGTTTAAGATCATCTGAAATTATTGATTTACTGAATCTCACACATATCTCGAATAAAATTTTTACAATCTGGTGTGATCGATTCATTGAATCCTGATATCTTCACATTCCATCAAATGATTTAAAATAAATGGTATTTTTAATCTTGGATCATGAACCATATGTTGTGACCATCATCCTGTCAAGTCTGAATCGAAACTGTTTGTTGTGCTGTCCTAATATTGTTTTGAAAATATTTTGGAAATTGTTTGTTTATGATCTGTTTGCTGCTCTGATACCGTTCTTCAAATAACTGCTTGTTCTTGTCTGCAGTTCTGATAAATGTGTCAAATTTGTTAATTCTATCTGGTTGAGATTTGTGATTAAAATTTGTTAATAAAGACAACAAGTGGTATCAGAAGTGCCTTATATTCGTCTCACTCATTTGTACTTAGATTCTAATCTTCACCTTGTATAGATTCACACACTCCTTTTTGCCTTGTACAAATTTATCCCTCTTGGCACGTACAGATCTTCATATCCCTCTTGTAATTAATTTTCAATTTTAAAATTATTTATTGATTATTCATTCAGAAATTGAAATCAATATCCAAATTGAATTGTATTTATAATTCATCAAAAGTATTATCAGATTTTGAAATTGTGATGAATTGTGGCTGCAGTATATTTCACAACAAGTGGAGATTTTATTTAAATTTTCATGATGGTTGAACATTTATTATAATATCTTTGAATTGGCAATTATTTCACGACCATCTCCTTTATCTATCGTCATTCTGCCATCCATCATGTCTTTTAGACTAATGTGGAGAGTTTATTTTTTAAAATCTTTTTAAAGAAACAGTGAAAATATTTATGATAGAAATTGGACTATATTTTTATTCATAATAAGTGATAATTGAAAATTTTCCATGATCCCGGTATAGTCGAGCATATTTCATAATATAATTAATTTAGAAATTTATTTCACAGTCCATTTCTGTACCCACCACATTTCTATCATTCACACTGGTTGTGTATACCGAGGAGTTTTTCTATTTAAAGCTGAGAATGATAAAATATATAATTAATACATAAGTGTGTCTCTAACCTCATTTAAAAATCCAAGCTCTGGTTATGCATGGTTACGAGACAACTTATAATTTAAGTTGCGACTGATCCCATTTAAAAATCCAAGCTCTGGTTATGCGTGGTCAATATGCTCTTAAATAAAATAAAAAGAAAAAGGAAATAAAGTGCTAAATTGAAATAAATATGAAATTCTCCTTGGTGTTTAAAAACCAGCCTATCAATCCATCTTCTAATCTGTGAAATGTGTTAATATTTTATGACGTATTATGATTTGTTGATTGCTAGCTACTGGGATTTGAGATTATATGATTTTGCCACTTAAGTTGAATTATTAAGTATATTCCAAATCCATCATTGCTTTTTGTTATAAATTTTTTTTTGAAAATAATTGGAAATGTATGTTTTTTTTTAAATCTCTCCATTTTTATAAAATTCATCGTAAATCCGTCATTCTCTACAATGTGAAATATGCCACCTGTTCTCAGAATATTATGATTTTTGTTTGACTGATTGAGATTTATGATGAATGTTCTTCCTTTTAAGCTGAAATTATATTTTCCGTCATTTTTCATCTATATTTTAATTTATGAATCCTTTTGATGATAACAAAAGGGGGAGAATGGGTTGAGATTTTGATTTATGAGTGAACATTTTATAAATATTTTTAATTTTGAAATTTCATTATTATTCATTTCATTTCACTCATGCACAGTTATATGGGGAGTTTTCTGTTGTAGGGGGAGCATTCAAATAGGGGGAGTTCAGTTCTTCATTTTCAAACACATTGACTGTATTCAAAATCTTAATATTTGTTTGTCATCATCAAAAGGGGGAGATTGTTGTATATAACGGTGTTGTATACACAATTATATGATTTTTGTTTGATGATAACAACCAAATATATTTCTATTATAAATGTGTTTGTTACTGTACCGTTTCATATATACATCACATACAGGAATATGATATTTATATTTAAATAGAATATGATCGTACAAACATTCAAATATTCACACAGTATTTTATTTAAATATAATATTTTATTTTAAACATTCAAACAGTACAACTATTTACAACTCCACTATTTAAAAACTTCACAAGAATTTGTACTTGCTAATAAACTGAATAAAATAGACAAGTTTGTTTGAAAACAATAAAATGAGATTTTATTTCAAACAAGTTTGTTTATTACAAATACCAGTAAAATTCTCTCATTATACATTCATACACTGCTCCTCACTATAACACTCATCACTTAGTACATTCTTTAACATGATTACATTTTATATATACATTCAGTCATTTGAATACTCTTCACTGTCAACTTCTGTCTTCAGTCTTCACTGTATTGTCAGTCCAGTCATCATCTTCTAACCTGTCACAATGAAACACACACACAGTACGCTACAATAGAATTTAAACTGAATATATGCGAATATAAATTTTTATTTTTAAATTTTTTTATCTTGCCTCAGATTTCTGGTGTGTTTCTCATCATTTTTCATGACTTGATCTGGTTCATCTGTGTCTAGTCAGTTTGTATAGTACAGGGATAGAAAAATATTCTGATGGCTGCATATACACACGGTGTATAGATATACACGTGTGCACTGCCTCGCCAATCAGTGTATGCAGCTGTGGAGCAGTCACATGGACAAAGCTCAACACAGTGAAATGGAGCAAATGAACACAAAAAGAAACTGGTCGAGCTAAAAGCATCTCAATATGGTTTAGCATGACAGTACATGCTCATGTACAAGACAGCAAAGTGTCGAGCCATGCATCAAAATGAACAAGAATGGGCAAACATAGTCGAGACAAGGATACAAAGTATATATGGCCATGGAAGGATCAACATGCATACACAGAAAGTATAACAGGCAATGCATGCAAACACAAAATGGAACAAGTGCAGTAGAATGATCAAGCACAAGAGGCATGGCAGATGTGCCATGGCAACAACTTTCATATACAAGCTATTCGTTCCGGAGCAAATGGTGTATATAAGTTCATGGTCAAAGCAACATGAAGACTTCAAGCAAATTCAAGTCAACATGAGTCACAAATTAGCATGTACAAGTGCAACTCAGGTGGTCAATTCAAAGTGGAGTGCAAAGTCATATATACGTTGTCAACAATAGTAAACATGGTTCCAGCAGCATGTACATGAATGTACTAGTCGAGCAAAGTGTTTCAGTGTGCATGGGCACAATCAGGGTAACCAAATGCATGGTAAATCATACATGTCATGTTTCAGGAAATACAAAGTGACACAGCAAAACAGTGTGTGGGTTCAACATGTACATAGCCAAAGAAAACAGTGCATAGTGAAGGAGAGATCAAAACAACACAAGTATGTTGCAATACCAAAAACAGAGCACATTATGTATTCATGTAACATGTTGAATACATATGTGGGTCAAACCAAAGTGAAAAGCAAATGGTTCAATACAGTTAATGGTGATATACTGCATCACGTATACATGCAAATTGGTAAGGGAATAATACTACATTGGCATGTCAAGAATTTAAGTAGAGAATTTTATGGAATCAACAAATGAAAAGTAGCAGATAAAAATTCTAGTAAATTACTCAAACCATTTCCAATGAGCATATGTACAAGTGACTCACATTTCTGGCATCTAATGAAAATCAAAAATGGGAAAGCTGTTTTGAATTTGTTTCCAGTTTCCATCATATCTGTATTTGGCAAGCAATCAAGTAGCAGAAATCATAACATTTGTTTTGGGGCAACAATTTAATTCTAGAATTTACAGCTTAGCATAAATGGAATGAAACAAATCTGTGTGTCCAGTTTTTTTTAAACAAATCAGTAGATATTCTTTTGGGGGAAATATGTTTTTCTAGAAATCCTTTGGGAAAGTTTTCTTTAACAATTCAGTGCAAACATTTTTGGAAAGGTTCTTTCTATTTCCAGAATCTCACAAGCCATCCACAGACTTAAATCATACAGAGAAATTCAAAGCAAAGGAAAAACTATTTAAGTTCGGCATGTCAATCTAGTAATTAAAATCAAAGAGGAAACCTCGCCAGGAGAATAAAGGCAACAAATTCATTTTCAGCCGATTTTATCAAGAAATTCAAAAAGGGGAAAACCGCATAAATCAGGGCAAGTCATATAGGAAATCAGAGCATGAATTAGGATTTGTATAATCCTATTTTAACACCAATCATCACATGCATATGGGCATCGAGACCAACAATAATCAATTCCTGCAATCAAAGAACAAAATTCATAGGACATACAAACTACTAGGGTTTCGATCCCAAGGCATTAGAATTGAAATTTGATCGAAGGAAAATTCCCAAATTGATCGACAAATATCAGCGCCCATCATTTCAGAGATTGCATAAAGACATATCGATTTCTACAGCAACGAATTGGAGCCAAGTGAAAAACCATAGCTGCCATTTTTATTCTCAGAGGAAAAGAGACATCCAGCTAAACATAAAAGGAAAGGGGTCGGCCTACATGGATTTAAATTAAGCTATGTTTTAAAAAGGGGATGACCCTTATCTTTAACTCCTAGGGGTTCATAAGCTTTGTTTTTTCTGTCTTGTTTATGTTTAAATTTGTATCGGTTTTAATTCTGTTTTTTTTGGTAAAATCGTCTGAACAGTTCTAGAGTTTGTATAATCTAGGGAGATGAAGTCAGAGTGTTGACTAGCAGTTGCTAGAGTCTGCAAAATCTAGGATTTACTGGTTATGGGGTTGTAATCAGGGGGAATCTTATCTATGGGTTTAGATTAGTCTACGGTTTTGAGCGTAGGGTTAGTACAAGAGCAGGGAGTGCGAGTTTACAAGGTCTTGTAAGCGGGATATGTTCTATCACCTAGTAGAAACCTTAGGAATGCAGAAGTAGGCAGGATTTTGCCGAAGCTGGGTATATCTTGTGTCATTTACTTTCTGCATTTCTGTTTCTGCTATATTCTGTGATCTGTTCATTATCCCATTAGATTTTTAATTCAGTTAAAAACTATGATAAACCCTATTCACCCCCTCCCCTCTAGGGTTAATCTAGATCCAACAAATGCTAAAGGCATCTTCCATACATGTCAACGCCGATGTTCGTCTCTATAGTTCTGCAATTGGAACTCTCACAATTTCAATCCAAAGTTTTACAACATCAAGTCCCAATGGATGACAATGGACCATCGTTATCGGATCAGTTGATGCAGTAGTTCCTTATGCCCGTACTTTGTTTGTTCCACCCACATCGATCAACTGACATTTGCTATCTTTTGTCATGGTAGAAATTAGCTGGAAAAAAGAGATTATTATGCAGAATATATACACACATAATAAAAAAAACTTTCATACACAGATAATTTCTTCAATTTTGAAAATTAATACTTACGTGTGGTTTCTTCATGACTATAGGTGTGGATTTCATGGGAGAAGTCGCACAATTTACACTCTCAATTACATTTTGTTTATGAACTTTAACTTTTCATTTTGGTCATTCCACTTTTCTACCAACTACATACCTGATGCACGACATATCAGACGTGGGGCGCCACAAATAAGCATCTTTAATTATTACGTTGTCCACCCAAATCACAACGGTAGACGGACTGAGCGGAATACCGTTAACAATACATTTTTGATCTATGGCATAGATTCCTCCTTCAGCAACCACCCCTTCACCCTCATTCCAACCATAAATCTTGCATTTGTCGTCTTGGACGCTGCTGGTACTCTAAAAATGAGAAGTGCAATTTAAGAGTTTAGTATGCTATCTAAAAACAACCATCCCTAAATCTTGCATTAATACATACATAGGTACATATGCGGGCACATAAACATATACATACACTACATTAGCCAAGCATTTGTGGTTATATATGAGTTTGAAAATTTTGGGTTTATGTAGAATAGTCATTATATGTTACAAGGGGGGTGCTCACAAATACAAAATTGTGCAAAACAACGAATAGGAGAGTGGTGACCAAAACAATGAATATATTTTAAATTTGTATTCAGATTTTAACAAATAAATATGGATTACAAGGGGGTGCTCTCAAATACGTTTCTCCATTCATGTGTGTATCTGGATATTTTAATCTTAGGAGCATTCTAATGGATAAGCATAATACTTAAAATGACACTAGAATCAGTCCAACAAGTTTGAATGGTAGAGAATACACAAATTAAATAAAATGTGGAAATAGAATATAAGTTTGTGTGAGAGAATAAATTTGTTCTTTTTAGTATTTTAAATAATATTGTGTTTTGAATTTTGTATTTTACATATATAAATTATCTTTAAAATTTTACCTTCTTGTCCACCAGCATCTGTATCATAATCTTCAATTCTGCTATTTCCTCTCGACACCAAGATACTCGTTTATCTCTGCACGGGGCCACAACTAGCTTGTTTAAAGTGCAACCCCTTCCCAATTCCTTTAACTGTCCTAGTTTATCTTGTCCCAATACATGTGCAAGACCATATCCATTGACATTCTGTTACGAGCTGGACTGTGATTGGATACAAAAAAAAAAATCTCCGCCTACATAAATAAGTACACATAGATAATGTAAAATTGTAAAATCATCATACTTTCAGACAATATTTTATGTACCGATAAAATAAAATAAAATCTTACAATAGTATTTGTAGCTTCCACGTTCACCGGTTCACCATTTTTTACTGTGCGATTTAATCCAAACATCAGGTTTAGTTATGGATGATGGATCTACGCTTTCTTCCTGCAAAAATTTAGGATAAAATTAAAAAAATAAATTGTCAGATATGAAATATTACTAAATAATGCCATACTTAATTAATTAACCATGTCATCAGCCAATTTCGCCATTCCTCTACGACCAGATGTGTGTGGAACTTGATTAATCCTAAGGGTCTATTGGCAAACAAGAAAGTTACAAATAATACAGAATTATTCAAATACATGATCGTTTTCTTATTCATCATTAAAAACATGTTCTACACCAATTTGCTAAATGAAGAGATAATCTGCATTCTTTTGCAAAATGTAGGCATAGTTCTATGATTATTCGTAAAGTGAATAACAAATTCTGCAAATATTTAGTAAATGAGACAATTTCACACTGGCAAAATGAACAGATTTAAAGACATTCAATTGGAATTAAAAGCATAAGTAAAACATGTGAATCCAGAATATGTAAAGCCATCTCAAAAAGTTGTAAAACACTACACAATGTTGGAGAAATAAAAAAAAATCACATTTGTGAGATTAATAAGATAGTAGAACTAAAGAAATTGAAGTTTAAAATGACTAAAACAAACAATTTTAGTTTAATGTTACCTTAAACTCCGAACTTGTTTTCGCCTTTACAAACCTTCTCCATTCATTCATGCTTTTGATGTTGGTAGGTTTCAGTTTAAGTCTTTCCTCTTCGTTCTCCGCATTATTTAATTTTGAACCAATTTTCTTTTTGAGGATCCCCAAATTACCCCTATTTGTGGAATACAGTTTTTCTTTGCCAGTCCTCTTCCAATTTAAATCTAACTTGCAAAAATACATTAAACATGATATTAAAATCAAACACCAGCGATATGTATGCATCAAACGATTTTTTCAGCCATAACTGTAATAACGTGACGTAGCAATGTAGCAAATTGCAAAAAGATGTATAAACAACAAAAACAAATATGTAAATTGTACAGGTGTTCACTTTTCGCATTGTACTTCTGAAAACAGTATTTTGTAAGCCTTAAATGTTAGTTAACATTTTCCAAAATAATAAGATCTCTTTGATGAAAGGTAGAGTGATTTTTCTCTTGGTTTCTCCTATCCAAATGTTGTTTCGAAGTTTTATGTCCATAATATAATTATCAATGGAAAAATCAAACTTGTTAATTTAATAATTAAAAGAAATGATAATTTTGCCGATTAAACATTTTGAAATTCTAGTTTCAGGTAACTAACATTTTGAAATACTTGGTATAACTCTACCATTCAGTAATTAAATTAGCATTACACACCCACATTGAAAAAATGTGAATCCAATATATTGATGAGCAAAGTTGTGATGTCATGTTAATGAAGTACCTCAATGTTCAATATACCTACAGATCAACAATACAAAATATTAATGAAGTACCTTAATATTCAAAATTATCACGGCCAACAATTTAATATGAAATGTTACAACCATATTAAAGATTAAGCCTGTATTTAAATATCGGTATAGTTCTTAAAAAATGCCAGAGTCGAGCCTTTATTTTCCTGAGGTTGTACTATAGTGAAAAACAGCTATGATGGGATGCACGTATCAAAAAATCAAATTGTATGATTGCAGCTAAATGAAATTAATTGATAAGAATGCCCATTTAATCAGAATGCAGAGGATACAATGGTGCATGACACCGGTTGTATTCAATCTTAAGTTAAATTGACATGATAAAATCTTAACTTGAAAAACAAATAAAATCTGCAAAATGAAAAAATAGACTCAATTAACAAGTGTAATATGTAAATATTTTGTACTTCTTTGAAAAAGCCAGTTAGTGTTATTTCAAGGGAAAACTAGCCTAAAATAAATGAAATGCATCTGATAAGGAACCTTTGGTATGTTGTTCTGCATTTTAATATGCATATGCCTGTGTAAACCGGGACCCAAAGCTATTGTTGTAACATTATACTTAACATTGCGCTAGCAATATACTTGAACCATGTAACTAAGAGACTGAAGCACAGTTTCAAATTAAGCAGTTGATCAGGTTAAATATTTAAAGCAGTTTTCAATGAGTATAGAATTTGTATGCTATAAACAATTTTTAACTCATACCTGAATCGGTTGCCACCAAAAAACTTTTAAGTCATCGCTTAGATACCTCCAATCATCAAGTGTGTATAGAACTTGCCCCCGCACAAGTGGTCCAAGAAAATAGGATAAATATATAGACCCTTGCCCTACTGGTACACCCATATCATTGAACTCAACTTCATTTCAATCCTGAATGCTTAACTGGAGTCTTTTTGCTTTTGTTGGACCCCTACCGCCTCTTTTCCGAGAAGTACTTATGGTTTCAGCTTCACTTGCTCTCTCATTTTCCACCTTAGCATCATTATTTTGTTCAGGAGAGATTTCATTTTCTGAAAGGAGTCCTTCTTCATTTGGGTCAGAGAGGAGTCCTTCCTCATTTGGGTCAGAATGGAGTCCTTCTTCATTCGGGTCAGAGTGGAGTCCTTCTTCATTCGAGTCAGAGTGGAGTCCTTCTTCATGTGGTCCTTGTTCTTCGTCTTCATTGCAAACAATGGCTTGTTTCTTAACATTGACATCTCGTTCTTCACTTTCTCTGCAAGCACGGGCTGGAATCTTACGATTTGGCTATGAATTATTTTTGTTCTTTAAATTATGCTTCTAAGATTCCTCTTCAATCTTTTTCTGCTGGCGAGTACGTACAAAGCCTGACTGCATATTTTTTCTGCAAATGAAACAAAATACGATATAAACATAATGACGCATCAAATATCCATAATTTTCAAGCAAGACAATCATAACTAGCATTCTATAATAACTATTCAAAACTCCATTCAATACTGTATATCAATAATTGATATCAATATATAAACCAACAAGTTGTGTATTTCTATGTACCTTTTTGCCATTTCCTTCGTACAATAGATGAAACAACTTATACATATGGTCTAAGCATAAAGCACACCAATACCTACCACATCCTAAGCACTCATCGTAACCTGACACACATACGAACACACACACACACACTAGTACACACAACACAAACATTCAAATGCTGAAACACAGGCTACTAACTTTACACATGTAAATGCAATGCTTAATTCACACACAAACCCAGCCACAAACCTAGCCCACATACTCGTATACTTCTCACACATAGGTTTAGGTTTACATACTCATTTTTCCTTTAATGCAATATGGTTTTCTTCGTCATATCAGCTACACAATTATAGTTCTAGTTTTTCTTTCTTTTGAATTGTAGTCAAATAAAATGCATGTTTTCCTTAAAATCAATTTGCATCAAAAGCTTTTAAAATCTACGTATATTTACATATTAAAATTTTACCCAACATACAACACATTTGAGAGCAAAATCATATTGTATATTTCAGATTTACATATATGAGTTGAAAGTATAAAAACTCCACCCTAGAAAATACAAAAATTAAATGTAAGCGGGATCTTGCACCACACCTTTTAAAACCTAACATATATGCAAATACATACTGCTAGTTGTTTATGTATAAAATCATGTGCCCTTGATGTCCCTAAATATGTTTAAAACCTATGTAAAATCGATCAACATTTAAAAGTATACATGTATTAAAAAATTTACAAACCTTCAGTGCATTTGTGTACATGCATAATTTTATTGGAATTATAAAAAATTTTGCTCAATACCATACACACTTGAAAACCAATTCTGATTATATGAACATTTGAGACCATACGTAGTTGATTAACATGTAAAAGTGTTAATTTTTATGCTCTATCTTATCTTTATTGGAAATAAATAAATTTTACATTGGGTATTTTTCGTATATTTTCACAGGCCATTCATCAATCCTCATACACCCCGAAAAGCAAGATATTACACAAGAAAAAGATCAACTTCGAAGATTTTATCTCATGTGCTTTTGGAGTCTAATCAGAGTCCATGTTTGGAAGAATTAATTACATATAATCAAATTATCAATAAATTAACCACATGGAAGATTTGAAGATTTTATGCACTTTTGGGGTCTAATGAGAGTCCATGTTTGGAAGAATTAATCACATGCAAATCTTTTGTCAATCAATTAGCCACATGGAAAATTGGAAGATATGGAAGATATTCACCATGATATGCTCAGATATTCTTAAAGATTATTTCCAAATAAGCTTGGTCAAGAAAGGTATGAGATATGATAAGAATTCTTAGGAAAAGAGGCCCATTCATTCATAGATCTAATTAGGGTTTGGCCTATCCCACCTATAAATATACGTTGTACTTATTGTAAATGTTCATGCCATTTTTTAATTCTATATTCTCATTTATGAATAACAAAGTTCTTCTTCATTTTAGTTGATTGTCTTTTTTTTTCATAAAAATTTGTGTGTGTACGCAGTTAGTTTTGGTAGAACACATATTGTAATTTTCTTTTATTACTGCATGTTAGCGATTGATCGTTGATTAGATTCAACGACAGTCCTACTTTTAATTTTCTGTTATTGTTCTAGTTGTTATTTTCTTTTTCTAATTGGTTCCTTCCTTTTCAGTTGTTGAATTTGATATTGATTTGATTAGATTTAGATCAATAGTAAATTCAATACATTAATTCAAAAACATCTCCAGATTTTGCCTAACTCGCCTAAGAATAGATAAATAATAAGATTTAAAACACCTCCCTGTGATTCGACCTGTATATTACGCGACCTGTACGCTTGCAGTATTATTTTTTAAATCGCGCTTTTCTAATTCATAGGAAAGCGACGATAAATAGTTGAAAAACAAATGCCTTTATTTGTGAACCAGTCGTTTAAAATAAATAAAATATTGATTACCTTGTTGTTTTAAACAAACAATTAAGAAAATAATTTTAGAAAAAATAGTTGCCATGATTACCCATATCATTTTGAACAACGCTGCCTAATATGCCATAAAATAGAGCAGGAAGTTAAGGAACAACTAGTAGGTGAACAACCATTTATTAAGGATATCAACTATTATTCAATATGAGGAGAATACAAGTTAATAAAAAGGAACAACTAGCAAATGAACATATAATCTACTCAAGTATCCTTCGCAATCCTCTACAGCGTAGTTAACATTTTCATCATCCATTTCGGTTATTTCGTTATATTCCACGACTTGGATACCTTACTTGTTGCAATCATGATCCTCTAAATCATTAAAACTTCTTGATAGAGCTTTCATTACAACATACAATTAGAAAAATCATTCTCTCTTGAATAAAATACTTTTCTTGTTTGAGATGCAAGTATTTATGGATCTCGTGAAAACGATGCTTGATGTAAATTAACAAGAGTGAACCCATAATCATCATTATCAAATTTTACTCCATTTCTTTATACACCCAACGACACTACGAAACTGGATATAAAACGAATTATAATCTAATAAAATTATATATGTTAATATTCAGTGACCACATCAACCACTTGGTACATATCTTTTGCATTTTCTCGACACATAATAGTCGAATCAAAAGTTACCCCACAATTCCAAGTTTCTCTCCCTAGATCCTTTATATGAAAATGTTGCTCATTGATGATATATCCTTTGTAAGACATGGCATCATCCTTCAGACCAAAAGCAATCTGTCTTGACATGTCATAATGAACCTTGGAGGTAATAGGTATCTACAACAAATTTCATTTAGCATGTATGTTTTATAGTGATATTAATAGTCAAATGACAATATATTTGAAATATAACTAACCTTCCTTTTAATCCGGTCGAAAAAAAATTGTATGTGTTCTCTGAAGTAAGGTTGCATTTTTTCTCATGTGTTGGTTTGAATTTTCTAATTGCTCCAAATGCAAACTAGAATTGAACAATTGGTTATAAGTTATATATAACATTGCGAACACATTAGAATAATTAAAACAATATAACATAAACTTACTCTATAAATGGTTCCACCACAGCCATATTCATTAAAACCGATAAATGAGCACTTTCTTTCTCATTAACTGACAATGTAACGTTCTTGGATCGACGTTGAAATCGGACATCCCTTGAGTAATACACTGCTTTCATAATCTTCATTTCAAGCTTCTTTCTCCTCTATATGTCATGATTTTTTCTATAATTCATTGAAAACACCATGCACTCTTCTGCAAGATAGAATTTTGCAATACATCCCTCTGGCCGTGCATAATTTCTGACATAGTCTTTAACTTTCTTTATATATCTTTCGAATGGGTACATCCAATGAAAATGAACCGATCCACATATTGTTGCTTCTTTTCCAAGATGAATGAATAAATGTACCATTATATCAAAAAAAAGATGGTGGATTTTTTTTTCGAGCTCACGTAAAACTTCAATAATCTCAACATTGATTTGTTTTATCTTCTCTCTATCAAGAACACGTTGACATGATTTTTTGAAAGATGAACATAAGCGAATTATTGCTATTATTGCCTTCTTTTCCGTTAATCCTCTTGATGCTATTGGAAATAAATGTTGCATTACTACAAGGTAATTACGTGACTTTAATCCGCTAATTTTGCAACCCTACAACCAAATATGATTGTTCATATTTGAACAGTAGTCAACTTGTCTTTTGAAATCGTACAATCTTTTGCAAAATATTTTTTCTATGATTTTGACAACATGTATGGAGCCGGTGGAAGATATGTTTTATTCCCACGAGGTTGTGCATGGAGCTCGTTTCGAATTCCCCAATCCTCTAAATGCTTTTTACAGTTGGTTCCATCTTTTGATTTATTGCCATGCAACATCGTGCCCAATAAGCTTTCACCAACGTTTTTCTCCACATGCATCACATCTATATTGTGACGTAATGGAAGTTCCTATGAAAACCAAAACTATAATGCATTATTAAGTTATTATTCTGTTAAAACAATGGAAAACAAATAAATTAAGCACTAACCTCCCAATAAGGCAAATCAAAGAAAAGTGATCTTTTTTCCACCTTAATAGCTCCATTTTTGTAGAATTGTTAGTATTATCATATTCATCTTCTGTATCATAAACACACCTTTTCTTCTTACTTTTCTCTTCTTTTTCTTTTCTAAAATCATTTGGATAATCCTTCAATAATGCATAAATGTTTCTCCCAGTAAGCATTTTAGGAGCACTACCTTTCTCTATAGTGTTATCACTCAATGCCTTCTGTTTCCTCCATGGATCTGAAGCAGGTAGAAATCTTCTATGACCCGTGCAGGCATTCTTTTTAATATGATTCAACCAATGAAAATGGGTATTGACATCGCATAATGGGAAAGCTTTCCCCCCTTCACATGACATCCAACAAGATTTCCTTAAGCCGGAAAATCATTAATCGTCCGTAGCAAAATTGCATTCCTTTTACACAAAGTTTTACTAAATGCATCGTAAGCATTTACTCCATTACACCATAAATGATGCAAATCTTCCACTAAAGGCACCAAATATACATCAATATCATTCCTAGGTTGCTTCGGGCCTGGAGTAAGGAAAGTTAACATAATATTTTCCTTCTTTATACACATCATAGGCGAGAGATTGTATGTCACAAGCATTACCGGCCAACAACAATATTTCGAACTCAACATGGAAAATGGATTAAATCCATCTATTGCAAGACCAGGCCTAAGATCGTTTGGATCAGATGAAAAAGATTTATACGTTTCATCCACCATTTTCTATGTCATAGAATTGACGGGATGACGTATTTTTCCATTATTGCTTTATTATTAAAATGCCATCTTAAATCTTTTGCCATCTTTTGTGATCTATACATTCTTCTAAATCTAGGAATTATTGGAAGGTATCTCAACACTTTGACCGGAATACCTCATATACCCTCTTTAGTATCTTGATTTTTCTTCCATCTCGAAGAACCACATTTTGGACAAGTATCTAAATCTTTGTATTCTTTTCTAAAAAGCCAATAGTCATTCTCACATGCATATATCTTTTTAAAACCCATGTCGAATGCTCTAAGAAATTTCTTTACTTTATATAAGGTTTTGGGAAGCACGTTATCCTTCGGCAGAAATTAATGTTGCACAGTTAAAAGCTTATCAAAACCACTATTAGACAAGCCAGTCTCACATTTAAGATTACACAAGACGGTGATGGCAGATAATTTTGTGTGATCTGTGCAACCAGGATATAATGGATTTTCTGCATCTTCTACGTTCTTGATTAACCCATCCTCTTTTCTTTGAGAATTAATACTATCTTATCATCATAAAAGTATCATGATTCAAAAAATCTTAATCTTAATAGTGAATTGTGCAGTTACAGCGCTTAGCGGTTCTATAGCGGCGGAGGGGCAAAAAGGTATAGCGGTGATAAAGTGGGGAAACAACGGGGATATAGTGGAAGTACAAAAATGTTCATTATATTTTGAAACCAAATATCTAAACCTAATTAATTATCAATCTCACATTATATTTGTAGAGGAAACTAATATTAATTAATCTTATATAACAAAACCAAAGAATATTATGATTATGCACATTAGATTTGATGAATATAATAGATTTCTATAACATGTTAGACAATTATGCCTCAAAATTATCTCTTTACACTAACTTCATCGATTTTTATGAAAAGAGAACCAGTAAAATCAAGCTTCATATCAATATATTGCTAAAGCAGGTACCAAAAAGCGTTGATTTAGCGGATGTAGAAGAAAAAGCTGGGCTAAATGGAGAGCTAATGTTCATCAGCGCTAAATTGAAATAGCATAGCGGAAGAAGAGTGCTATGAGCTATAGCGGGAATTTTGCAGGGCTTTAGCGGGACTTAACATAATGGTCTGAAAATCCCTACCTTTCAAATCGAGTGTGAAACCCACAAGTCCGATCCAAAATGGCAGAAATCCTCGAGACATGAACTTTGGGCATGCAATACATTATCACAGAAACAAAAGAACTTCTCATTAACATCATTACAATGTTACATTAGAGTACAAAATATATTAGAGTACATCGCAAATGTCAAAAAATAAAAAATTACAATACAATACACAACAAAAACATAATTAAATTCAGTAGAAGACTATCAAATGTTCTGGACACAACTCTAGCTTCAATCCAGAATCCTGATCAATAAATATATTTAGAAAAAAAACCACCTGGCTGCCTATGTGGAAATAAGGCCACCCGAGTTTTCTAGGGAATAAAAAACAACGAGTCAATCATGGGACTAGAATGAGAAATCAAGTCAGTTATAATTCATTTTAAACTTAGGTAATTCATAGGACTACAACGTATAACACGGAAGGGGCTTTCCCCATATGAATACTGATTCATAATAACACAAAACCAAATAGTTTTATCTTCACTTTTTGATTTATCGAATCAAATTTTATTTCAAAACCATTCTTTTGAAAATAATCTCTTCGGACTTAAAATCCCCATTTCATTTCAAATCATTGAAATATTACATATTTCTTTCATATCAAATCATTCATTACTTCAGGATTTTCAAAACCATTCTTTTGAAAATAATCTCTTCGGATTAAAATCCCCATTTCATTTTAAATCATTGAAATACTATATATTTCTTTCATATCAAATCATTCTTTACTTTGGGATTTTCAAAATAAATCAATTTGGAAATCTCAAAATATTTATAATACAACATGTCAAAACATATGCAATTAGATCGGGAGGTTTCTCCTGACAGCAAGGCAACTGGGTCCCAGCCTTCCCACCTTGATAATCATTCTAGTGTATGTCCCTCTATATATCCAGAGGATCCTATACCCGTTTGCCTAGGTTTTTAGTCGCGGGTCACCCGAATAATAGGTAACATATCAAATCATTTCTATCACGAAGTGATAAATCGTTCCGCAATAATAATCACAAGTATTTTCAAATCGTAGCAGTTTTGGTTTTCAAATCATTAAACATTGGGGTTTAAGCCGTTGAAATTCTCATTGTTTATAAAACATCTTTTATAAACCATTTATCACTTCAAAAATATTTACTTCAAAATATTTTATATTTCCTCGAAATTAAACTTTCATTTCATATTCTTTTATAAAATCAACTTTCAAAATCATTTATTTAGATTCTCATTCATAATTAAACGAATCAAACTCTATCGCTAAATCAACAACATCACAAAAAGCGTTACGAATAGGCTTATATCGGCTAATTTAGTGAAAATGACTCAATATCATCCCAAACTTCATTTTATCAATTCGAATCACTTTCCAACCATTTATTAGGATTTATCATAATTTATCCTATTTTTAATAATTTAAAATAGATCATTCCTTAACAAAATACAATTTCGGGTCTTAAACAGCAAAATCCGTATTTTTTTAAAAATTTGATTTTGACATCTCAAAATCTAACCGTTGGATATTAAAACTCTGCATATCATTTGAAATCTATTTTCATTTCGGACCCAATATTTTTCATTTCAGGAAGATCCGATGGTCGGATCTCCGGTACATCAGTTTGAAGTCAATGCTCGAAATTCACGAACTACCGATGAGCGACTAGTTCTATTATGAACAAACTTCGATTTTTAAATAAAATCGAATTTCAAACAGTTTATTAACCATATACCATGTATCAACAACTAATATAACATCCAATACACATATCGTGGTATACACCGTATAAGTCTTAAACCATTAACGCTTATATGGCTTTCACAATCATTAGATTAACTGCATTATACAGTCATCAGTCAACACAAATATTCATCACAAATATATCATTATCATTCGATAGAGTTCATATCGATATCCAATAACTAACCACTTAGCTAATTTCCATTAAATGATCACTTAAGGTTCCATTTAATTCTAATGTCACCATTATCAGTTCTAAGTGTTCTACAACCAAGTAACTACATATTACGCACTTAAAAATCGAATCTTTTCTATGCTAAACATCATTAAACCATATTATCTACTCATATCATCAATCACAAATCAATATAAAACTCAAGCAAGATCACAGTATCAATTAAAATTCAACTAGCTGTTATTTTTGTTTAAAGGTTCTCACCATGGCATCCACTCCACCAAGCTTTTGTGTAGGAACCTCTAGCACTACCAAGACTTCACTATCGCTTTACTACTACTCCACAATTCAAAAACTACAACCTTTACAATCCAACTTACTTCCAACTACACACACACACACACACATATATATATATATATGTATATATATGTATAAAAAATAAGTACTTATAAACAAGAAAGATTTTATTTTTCACTTGAGCTTGGCCTAGGGGAGGAGGTATAGGTACGACTTGGGATGTTAGGGGGCAGAGGAGAGTGGTGTAGGGGGGCTAGGTAGTGTAGGATAGTGTAAAGAAGTGGAGAAATGGGTTAAAATTTGAATTTTTCAAGAAATAAAGAGGTTTTGGTTCAATTGGGGCCCACGTCTTAGGGTAGGAGGGGAGTTGGGGGATGGTGTTGGTCGGTGGGAGGGGAGGAGGGCTAGTGATAGGCGGTGCTAAGGTGGGAGATGGCAGCCATTAGTGGAGAAAGGTGGAGAAAGTAAATTGGAGGTTAAGGGAAATGAAAAAGCAAAAAAATGAAAGTGATAATGCCTTCTCCACTTCTCATGACACTTAAGGAAGAGAAAGAGGCTTCATATGATGACAACTAAGGAAGGGGAGTCGCCTTTGGTGGTGTGTTGTCTAATGGTAGAAGGGTTTAGGAATTTGTGACAAACGGAAGCGATTACTTTAATTAAATTTTATATTAGTAATTAAGGTTTATCTAAGGGAGGTTTTATCCCCTTTAAACTAATTTAAACTTTATAAAACCCTTATTAGTCATTAAGGAGGTCATCAACCATTTAAAATAAAATTAAAAGATTTCCAAATTGTAGTTTATGAATATAAACCTCTAAACGATTTAAATTTTCGACTGAAAAACCAATGTAAATGAACTAATGATCTTTATATACAATATTTAACTAGAAAATTTATAAATGAGTTCATTATCATATATATTTAATTTTAAATCATTTTGAGTCTATTTTATCAATATTTTGTATTTTTCAATATTAGCCAAAACTGCTTAATTTCAATCGAATTTCAGTAAGCGATTACTACGCGTTTTCAACTCGTATGATCAAACCGTAAGTCCAATCAATATGAAATTTGAAATCCTAATATATTTCACTAATATGGTTCCAACGACCCTGGTCTCATCAAATTCAATGACATATTGAAAAATGATCTTATTTCTAGCCTTTATTGAATTTTAACTGATTTTTCAACATGCGTTTATATATGTATGTTTACATACGAACTCCGATGGATATGAAATTTGAAATCTAACAATAATTTACTATTTCGGATCCGATGAAACTTTTTTCGTCGAAATCCAATGTCGTTTGAAAAATATCTATTTTTAGGCTATTGAAAAAAATATTAAAGTCTCAAATTTTAATATATTTACTTTTAAATCACTTTTAAAAGTCCACTGATCTTATTTAAATTCGTATTTCAAATTGACCAAAAATACGGGTCATTAAACTTTAACCGCATAGATGGTGAATCATCTAGAATAAATCATATACGTCAAAAATATTTGTTTTCTTCTCTACATTAATCTCTTCACCATGGTTAAATCATACGCTGCCTATGTATTTAGGATCCATTTCTTTTATAATTAAATGTTTAACGATTATTTTTTCATCATAACGGCTAAGATTCCGAAAATCTTTGCAAAGGCATAATTTTTTTCTACACTTCTTATATTCCTCTTTGCAACTTGCATGAAATTCATTGCTCCTTGTCGGTACGCTTTACTAGTTCTTTCATAGAAGTTAAAAACATAAAAAAAATTTGAGTTTTAAAATTAGATTATATGTTCTAATTCTCAAAATACATATTAAGCTCAGCATGGTTTTATCGCCTATTTAAAAAAAAACCAATCTTCTTCCATCATCAACATGTGAGGACAAATAAGTTTCCAAACTTTGACGTATAAATTGGTCATCTGTTGCAATAAAAAAAAGTAAATGTTGAAGTTATCACCCAAAAAGAATCCAAACATCTTATAAATGATGCGCTAACTATCTAGAACGAAACTGCAAATCAAGCATGGATTAGACACGTGCATGCAAAATGCACACAAGTCCAAAAGATCCATGTACACTTCTATGCAAATAATTACTAGGCTTGTATAACATACAGCTGAAACAAACATAGTATTATCAAGAAGTATAAAGAATATGAAAATATTATGTTGTTAATTCATAATTTTAATATAATGTTAAGTAAAATATCACAAGCTTGATTCCTATTAAATACTTTAATGTAAATATCTGAATAGTTCGAAATTATATGCATATTCATAGTTAATTAAAAAACCATATATTATAATTCTATTTGAAAGGTTGAAAAAACTGCATATCTAATGATCATAACATCACGTGCATTTGAATATAAGAACAGTTTAAATCTATTTATTTTACTTATTGGTTACCTATTGATTTGTAATATTTTAACAAGTGTTGAGGCTAGAAGTTTCATATTGGGTCCTTCCATTACACTAGCAATTGGTGCAAAATTTCTACAGTTGAGAAGCCAAGAAAATTGCCCAATATATAATTTTTATAGCAGCACTCTAAAATATCAACATTATTTAACATTGTAATTTCAATTTCAATAGAATCCATGATCGGTAGTATCAACAGACAATATTCAACCTGAAAAATAATTTTGTAGCTCTGGGTCATATGCTCATCATCAATCATTATTAATTTTATTAGCACACGTAGTAATATTCATTGTCTATCTAATCGGAAATCTAATTAGTTATCAGTAAATCATTAACAACATATAGCAAACAATTTTTCTTCAGCAAAACATGTTACTATTTTAAGCAAATTTCTGAAAGAAATGAAATCCACTTCTATAAGTTTATGATATGAAAACATGAGCTTAAGAGAAGGTTTACCACAAAGATGTAAAACGGATAAAACTGTATAACATAAGAAATCATACAGTTGGAAATTGATCATTTAAAAGCAACAAAAATAACAAAACCTTCATTCATTCACAGATATGAAACGAAAATATTCAAACAACATACAATACCTGCGCTTAAATTAACTATTTCAATTAGGGTTAAATCATTGCAATTAGGGCTAAATCGACTATTTCAAACAGATATACACAAACAGAATAAAATAAAAATCAACCATTGCAATTAGGTTAAATCAACTATTTTAATTAGGGTTGCAGAATTACGAAAATAGGATGCATTCAAATTCATATAAAATCCAAATATAATCACAAAATCAATTTAAAAAATTCACACCTAAATATACCTATATCGTGAGGATCAGAGAGACTTTTGCTGGCTATCGTGATGATGTTGAGTGGAGTACAACGATGGGGTTGACGATGAAATTGGGGAAAGCGAACACCGATGTTAAGTGCGAAGAAATTTGACCATGATTAAAAGGTGGAAATTTTTTCACTAGGGATTGATTTGGGGAAAGTGAATGACGCCTAGAATTTTTGAAGTATGAGGAGATAGGAATAGAAAATAGATAGGTTACATGCACACTTTTTTTTTCAAATGCGTGAACTTGATGTTTTTTGGCTACGTTTATATTACTACTGATCCCCTTTTGGTTGCATATAAAATGAAATGTTTGATGTTATTATAAGGTAGTCACTAGGGTTGCGTATAAACTGATTTTTTTTGGAAACAAGTCTTTGAAGAAATTATTGATTTAATTTTGTCATTATAGGATAGACTTACGGCTGTATATCGGACAGGACAATCCGTTGTCTGGCTCGGTACGAGGTTATAAGGTGTCTGGTCCATGTCCATACGATTCTCTTATAGGACATGACATGGACACACCATCGTCTAGTCCGATCCGAAGGGTTTGATTTTTTCTGTTGTCTGAACATTGTCCGTCCATTGTCCGGCTCGTACGAACAGTGTCCGAACTTAATGCATGTCCGGTCCATGTCCATCCGAAACCTTTATGTTGACACGCTTTTTTGTCGAAGCTATCACACTTCAAGTATTTGTTGGGCAACGCGCTTAAGCGTCAAAAAAATGCTAAGCAGCAGGTCGAAGTCGCGTCGCAAACGCAAGGAGACCCGAAGCCTATATCAAGTGGCCTTTGTCGGGCCCAATGAACTCTTAGTTGAGCCGTGCTCCGAGCCGAAGGCGAGCCGTCAAGCAGGTCCGGGAGCAGCGTCGATGGGGGTCCGGGGCCCCACAGTCTCGGCGACGACTGACTTAGCCGGTTAGGTCGAAACTGTGGGCACTGCCCGATTCACCCGATTTTCTCCAAGCCGGAAGCTCAGATCCCTTTAGTTCAGACTTACGAAAACATGGATTCCTTCACTTCGCATTCAGGAATTTCAACTCCATCTATAGCATGATTTCGGCCTCACACTCTATCAATTTCGAACCCCTTCAGGGTGCTCGAAATTTCGTATCCCCTGGTGGGGACGAAATTTCGAACCCCCTGCTGGGGTCGAAATTTCGAACCCCCTGGTGGGTTCGAAATTTCGAACCCCGCACAGGGGGTGCGAATTTTCTGTATATGGCCTTGTTTTGTAGTGCGAAATTCGCTCTTGTGGGTTCCGCTGCTCACCTGCTCCCACCTAACCTTCCTCCTATAAATACCCCACGCCTTAGCCTTCATTGGGAGGCTCCTGCCTTGGAATTCTTGGACCTTAAGAGCTCCAAACACTCATTAATGACTTCCAACACCTCCACCATGGCCATGGAAGATGACATGGATAATTAAAACATGGCACACATGTTTTCCTTCAACACTTGAACATTAACAAGGATTGTTATGCTATTTTAAACTTCATGGACATAAACACCAAACTTGGATATTGTTGACCAAGTCAATGCTTTTCAACGAAGAAGAAGAAGGGCAATTTAGTCAAAGTTTAGAATAAGCCTATATTTTGCTAATCCATTGTAATACTTTGAACTTAGCTATTGTCTGAACTTGTACAACCTTGTAATCAACCAAAGCTATGATGAACAATGATTATAAAGTGGATGTAGGCATTAGTGCCAAACCACTATAAAAGCTGTGTCTCTTCGCATTTACATACTTTACCGCTTATTTGGATAGTTGTTCACACATACACGTTTGGGTGTTGGCGTGCGACAATTTTTCCTGTCAACACTTTATAGAACAGGACTAGGGCACGCCTCTGTCCGGTCTGGTTCAACCCGTTTACACCCCTAGCAGTCTCTCCAATTTGCTACCTATAATTTTGTAATCTCTCTTTCTCTCTTTTATACTCCCTTTCTTCAGTGAAATGAAGAATAATTGTTTGGTCCATGGACGTAGGCATAGCCAAACCACGTTAAATCTTTATGACTTCTTCTCTTCTTCTATTTTGTTTTGTTTGGTGGTTATTTTCCATTGAGTTGGCATGTTATAATTAATCGATAAGCTAGATCCTAATTTTTGTATTGCTCTTGCACCTTTTGTATTCTGCTAGTTTTGAAGTTTGTGCAAATCAAATTAATAATTTGCACAACGAATTGAGTATTGGAGCATTTTGTGCAATTATGCGCATAACAGTTTGGTATTGGAGCTAGCTGCCTTATTCTTGATTAGTTACCAATGGCTAATTCTTTTAGCAGTGGTATGAAAAATTATGGCATCACCAAATTTGTTAGAATAGAAGTTTTTGGGTCATGGAAGGTCAACGTGAAGACTAATGACGATGTTCTTTAGCAACAACTTCATTCACTTAATGGAAGAGATAAGTCACGGAAGCACCTTGGAGGAGATATTCATAGGTCCCACTTCATGGGTTCTAGAAGAGGTGCTTGCTATCTATTACTTAAATTATAAAGCAGGAACTCCTCACTGCTTACGTGGACACATCAAACTCTCCAAATTTCAAAATACCACCGCCTCATGAATTCCCATTTTTTGAAGCCCAAAACACAACGTGCCGTGTTGCATGGCACATGTTCACCAAAACCGCTTTTCCTCTATCTGCTCCCACTTATTCTTCCTGTGATAATAACCACCCTCTATTTTCCTTCCATCTCCGTCCGTTTTCGTCTTTACCCAATGTTCTTCTCCTGTACGATTATCTTCAAATTGGAAACAAAAGTCCCTCTGCACTTAGAATTGATTTGCCCCAACTGCGACTAACGATGGCAACTAACCGCTGCAGATTATTGTTGATCAACGATTCAACTACATCCGGTTCTCCGCTTCTTTGTTAGCAGGTAATCAACTTCACCCTTTCCTTCTTTCCATTAACTCTGTCGTTTGAACTTATTTTTTTGGATTTTTAACATAATCATTATTGTTAAATTATTACTCATATGCTATAGCCAAGTACAACTATAGCCCCTTATCTCCATGGCTCCTCTTTTCTGTGCTAATCCCAACTGCCTGCGCACAACGTTTACCACAAATTTACTTTGCCCGTCTAATTCTGCGCTTCTTCTTTACTGCGGTAAATAAAAATCTACCTATCCCCATTGCAAACTACTAAAATCTGTGAGCTCCGCTTTCATCCCTTCTTCATACCAGCTCATGTGATGCTATGTTGTCCTTCCCTTCAGCCTAAATCTTATTTATTATTCGACCTCTTTGTTCCATTATTTCGCCATCATACCAATTATACTGCCGATGTCACCGCCTTCGATGTTCATCATGTCCTTCAGCAAGTAAATCAGCCGTTTATTAAATGAAATCTGGTGTTAGGTTAGCAGTATGTAATTCAGGCCATGTTTTAACAACTGCACCACACTTTTAGAAACAACTTCTCTCAACTTATTTAGTTTCCATCTTTCTATTGATTTTGTTTGGTTGTTGCTATTTGGTGATTCCTTGATCTTTCTGACTTACAATAATTTTTGTAGAAGATAATAATATGGAGAATGCTTAGATCTTCTCAGAACTTTGCCAGAGCAAACACACTAATTACTACCACACGGAAAATAACTGATCTATTCTATTCTTTCAAATAAAATGTTTTATTCTTTAATTTTTTTTCCTGTACATCTACTAATTGATTTGCTGTCTGGTATACCAAAGTTCGCCACTTTCAAGTAACTTTAATGAAATGTTTTTCTTCAACTCTGATTAATCTGTTTTTTAGTATGCTAACTACTTGGTGTCCAAAGTCTTGCTGAGTGCACAATTGTTCCTTACCTTTTCCCTTTTCCTAACTTCTTACTTGCCTTATGTTTGTTACTCCAATTTTCCTTCAAAACCGATAACTTCTGTGTTTTCAGTTCTGAACCAAACCTGATTGACAATTACTCCTCCTATGCATGGTTTTTGCCTTATTTTGCAGTAATTAATTTTCAAGTAGATTCTTCATTTATGTTGATGAAACTTGTGCTCTACTATGCTATGCTTCCTTAAAGTATTACATTCTAGAAAGATTCAACACATTGACTCCATAATATGATACTTATTCTCTTAGAATAAATATTCAGCAGGATTGTTTATGGAGTATGAACCATTTATGCTACTGTGGAAACCCAATTACTTTTCGGTTTTCCAATTCTAACAGTGCAACTTTTAAGTATGTGTTTTTTGTATAATGATTAAATTTATGATTTATGCCATAATGGTCATTTATTCATAGTTTTAGCTTTTGAATTTCTTAACAACTTATACTGAATTATGAGAAAATTAAGGCTGAAAGTATTGAACTGCTATTTAACTATTTTAATAATTTAATTTTCAATTTTCAATCAACTTTAACATTTTAATTGTCTACAAACTTATCACATTTTTGTACGGCGAATTTGCAAAGTCTATGTCTAATTACTATTTTTAACTTTATTTACGGCAATTTAATTAGCATTGCAGGCCCACAAAGAGGCGGTGAACTCATTTACTTGATACGGTCCTATAAAATTAGGAATAATTGTTACTGTTGTTTCTACTGCCTACTCAACTGCAATGGAAGCTATACAATAAATTGAAGCAGCAATGAAGACATATATGATAACATCTCCTGGTTTGGTTTCAAACAATGGTAACAAACCTGGGTTAGATGATCTGCTAATAACGAAGGTGCATAAGCAACTAACGGTACATTTTGCATGAAATTAGGAAACTCAATTAATTAAATGATACTGCTTTGAACTTGGAAGATTAGGCCGCTAAGCATATCGTGTACTCTCTTTGGCATGAATGTAGCCATAGATATAGTTTAAGTTTTATACTAACATGTTAAAATTTAATGATTAAGTAGTAGGACAATCTTGATACTGTTTATTAATTGAAGTACATATAAAATATTATTTTTATGTATGTTGACTTCTGATGAATGTCTGAAATATCAATCCCTGGATTAGTGTTGAAACAGCTGAAGCTGAAGCATCTTTAGTCTGTTGAGTGCTCTTAAGATGGATGAACAGTGAAGACTTGAATATATAAAACTTGAACGGTTAACCGAACATTTCGAGAAGCATAAAGAGATATCATTCCGAAACGTGATGATATGATTTAAGACAAATTTAATTTGCCTAATTAACACTCACCTTCTTATGCTAACAAAGACAGCAAGCTTTTGTTGAATATCTGTCTTTCTTACAAAATTATCTGCCTCACACAGGTTTTTTTTTTTAGTATGTAGTATCTTCCTACTTTGAATATAGCCGAAGCTCTACATATAAATCTGTCTTACATATGCCAGTCAGGTGACAACTTTTTTTTTTCAAACTTACTTATATTCTTCAAAATTATGCATTTTATTTTTTTCCACTGCATCCTATGTATATATGTACAATGCATACTATATTGACAATGAAATCATTAAAATTTGGAGCTGGTTCACTTTGTATACCGTGACATACAATGATTAGGTGATGCAAGATGTCACGAATAGATTGCGTGCACCACTGAGAGCTATAGTTCACTATTATGATATTCATCATTAAAAATACATCTGTGTAATGCAAGTCTGCAGTTGAAGAAAACATGTTCCGTTTGAGGTTTTGACTCTAAAAATTAAGTGCATGCTTCAATAATCAATTAATTTTTGTTTATTGTCTTATAGCAAAGAATGTCCATTCATTATGCAGGACAGAGCACTTATGTTTGTGGTAATATTAGTGTCGTTATTTTAACCATACATCTAATACTTCATGTACGACTACATGAAAATAGTTCAAAAGATAATATGTTGCAAGGGTTGTCTCATTTATAGGTGTGAAGATGCAAAAAGAAGCTATGACGATGTTGTTTGGCTACATGCTCTGTTTGGACTCACTCCGTTGATGATGTGAGGTGTTATTGTATCTTCTTTAAATATATCTGCATTTTTTCTCTTTCATGCTCATTTACGGACTTTGAACTTTTTTCCTAACGATGAAAATGACCAAAAGCAAAATATTTTATGTAGCAAATTGCTTTTGATTCGGACTTACATGCATGTTTTCAGCAAATATGCTGCAATATAAGTGTTCTGCTATTCACATCCCACTTCCCTCTTCCGGCCACCACGCCGTTCGGCTGTTTACCACTAAATGACTTACCCCTCAAAATTTACACTGTTGGTCGGTTGTTTACGGCCGACGGACGTGAAGGAGGTTCGGTCGTTAACGGGGAAACGAAAATGTGTGGTGGTCGGAAAAGAAAAGTGGGGTGTGAATAGCTGGACACCAATATAATAACCATTGCAACCTATGCAACAAATAGATCACCATTTTCAATATCATTTCATTAATTCCATAATAAAGAAAATCTCAGCCACAACAACGGTCTTGCTTCAACGATAAAGAAACTTCAGCAAAAAAATAATAAAAAAACAAATATAAAACCAACAGTAAATGAACTTTCATACGTTTGTGGAGTTCAACATGGTTGAAAATTGGATCATAAACCAGTTCAAAAGGGGAGAAATTATGCTAACAGTAAAATGACCTATTGCGAAAGCCAGTGCATGTATGGCAATCATGATTCTTTCTTGAATCCAATTAAAAAAAAAATTGCAGAATGTTTAAACTGAAGAAAATATAGCTCAACACAGAAATCAGTTGGTTGTCTTCATAGTTGACATTATATTGAAAAACACATACAAGAGTTTCAAGAATATTTAGTCGCTAAAATTTAAAAACACTTTAATAGTACAAGCTTACACTGAAAACTTTTGCATAGATCTCAGTAAGAAACAAAAAAGTACAAATACACCACTTGGAATCCAAGCGTAACAGAAGTATTCACTAACGACCCATAAGTGGATCTTATTACATGTTAAGAGCTCATCATCGTTAGAAAGAAAATCAAATTTATATAAATGCAAATTTGATTATCAAACAGTCCAACAGGGGAAAGATCGGGCAGTCATAAAGCTTTGTATGCTGAATTAGACATCTGGATTGTCAATTTCATACTGCTTTACTTGAAATGCAATGGTGATTACAATATATGTGATTCAAGGGAAGTGCCATTTTAGATCATTTTTTTCCACTGACTGAGTTAGAGATGGACACGATTCTATCATGAAAATAATATACGACAATAAGAACATAGCATATTGTGCAACCTGATTTGAACCAACAGGAGCATATCAAATTACCTATCATCTATTGGTTTTGTGCTAACAACGTGATTTTTAACTGCCAAAAAAATTGTTGCACATGCATTTGCTCCTGACTTGCTTGCTTGCATATTCACTAATCAAAGGTCATTGTTTACTCCTGACTTACTTGCTTGCTTTCTGCATAGGCAGATATTTTTAACTGGCTAATGTTGACAATGTATATAAAATTAGTCCTAGCTCTTTTTTCCCCTGTTTAGTTTAGAAAGCAGTGACATGGTTGACACTTCATATGTATTAACCATGATCATCTGGATACCATATGCATAATACAGGTATGGCCTACTTATGTCACTAAGCTAAAGATTTGTTTACTAGGTTAACAGACTAGCACCATGTTAAAAATGTACCACCAACAAAGGCACTGCATAAGTCAGTATGTTTACCTAGATACCATGTCAACCTCCAATCACTTATATTACCTCATGCATGCATTTAGTCATTTTTTGTAATAAAGTAGTATTTTTGCAGCTTTGACACTGGTATATCAGTCACTTTTTTTCACTTATTATTTTATTATACTACCCATAATTTAGTTTTCAAAATCCACAAAAAGTACAATACATTAAAAAAATACAGTTCACAATTACCAGGAATTCATTAATTCATCAAATATATGTTCATCGCTATGTAATCTATCAATAAAAACAGATGACGAATACATGCGTCATTCAAACCTTTAATTTGTGTAGCTGCCCAACTGATAATTTTTATATGCATATTATTATTATAGTTCAACACTATTGTCATTATTGCGATCTCATATTATGCACATACATATTAATACACACATTCTCTCTCATGCATCCACTTCTGTGTACGATAAGCTGTTGTGATTATGACTAAAAGGCTTTGTCAATGTACTATTATAGTCATTCAACAATATGGATTATGAAATACTGAAATACTATTTATTTTTTCTTAAACATGGATCATATAGTTTAAGCAACATGTTGGTTTTCTATGTGTACCTACACCCTTCGTCTCATATACTTATGTGTACCAATACCAATTCTTAAATATAGGTCATATACTTACAATTTATTGTTATTCTAATTAATTTAACGTGATTCATGAAGTATGAAGAAGCCTCCCCGAAGCTAGATAAACCAAAGACTATACAAGAAAATTTTGCTTGATTTTGAGTACATCTCTATGTGAGGTTTTCATGAGGCTTTCAACTTTCTGATGTGCACTAAGTTCCATTGGTTTTTTTTGGCTACACCGTCCTTTACCCTACAGCTGAGGGGTCCTGGAACGAATGTTGTATTTTGGATACTAATTCAATATATGATAAGTGCAATTGCATTTTTTTGTGTCCTCATGATCATGCCATGTTAAAAACATGAGACAATTCAAGCAAGTAAATAAAACAATGGTTACTGACATGAAGATTAATTTTTTTAAAAGGCCTTATTCGCGGAATAGGTGAATGTTCTACGCATTGGAACATAAAACTAGCTTTCATCGACAGTGTTGTCATAATATCACTAAACTACCTTTTCTGCTTGAATGGAAATTGCTGATCATTTCACATTGGTCAGCTTATTATATCATTATACTTATGTATACAAATTTCTCCTGTTGTTAGAAATATGCAAAATTTTCACATATGCCAAAGGCATGATTATTTTAGTGTAAAAAATAATGAGAATAAACCATCCGCTAAAAGGGTGTAGATAACTAACGAAGATAGTATCATGCTTAAATCAAAAACCTGCAATCCTACTTCAATTGCCTACCTCATGGGCTAAATAATTATAAAATCGTATGGAATATTTTATTTGTGTCTATCCTTGATTGTTTTGGACTGGCCATTATAGCTTTACCATTAGCGAAAAAATTGCACTGTATTGACAGAACTTCATAGCAAACTGCTTAACGATTCGATGCCAACAACTATAATAATCACATTTATGCAATTTATGTTTATTTATCATTCGATCGACATATTACTTATCTTATTGTCTCTGTTTACTTATCACAATTACCATAATGTGCAGTCTATGTTTACTTATACTAATTTCATGAATTATTCGATAACAAACATGTTCGTTGTCTCTGTTACATTTAGTCACCACGTACAATATTTGTTATCTATATTACCTTCATCAAAGCATGAAACTTATCATGATGAAACAACAATGACATCAACTAATACTACACTCTTCCCGTGTGCGAAGCACGGGCCACTCACTAGTTATTGTAATAAGAAAGGACATATCATACGAAATTGTTAATCTCTTAAAAGGAAGTGAGAGAAGAAGGTGAAAACTTCAATTTTGAAAGAAGTTAGATCAGATGCAAATAGATGTGATAGTGGTACATAATTATTTTCATCCAGTATTGCACCTTTAGAGATTACAAGCTGTGTGATTGATTCTGAAGCCTCTTATCATTTGACGCCAGATAGGAGCTGTTTTGTCATTTATGAGAAGATTGATGGCGGAGCAGTTCATTTAGGGAATAGCACATCTTGCCATGTTCTAAGCATTGGAAGTGTGAGGTTTAAGATGCATGATGGTGTTATTAGAACTATCACAGATGTTTGACATGTTCTAATGCTGCATATGAGTTTGTTGTAAGTTGGAGCTTTGAGTATACTTGGTATAAGGATAATAATAGATGGAGATAATTTAAAAGTGGTGAAGGGTTCCTTGGTAGTGATGAAAGGGGTGCAAGTCGATGATATTTATGTGCTTCATGGAGAGACAATCTTGGAAGATTCAGTAGTTTCTACTAATTCTAGCATTTCAGAATCTACTCAGTTATAGCACCTTCGTTTAGGTCATGTTGACGAGGAGAGTCTTGAAGTATTAAAGAAGCATAGGTTAATTGCAAGTGATTCTCGATTAAAGCCTAGCTCTTGTAGAGATTGTTCTTTTGGAAAGAACAAGCATGTCACATTTGATGTTAGAAGATCTAGAGATAAAGAGTTTCTAGAGTATGTTCATTCTTATGTGTGGGACCCACCCCAATTGCATCTTTTGGCGGAGCCAGTTTCTTCATCTTATTTGTTTATGATTTCTCATGGAAGGTCTGGGTCTATTTCAAGAAGACTAGATCTGAAATATTTGTCCAATTTAGGAAGTGGAAGACCTTAGTTGAAAAGAAGTCAGGAAAGAAGCTAAAAGTGCATAGAGTTGGTATTAGTAATGAATTTGCGCAATAAGAATTCACTAACTATTGTTCATCTGAGCATGTATTTAGAGATTTTTCTACGAAGTCTCATTCTTTTGGAGCGGCAGAGAGCATGTGTTGGATATTATGGGAAAGAGCTATGATGTGACGCCCCACGTCCATTAATGTCACTCTTTATCAGAATGCATTAAGTTTCGTGAAGCGTTATAGGTAAACA
The DNA here is from genome assembly GCA_030737875.1 of Allium sativum. NCBI lineage: Eukaryota > Viridiplantae > Streptophyta > Magnoliopsida > Asparagales > Amaryllidaceae > Allium > Allium sativum. The sequence continues at coordinate 75,024,611 of CM060912.1, read as the reverse complement.
GAAAGAGAAACAGAAACATTACAAGATAGATATAAAATAACAGCGGAATTTAAAACTTTATTAAGCAAAAAACATCGTGGTTCAAAACATAGTTACATTATAAGTTTGAATTACATAAAGCCCAGTATATCAACTTAAAACTTCTGTCTGGTACTAAAATCATCAAAGTACAATAAACATAAAAAGAGCATAATCCCCAAAACATAGCCATAGTATAGAAGATATAAAATCAAGCTATACATCTAAACAGCTCCAAGCAGAATGGAAGAAGAATCCCGATTGAGCCTGAGTATTCCCGGCCTGAGAACCTAGGGGGGGGGGGGGGACGAAGAAAAAGAAGAGGATAAAAAATAGGTCAGACATAAGTCTGGCGAGTCTAGTTACTTTTCACATGTAAATACGTAAAAGCATCATGACAGACATATAAACTGGATAAGAGAGATACATCATATAAGGCGGGTATGACAAGGTAAACACGATAAACATAATAGAATAAATAGTGCTTCCCTAACAGTTTTCTCTCTCTCTTTCGGCTCCAACACTAGTATAACCAAAACAAGATGATCCCAACAAGTACAAGATGGTAGACTTAGGTGTACTTCTAGTGAGAGGTTTTTCCCCATACAATACAAGGTAGACCAAAAGAACTGACGGGTGTTACCCGCAACGATAATAACGGGCTCCTAAACAGGCGAGACTAGATGTACCCTAATTACTACCCCAATCGATCGGCTCCCTAATCCGTATATGCCCGTGCTGGCCCCACAGTAGGATGTATCACTTCCTAAAGTGGCAACCTCGTTATTTCCAAGATGCACAACTATATCTACTGATGTCACAACGTATTATTTTCTCGAGAAGGCAGACCCGTGCACGCACATGAGCCCGAGGGAACCCGCCGTCAGACACCTTTCTCCCAAGTGACCTCTTATAACTAGCTCAGAAGCGTGCCCTGAGCCCGACCTAGTTCGGGGTTCTCCGTTTGATACCGATATAGGTAGACTGATATGGGTCCCACACACCAGATGATACAAGCTTCCTCCTAGGCTTGCATCTTCACTACTAGGATTTCAATAGGTTATGCCCACTAGTTTAACAAGATCGCATAACCCCAACTAGCTAAGTTTGTTGGGTTCATATGTATAACCCGTCCCCACATATTTAACAAGATTAACTTAACCCTTCCACTGATTCAAGCAAGTCTACTTAACCCTTACTCAAGTTAACAGGTTCTTGCAATCCATTTTGATTAAAATAGGTTAAGTATTACAAATTAATTACCATTCATTTATTTATGGTTATAATGCGCTAGACCTCCCACATTAAGCCTACCACTTGTGGATGTTGGATATGTCGGTTGGGTCCGGGAAGAATTCTTTGACAAGTCAGACTTAACCTTGTGTCTTAGAACTGTAACGTGTTTATGCACTTAGACCACTCACATTAGATTTACCACTTATGGATGCTGAAAACGCAGGACGGTTCTGGGAAGGCTTCTACCACAAGTGTAAACAAACCTCGTGTCTAAGCACGGTTATAGTTTCTAATTACTATAAATCTAGGCATTTTCATTCTTTAACAATTATTCCTATTTCATTATAGGTTTTCATGCCCCTTTCCCAAGTCATATTCAACATGTACCATATGCCTCAAATTAAGGTCTTTAATCACAGTTTGGTTTATGCCCCATATCCATATTCATGTTTTCAATTCAAGTTAAACCCCAATTCCCAATACAAGTTGTGCCATAATTTTAACGTTGTCCCCTCATTCCCAATTTCACGCATCCACAATTTCAGCGGTATGCCTAGACTCGAAGGTGCCCTGGCTATAAAAATAAAAAGGGAATGAAGAAGGGAAGAGAACAGGAAGAATCATTATAACAAGACATGCATATAATGGCAGAAATAGGCATAACAACTGAATAAGCATATAGTGACAAAATTGGGCATAACGACAAGTAAGGTATATAAGAATAGATTTGATGAACATACGATAACAGAACTGATTAGGCGTAGTTTTAGATCCAAATTCATATGCATGTCAAGATTACATTTTAGGTGTTCATATCTAAAAGCAACATAAACTCACAAAGAATGGATCTAAGAAAACTGAGAAAGCGTGTTGATGTTGAATCGGCGATCTTTTAATACGTATGAATCGTCGTTGCTGAAGAAAAGGCTAATTTAATCTGACTTGGAGCAGCATCTCGTCGTCGCCATGGATTTAAATGAATAAAACAATGGGTATAGCCATCAGTCGACAAACAAAGCCAGAAAAACATCCAGGTGCGCCTAAGGTGGTCGACCCTGGGGTCGACACCCCTGTTGAGGGGTTGACCAATGGGTCAACACCCTGAGGACACAGGGTCAACCCCAAACGAGTCGATTTCCCGCCTCCTCCCGCCTTGTTTAATTTTCGAATTCGTTTATATATATTTCTCTTATGCGTATACAAACTTCTGACCTTAATAACTTCTTCATACGATGTTCATTTTACGCAAGCCAGGTGTCTATCTTGACCAGAATTCCAGGATGAACGCAACGGTGCAGTCTGTTTCACTTAATTCCAATTATTTAATTGAGTGTTCTTTAATTTATCATTTCGATGTTTTTTAAAATTATGGGGTGTTACATTCTCCCATACTTAAAGGATTTTGTCCCGAAATCTCTAAGTTAAGAAAAGAAAGCATATCCTAACATGCATCATCCATCTACTCATCCACCAATCACAAGAATCCATTATCCTTAAAAAATTCTAATGCCTATATGAACAAATGCAAAGGTGCGTGTATATGTCCCTTTACAAATATGAAAGATCAGGCGATCCACTGATTCATTTGACCTCTTTATTGCATGGTATGTTAGCGCCATGAATCCAATATGTATGAAATTAATCCTATTATTACATGTAAATTCTATTTGCGTATGCAATCTTCCATTCAAATGCAACATCCATATGATAATACACCCATTTTTATCCATTAAAAATATTAAGATGCACACACATCCATATGCAATATGTAAGTGATTGAGCCGATCTAGTGCCTAATGTGTGTGTGTATGCATCCACAAACAACCACTTGTAAACACTCGCATCCACTTGCATCCATCAATCATAACATGTCTCAAACACATCTTTTCATCCATGGGTTCCCCTACCTAAAAGTCAAAATTTTGTTCAATAGGATATACTAAATAATAGATACAAGCCTGGACAAAAGCTTTGGAAAAAGAAGTTAAGAACATACCCAGAATCTTGTCTTCGGTCTTCCAAGTTGCATCCTCTTGGTCATCTCCCTACTGAACTTTCATCAACTTGACCTCTCGGTTGCGTAGCTTCTTAACCCCTGATCCAAGTATACGGGTTGGAACTCGTCCAACTGTCGCCTCCCATTCCACCTCTACTTCGTTAAGCATACTTGGCTCCACTACTTCTGCGGTATCATGCGAACACTTCTTTAGATGAGAAACGTGGAAAACATCTTGAACTTCAGACAGTCTCTCTGGTAGCTTTACTCTATAGGCCATTAGGCCAATCCTTTCTGTTAGAGGAAATGGTCCTACAAATCTTGGTGCCAATTTTCCGACAGATCCAAAACGAACCACATTCCTTAAAGGTGATACCTTGATGAAAACCATGTCTCCAACCTCAAACCCAATATCAGTCCTTCTCTTTTCTGCGTAGGACTTCTGCCTGTCCTGAGTTGTCTTCATGCACCTACGGATAAGATCAAACTTTTCTGACGTTTCTCTAACCATATCCAGCCCAAGTAGAAGTCTTTCTGTAGACTCCCACCAACAAGTCGGCAATCTAAAGGGTCGCCCATACAATGCTTTGTAGGGTGCCATGCCAATACTATCCTGATAACTAGTGTTGTAGGCAAACTCTACTAAAGGAAGATGCTCCTCCCAAGTCCCACCGAAGTCTAGGATACAAAGTCCTAAAAGATCTTCAATAACTCTGTTCACCCTTTCCGTTTATCCATCGATCTGAGTCTGATAAGTGGTGCTCAAACACAACTGTGTACCCAATGCCTCTTGCAAGCCCCTCCAAAATTCACTGGTGAAAATGGTCTCACGATCACTTATGATACTGGAAGGTACTCGATGAAGACGGACTATCTAACGAAGGTAAACTGCTGCCAACCATTTTGCTGCCCTCTTACTCTAAATAGGAATGAAATGAGCGCTCTTAGTAAGCCTGTCCACTATAACCCAAATACTGGTATTTCCTTTCCTCGATCTAGGCAAACCATCAATGAAATCCATCGAATGCTCTCCCACTTCCATTGTGGGACCTCCAAAGGATGTAGTAAACCACCGGGCTTCTTTTGCTCAGCTTTGACTTGCTGACAAATCAAACATCGAGAAAAAAATTCTGCTACATATCTCTTCATTCCAGCCCAAAAGAAAACCCTCCTCATATCTCTCCACATCTTATCACTGCTTTGATGAATAGTCATCCTAGAATGATGGGATTCCTCAAGGATTGTCTTCAACAAACTCCCCACTCGGGGAACACAAAGCCTTCCATCTCGTCGCAACCACCCTCTATCGTCCGTGGAATAACTGTTGAGGTGACTAGAAGTCTCCCCTCTACTGAGCCTATCCAAGATGTCTGAAATCTGTGGAACCACTTGCTGTGAAGTCTCCATCTGATCCAAAAGAGTAGGTCGCACCTCTAGTGATGCCAATAAACCAGGTGTAAAGTCGGTGGAGGGTCTAAAATCAAAAGTTGATATGAACTCCAAGCTTTTCCTCTCACAAACAGAGAACTAAATGTCATCCTCTGCCTACTCAATGCGTCTGCCCCCCCACATTTCCCTTACCAGGGGTGTAAGCAATCTCAAAGTCATAGGATGCTAGGAACTCCATCCATCTTTGTTGCCTAAAATTGAGATCCTTCTACGAGAACAAGTACTTGAGAGATTTATAATCGGTGTACAACTCGGATCTCTCTCTTTGTAGATAATGGCGCCAAGTCTTCAGTGCGAATACTATGGCAGCTAACTCTAAGTCATGGGTCGGGTAGATCTTCTCATGAAATCTTAGCTGTCTACCTCCATAACATACTACCCTTCCCTCTTGCATCAGAACCGCACCAAGACCTGTACCACATGCATCAGTGTATACTGTGAACACCTTGTTCTCATCAGGCAAAGTCAAGACTGGGGCTGTTGTCAAAGTGCTCTTCAATCGCTGAAAAACCACAGTCTATACCCCAAGAAAATGCCAGATTTTTCTTTGTCAGTCTAGTGAGTGGTGATGATATCTTCGTCAAGTCCTTATTGAACTTCCTATAATTGCCCACTAATCTAAGAAAACTCCTCACTTCCGTTGTATTCTTTGGAATCTGCCAATCTTGAGCTGCAACTACCTTCGTAGTATCTACAGCTATTCCGTCTTTAGAGACCACATGCCCTACAAATCTCACTTCCTTTCTTCAAAAATGGAATTTAGAGAATTTCTCCTTAAGCTGATGTGCACCGAGAGTCTTCATAACCTCCCTCAAATGTAGGGCATGCTCTTCCTCGTTCTTCGAGAAAATTAAGATGTCATCAACAAAGACCATAACAAACTTATTTAAAAACTCGCGAAACACCCTACTCATCAGATTAACAAAATAGGTGGGTGCATTCATCAACCCAAAAGGTATGACGAGCCACTCGAAGAAACCATCTGGAGTTCTAAAAGCAGTGTTATCTATACTGTAACACCCCACATCCGTTAAGGTCACTCACAAAGGGAATGCCTTAACTTCAATGGAGCATTATGGGTACTGGAACAGAAATATTACAAGACAGACATATATAAAACAGCGGAAAATAAAGTAGAAGTACTTCAAATCATTTATTAAATAGTATTGTTTACTATAAAAGCCCATCAACTTCCAATACCCAAATACATCGCTAAAATATCTGTCTTGCTCAAAAACAAAGAAGCATAAAAATAAATTATAGTATTCCCCACTAAAGCAAAGCAAGCCATAGCCAAGAGAAATCCAAGCCTTCATGAAAGAGCCTTGGAGCTTGGTAAGATCCGAACTAAGCTGTATTCCCACCCTGTGAATCTGGGGGGGGGGGGGGAACGGAAGAAAAAGGGGCGAAACAAAACGGGTCAGTCATAAAGACTGAGTAAGTTGTTGGAAACTATACTGTTGGATTTTGATGGCAACAACTATACAATTATATCAAAGAACTTCTGAGCTAACTTGCAGGTACATGGGTATCAAAAAGAGAAAAGAAAATAAGTTCAACATGAAGATACACAGTACAAAAGAGGATAAAAGCGTATACATGAAGATGCTAATCAATTATGTAGCGTTCAAGCATTTTAATATCTATTATGGTGATTGAAAATCTATTTGGACTCTAATGATGGAAGAAGACAAGAAAAACAGACTCAAGAGCTTCAAAAGAATGCATATCATAAGTTGAGTGTACATAAAGTCATTATAGTCTAGAATTGTTAAAGCCCCACAAATTAACTTCAAATCACCTAAAATTTCTACATAACATCTAATATATCGTAAAGCATTTTACATAATTTTTTGGAATTTTTTATTGCAAGAAAAACGATAAAAAAGTCAAAAAATGATGAATATAGAAGGCTGTTTTTGCAGAATTTTTCGCAGCAGAAAACCGTAGCATTTTGTCCAGAAACATTATTAAAGGTTATAACGGCTATATTCTAAAACGCTATGAAAGGGTATAATGGCTGTATTTTGAATAGACATATGATACGTTTTTGGGTCAAACGCTACTGTTCAGTGCTGTCTTAAGTGCTGTAAATAATGTCTATATTTTATGAACAGACGCTTCATTTTTCACCAAATCTTTTCAGTTTTTTTATCTTTCAAAAGGGTTGTGACTATTCTAATGACATCCCTTCATCATTATATAAGCCCCAAACATCTCCATTGATTTTAAAACAACTACTTTGATCAAATCTATTGATTTTGCTCTAAAATTGCTCTACAACTATCATTCTCTCAAATTCTATTAAAAAGATCGATTATTTGCATTCACATCCTTTATAATCAATCTACTATTAATCCTACCCTTTGCACATCCACTAAAATACCATTTGTGAGGGCTATAGGAGTGTTGTACTATATTGTGACTACTCAGTGTTGTTTGGAACACATTCAAAAGTCAAAAAACTTTCTAATTGTCAGGTCCTCTTCAGTGGTTGAGGCAAGAAATCCCGTTCAGTGGTTCGGGTAATTGTGAACCTATTCCTCCGGGTGAAGTGAGGGTTTTAGTGTTAGTGAAATACCAGAAGTGAGTCTGGGACAGGACGTAGGACAGTGGTCCGAACCAGTATAAATCGACTGTGTGATTTACTACTTACTACTCTACTATATAGACATTATATCCTATACTCCATTCTATACGATCCCACTGTTGCATAGCCTCTTTCAATTGGTATCAGAGCTTGGTATTCTAGAGATCATAACAACATCCTTGAATAAATGGCAATAAAGAAATCTAGTAAAGGCATTAGAAAGTGGAAGAACAACAAAGCAGAAGCGACGGAGCAAGAGAGCAAATATTTAATGGCTAAAGTGAGATCACAATCGGTATGTGAGGATTCATTATATAAAGATCTTTTATTATACCACGAAAAATTATTAAAAGATATTAAAAGTTTGGGTAAACTTAATGCAATTATTTTAGCCAAGTCTAAAAATTGTGAGAAACAAAATTCCAAATTAAAAGAAGAAAACAATTTTTTAGTCAAACAAGCCAAATGTTTTGAAAATACCTTAGAAGAGCTTGTATTTCAAAAAGATTTCATTCAAAAAGAAAATGAGCGACTAGAAGATAAAAACAATGTTTTTTAAAGGAAATCGATCTCTTGAAAAATAGAAATGAATCATTAGAAGATTCGTTAAATAATTCTAATTCTTTAGTTTCGTCTCTTGAAAAAGAGAATGGATCTTTAACTGAAAAGAATTTAGAATCATCTAAACAATATGAGTTTTTAAAGGTTAATAATAATACTTTGCAAAATGAAACGTCTGATTCGAATGAAAATTTTGAAAAATTACACTCTTCTTTAGTTAATTCAGGATCACAAATTTGTCGTCTCGAAAATGAGAATAGTACTTTAAAAAGGGAGAATTCTGAATTAAATAAGAAAATTGGTTTAAAAGATTGCAAGAATTCTTTTGAAAATTTCAATCGCGACTTTGGAATCAAATTTGAAAAATGTACAAATAAGTTCGTAAAGTTTAATAAAGGTCGAAATGATTTAAATGATATTTTATCTTGCTCTAGACCTTTACACGATAAAAGTGGCCTGGTGTATAATAAAACTAATCATAGAACTAGTACTAGATATGCTTTCATGTATTACAAAAATTTAACTGCTAGTACTAAAGCACGTGTAACTCGAAGATCAAATTTCTATGGAAATTCAAATGCTTCTATGACTAGAAACATTTATAATGGAAGTACAACAGGAAACACTATTAGAAACTATCTAAGTATTTAGGTTCCTGTAAATTCGAAAAACAGAGAAAAATATATAGATGATTATTTTGATTCAGTAGTTAAAAATAAAATTTTTATTTTCAAAGGTACCATTAAACCCTCATGGGTATGGTTACCTTCTATCTAACCCCTGGACCCTAATGGAAGAAGTGGGTACCAAAGTATTTATATAATATTTGTTGCAGGTACACCACAACAAAAAAAGAGTGTATTTCAGTATCTCTAATATCTTTAAAAACTGAGCTTAAAGTCAAATCAGGGAATCTGGAAATATAATAATCACATACTCAAGGGGAGAAATTTTCATATATTCCACGTTCAGGGGGAGAAGATAAAGACAAGACGATGATAATGCAAGATTCTATCATCAATCAAAATGGAGGTGAATGTTTATTCAAGAATTTTTTTTATGTGATATTAGATTGTGTTTTTATATTCAAATCTATCCTCAAATATCACACACTCAAAACAATATATATATATATATATATATATATATGAATATGAGAAAAAGGGAAAAATATTTATTTCCTCATTCTTTTTGATAATGACAAAGGGGGAGAAATTCATGTATATATTGATAGAGGGAGATGTTATACTTAAAGGGAGCTTTGATAATAATGATATTTTATAGAATGAATATATATATTTGTAAATTGTATAGTTGTCATCATCAAAAAGGGGGAGAATGTTGGAAACTATACTGTTGGATTTTGATGGCAACAACTATACAGTTATATCAAAGAACTTATGAGCTAATTTGCAGGTACATGGGTATCAAAAAGAGAAAAGAAAATAAGTTCAACATGAAGATACACAGTACAAAAGAGGATAAAAGCGTATACATGAAGGATGCTAATCAATTATGTATTGTTCAAGCATTTGAATATCTATTATGGTGATTGAAAATCTATTTGGACTCTAATGATGGAAGAAGACAAGAAGAAACAGACTCAAGAGCTTCAAAAGAATGCATATCATAAGTTGAGTGTACATAAAGTCATTATAGTGTAGAATTGTTAAAGCCCCACAAATTAACTTCAAATCAATTAAAATTTCTACATAACATCTAATATATCATAAAGCATTTTTCATAATTTTTTGGAATTTTTTATTGCAAGAAAAATGATAAAAAAAGTCAAAAAATGATGAATATAGAAGGCTGTTTTTGCAGAATTTTTCGCACCAGAAAACCGTAGCATTTTGTCCAGAAACGCTATTAAAGGTTATAACAGCTATATTATAAATGCTATGAAAGGGTATAATGGCTGTATTTTGAATAGACATATGATTGCGTTTTTGGGCCAAACGCTATTGTTCTGTGCTGTCTTAAGTGCTGTAAATAACGGCTATATTTTATGAAAAGACACTTCAGTTTTTAGAACTTTCAGAAGGGTTGTGACTATTCTAATGACATCCCTTCATCATTATATAAGCCCCAAACTTCTCCATTGATTTTAGAACAACTACTTTGATCAAATCTATTGATTTTGCTCTAAAATTGCTCTACAAATATCATTCTCTCAAATTCTATTAAAAAGATCGATTATTTTCATTCACATCCTTTATAATCGATCTACTATTAATCCTACCCTTTGCACATCCACTAAAATACCATTTGTGAGGGCTATAGGAGTGTTGTACTATATTGTGACTACTCAGTGTTGTTTGGAACACATTCAAAAGTCAAAAAACATTGTAATTGTTAAGTCCTCTTCAGTGGTTGAGGCAAGAAATCCCGTTTAGTGGTTCGGGTAATTGTGAACCTATTCCTCCGGGTGAAGTGAGGGTTTTAGTGTTAGTGAAATACCAGAAGTGAATTTGGGACTGGACGTAGGACAATGGTCCGAACCAGTATAAATCGAATGTGTGATTTACTGCTTACTTCTCTACTATATAGACATTATATCCTATACTCCATTCTATACGATCCTACCCCTGCATAGCCTCTTTCATAAGTCCTAGTGACTTTCACCATAAAAACAGGTAAAGATAACATGGCATGAATAAACTGAAAGTAAACATAAGCATGATGACAAGATAAGCTACAGGCACGATAACTAAGAATAACATCATAGGATTTCTGTCATGTATAACATTGCAAGGTTCCCATTCAAGATGAATTAAGTATAGTTTCGCAAGATTTCTATTAAGCATCGTAAGATTTCTCTGCTTCACCATTAAAACGATATCTATTTGCTCTGCACCACCTAACTAGTGTCCCAACTAGTAATCAATATAAAATGATAAAATCATAACGTGATCCCGATCCCCGAAATTAAGGTTGTTTTCACGTGTAAATCTATTATTTATTTCCTAGATCTAATCTAGGGTTTTCTATCGAGCGCTTCCTAGATTCAACCAGGATTTATGCCACCTAGGTCCAACCTAGGGATTATGCTACCTATTGAACGCTTCTCAGATTTAGGGTTTATGCCACCTAGGTCCAACCTAGGGATTATGCTGCCTATGTGTGTCATACGGCCCCCAATGATTATAGATACCTATGCTGGTCCCACCATGGGGTGTATAAAGACCCATGGTGGTGGCCCGAGGCAATTCTAGAAGGCATAGGTTATACTAGTGGTGCCCCTAGTGCCCTGTTTGTCTGCTCCGAAGTGTGTGCACGCCCGCACTCCGTTAGAACCTACACTGTTGCACCCACCGCCGTCGCTTTGACCGCTTACAATCAGCCCAGTAATCGTGCCCCACCCTGCCTAGTTTCAGGGTACCGTTGATACCTGATTTGGGTTACTGCTGAAATGGGTCCCCGTTACTAGGGTTTCCTACTGGTTAAGTGTGTGGGCCTATATATACAGATATTACCCACCTTCCCGTGCTGTACTTAACCTACCGATTCAAGCGTGCTTATTAATGGTTAAGTTTGTGGGCCTATATTTACTAATATTACCCACCAACCCGATATGTACTTAACCCTCTCCGTCCATTACGTTAAGTTGGTTAAGTGTTTTCTCTTGTTTTACTTAACCCTACCACACATCATGTTATATCGGTTAAGTGTTGTTCCTTATGTTACTTAACCCTACCGCAAGCCTTGTTATACTGGCTAAGTGTTCTCCCTTGTGTTAACTTAAACCCACCGCATGTCATGTCATATTGGTTAAGTGTACATTGACTTAGCCCACCTACTTATCATGTTGTGACGGTTAAGTGTTACCCTCTGTTGTTACTTAACCTTACCACGCATCACGTTATATTGGTTAAGTGCATGTTAACTTAACCCCATCCACCAGTCATATTATAATGGTTAAGTGTTATCCTCGTGTGTTTACTTAACCCTACCACGCATCAGGTTATATCGATTGGGTGTTATTAACCTATTCAAGTTAGCCCAACCCATCCGATAGTCATGTTATAATGGTCAAGTGTCATTTGCCTAGCTATGTTACTTAACCCACCCATTGATCTGATTAACAGCTATGTTGGTTAAGCCCACATTTATAGGTTTTACATGTTCTTAACTCATACCGGTTAGGTCCATATTCACATGTCAAATTTCTATATCATCCCACCTAACCCTCTAACCATACCCACATCTTATTATGGTTAGTATTCCTTAATTCATTCATTATGACGAACGAATCATGACCTCTCACATTGGACCGTGCATTTTGTGGCCACTGGATTTGCCGGGAGGTTCCAGGCAGATTTACACCACAAACAGGGTCTAACCTCGTGTAATAAATCGTTACGCCTACAATTCGACATTCGACCTCTCACATTAGACTAACACTTTGTGGCTACTGGATTTGCCGGGTGGTTCCGGGCAGATTTACACCACAAACCGAGTCTAACCTCGTGTCAAAGGTTCATTAATGGTCGTATTCCACCCAAAACCCCAATATCAGTTCATGTGTTTAACATATAGAAATGATCATTGTTCACGTTTTTATCCCAAAACGTATTCCCAAATTATTATCATAATTCACTATAAGGTTATGCCAAGTTATAGCCTTTTATTTACAATACATGTCAATTACCCAAAACCCAACTTAGGCGCGTTCATATTAAACCTCTACTAAGTCATAAATTATCATATATGTTTCAACTCTAAATTTTACATAATTAACATATGCCCAAGTTCTAGATTACATGTAAATTTTACATATGCCTGATTCGTACCAATATTACATAAGTTCAATTTATGCCGTTTTACATGTATGCCAATTTTCGTGCCAATTTACACATAACAAGTTCTAGCCAAATTACATATATCAAGATCTATATCAAATTACATATGCCCATCACCATTCTTGCAATTACCATTTTAATGACAATACCCAAATATCCAATTTCATGCTAAGGGTAATAATACCCAAATATCCAATTTTATGTTATGCCATCAATTCCACCAAACACATATATTCCACTAGGCAATATTCCAATATTTCCCCCGTATACCATCGCACTATATCGTTGTTTAGGCCTAGGTCCGAAATTGACCAAGGTTCATTAAAAGAAAATAAATAGGGGAAGATAGAATTTTGCATAAAAATAAGATCAGAGAGAAAAACATCATCATAGGCATGAAGATTACAACTTGATAATAATTTCAACATGAATTGAGAAAACTGATTTACAACAGGCTGAATAGATCATGAACTTGACATGAGAATAAAGATAGACAAGTCTCAAAAACTCAAGATTCAAGAAGCAACAGAAATAGGTCTGAATTGATAAACATACTTAGATCCAATTCCACTTTATTTCATGTCCATATTATAATTAAATGTTTAAATCTAAAAGTAACTAGCACTTACTGAGCATGGCTAGTGAATTAGGAACTGAATTTGTTGTACAAATGTTGCGGCATTGTTGATTTATTGTCTTGAATCATTGTTGAAGCTTTGTTCTTTGAATTGATTTGAGTTTGAATGTTTGTACTTCAATTTGGGGGCGGCGACCATGGTTCAAGAGGGAGTTCAGCAGCATAATGGTGTAAGAATGATTTGATATGAATTAGGTTAGGTCTAAGGGTGTATGTATAGGTGTAGCAACTAGTTTAGGCCCTTAGATTAACCCTAGAATCAATCCGGGCCGTCAAAACACGTCTAAGGCTTCAAAAATGAGTCTAGGATCAAAACAGGCCGACCAGGTCGACCTGTAAGGGGGGAGGTCGACAATATGGTCGACCTGGGGCGTAGGTCGACCCTATGGTCGACTTGGGGGAGGGATGGTAGGTCGACCTTATGGTCGACCCCCTCGTCCAGTGCTGCCTGAAAATTGCTGAAACTTGTACAGGCCATAACTTCTTCATCCTGACTCCGATTTTCGAAAACTCAGACTCTATTTCATGTAAAATTTCGAGACGAACGCAAAGGCATAACCCGTTTCCCCTGATTCTGAATTTAAAATTTACTTATTCCTTGATTTCTTGTTTTAATATGTTATAAGAATATGGGTTAATGTTACATTCTCCCCTCCTTAAAGGATTTCGTCCCCGAAATCTTCAAGTTAAGAGAATGTGTCCTACCATCCGATCATCCATCTACTCAATCATCAATCACAGGCATTCATTGTCCTTACGAGATTTCTAATGCGGTATGAACATATGAAGAAAGTGTGTGTATATGTTCCTTATCTAATGCAAATGATCAGGCCTGATTGATCTTTTTAAATGCAAAATATGTTTAGTGCCATGAATCCAACATGTTTGCAAATAGTCCTAGTCATATAAACACTATATGTGTGCACAAATATCCATCCATATGAAACATTCAATTCCATCCATAAACAAGTATAAACACCCATGCATATGCAATATGAAAATGTGACTGAGCCGATCTAGTGCCTAATGTGTGTTCATGCATCCACGAGCAACAACTAGCAACCACTTGCAACCATCAACCATAACATGTCTCAAACACATGTTTACACCCAATTGTTCCTACCTAAAGATATAGTCAAACGATAGAAGCAAGTAAAAACTTTGTGCCCATTAGGCAATGTCAAAACTGGAAATCTATGTCACATATATACTGATTAGGAGAAGAACTCCATAAGCACCAGCCACGAAGAGCGAAATCAATATCAGACTGATACCCAAAGAATTGACCAACTAATATATATGTTTCTAGGAAACTAAGCATGATGGACTCCTTTTTGTCACAAGAAATCCCTTCCTAAGACCAACCCATGTCCTATAAAACCCAAAAGGTTTAGTCAACCCAACGGACATCCTCAAGCCCCAACATGTATTACTAACAGATGAGTCATACTCCTTATGGGGTTTGCAATCGAAATAGGATGGAGAATAGGACCGGGAGGTTATACTTAAAAGATAGCATGCAAATAAGCTCTGCAGGGAAAGAGGGATCAAGGATATACTCTTTAAAAAGAGATATGATGCGCGTATCTGGTCTTCAATCTTCTGAGTCGCATTTCCTTGAGCTTAACTCCATTGTGCTTTCACCGTCTTTAACTTCACAATTTCATAGCTTCTTAATTCTTGCTTCCAAAATATGATTTGGAACTCATTCCACTATTGCCTCTCGTTTCACTTATTCTCCTTCTAGTATATTCGGCCCAAACATAACTGCGTACTCATGGTTTCATACAAGCTCTCCAAAATTCACTAGTGAATCTCGGATCTCGTTCACTTACTAGAAGGTATTCCACATATATGAATTATCTCTTGAAAATAAACAAATGCCAACCATGTTGCCAAGAGTACTTACTAAGGTGATTTTCTATAACTCATGCATAAGCGAGATGAACCATCCGCCTTGGTGGCGAACATTACTCGAGCGGATCAATAAATATATCAAGAGATTCTAGGTAACTAAGCATGGCAGAACCCTAATGGTTACACTAGATTTCGAGGGCATTACCGGGGAAAGTCAAGAGTCTAACTACCCTCTTTCCACACTCGAGAATGGTACCATTTCTGGACAACCACTCTATCCCTAGAATCAACCCATAGCCCAAAAACATAAGCTTTACTTCTAAACTCAACACTTAGCATAGACATTCTCAAATCCAAACAAGTCATGAATAAATGAGCCGATTCCCCAATAGGATTTGAGAAAAAAATGGGATCCTCTACTATGCTAGTACTAAGGTGTAGAGACTCAACTATCGAAGCAGAATTAAAAGGATGCGATGTACCAAAAATAAGTTCTCACGGTATGATAGAAAAGGAAAGCTAAACTTTTAACAGAAACATTACCACCTCTCTTAGGTATGCTACTAGTGAGAGCATACAATTGCCCTCTCGACGATCTTGTACTTTGCCCTTGTCCTTGTCCTATAATACTTAACTACATTTCCCTTTTTACCATACTAAAGATATTCTCTCTTGTCATGGGTTTTTATTATTCTTCCACTTGGCCTCTTTTCCTTTTACCTCTTTCCTCTTCGTGGATTAAGCCATATCAACAAGTTTCTCATCCTTAGACTTGTGTTCTTTATCCTCGTTCCTACTATCCTTGTATAGCTTGTTGAAAAGTTTCTCGAAAGCTACTTCCATCGCACGACAACTCTACAAAGCTTGAAATAAGATTAGACGTAGATGGAACTACTGCGGCTACAGATAGAAGTTGGGCACTTCTTTGTCCTCCTACATGTGTCGCATCCCTACAAACTATGGTGAAAAAGAAAGAGAGAAGAGACTCAAGGAGAGAATCAAAAGATAGTGCATATGTCTTTGGGGAATATGCCTTTCGTAAAACAAAACTTTTCTTTAGAAAAATGCTTCTTTGTAAACGTTTTGAAAATAATTTTAGAAGGTTTTTTAAAAGCTTTTGCCTAGTATGGTAACCTTCTGCTCTGATACCAAATGTAACACCCCACATCCGTTAAGGTCACTCACAAAGGGAATGCCTTAACTTCAATGGAGCATTATGGGTACTGGAACAGAAATATTACAAGACAGACATATATAAAACAACGGAAAGTAAAGTAGAAGTACTTCAAATCATTATAAAATAGAATTGTTTAAAATAAAAGCCCATTAACTTCCAATACCCAAATACATCGCTAAAATATCTGTCTTGTTCAAAAACAAAGAAGCATAAAAATAAATTGTAGTATTCCCCACTAAAGCAAAGCAAGCCATAGCCAAGAGAAATCCAAGCCTTCATGAAAGAGCCTTGGAGCTTAGTAAGATCCGAACTAAGCTATATTCCCACCCTGTGAACCTAGGGGGTAAACGGAAGATGTAACAGTCCGCATTTTACGTATCGGAAGATCGTAAACTATTTTTATTTTATTCCCTGAGGGTTGGATCATTCTCATCTTTTGATATGTTGCTTATGGGGATGTGAGACATGTCCATAAATTTTACCGATTTTGTTTGTGACCATTTTGCCCCTGTCAGTCTTGTACAGGGCATAACTTTTGATTCGGGTCGAATCAGAGGGTGAGACCTGTGCCATTGGAAAGGAATTGATGATTCTCTTTCCGTAGAGTGGTTACATTAAGGATTTGGTTCAGCGGTTTGGGAGAAATCGCTGTTTTAAGGTTTTTCAGTTGGCTGTTCAGGTTTTGGAAGGCTAATGGGCTGATTTGGAGAAGGCCCATTAGAGGATGGGTGGAGACTATAAATAGGGGGTAAGGGGTATGAAGAAAGGTTGGCATTTTCCATTCTCTTATGGGGAGGCTTTGATCTCCTTCTTCCTCTAACATCTTTCCACCATTAAAATTCCAAAATCCAAGGGGGGAAATCGAAGATCTACACCATAAGAGGCTAGATCTACATCGTCTCAAGGGCGAATTCATCGGATTGAAGAGTTTGATTCGAAGTGTTCGCTGTCCGGATTGCGTTTTCATTGCTTTTGCTTAGATTTGGATAATTGGTGAGTGATTTACATCTCTCATTCGGATTCATGCAAGTATATGGGTTTTAGGATGTTAATTTCATCATTTCCATGTTATTTTCCTTAGATACACACCATGCTAAGTCCATTTTATATATGAATCACCTTAGGATCTGATCTAGATAATTTAAATGGTTAATTTTATGATTTTTCTCAAGATTATGCAAGTTAGATCCGTTTTATGTTCATATGATTCACTTATCATGTTTTGGGAAATTTATGTGTTTTGATGGAAATTGTTAGATTGGTGATATTGTTGGTTGCATAACATGTTTGTGGTTGCGTTTGGATGAATTGGATGAGCCGGTTTCGTCGGATTCGTCGTTTGGCGAAGTTTAGGTCGAAATCGAAGTCGAAATGGAGCTGTGCAGGTTTCTGGTCGGTTTTGGAGCTAGTCGGGTCGGTTGAGGCGGTCTGATGGCTCTGGTCGGTCCAGAAGGGTCTGGACTGAGGTGGTCGGTCACGTTATGGCTTGGGGAGCAAGTCAGGGAGCTGGTTTGTTTGGATGATGGCATTCTGGTCGGTTTCAGATGGTGGCATTCTGGTTGGTTTTCACTGGAAGCAAATCCTGGTCGCTCTGAAGAAGCTGGTCGGTCAGGTGGAGAAAAATCTGGTCGGTCTTGAAGGGGTCGATCCAAAGCTGGTCGGTCCCAAGGAGGTCGAGTCGATCCAAAGCTGCAAGGAGGTCGAGTCGATCCAAAGCTGCATGGAGGTGGGTCGTTCTGGAACAAGGCTGGTCGGTTTTTGATTGGTCGTTCTGGAGCAATTCTGGTCGGTTTTGACTGGGTCTTGGAGCTGGTCGGTTTGATCGGTCCAAAAGGCTGAGGAGGGAGTCTGGTCGGCTCAGGAGGGTCCTGGTCGGTCCAGGAGGAGCAAAGGGAGGTCTGGTCGGTCCAGGGGGTCTGATCGGTCTAAAAGTACCGGAAGAGGTCTGGTCGGTTCAGAATGGGTCTAGTCGGCATTTCTAGTGGAAATTTCTGATCGGACACTTCTAGTGATGACGTAACTTCGAGGTGGTTCAAGTAGGAAGGCTCGAAGTGATGAATGTGTTCGTTGATCAAGGTGGAACAACGAATGCGAAGACAACTCAAAGGTCGTGAGTTGGTGGATAATGGCTGCTCGAGAAGGTTGCTTGAGCTATGAAACATCGTCAAGGTTGGACGATTAGAGATGCGAAGGCCGAGAAGTCATCGTTGTCGTAAGTTCTAGCAGGCTCAAAGTAGGGGTACGATGGGTATCGTTGAAAGGCCCAAAAGACCAGTTGTAGGTCGAGTACCCAGGGTCTCGGGGAGAGGCCTAGTGTCAAGGTTGGACATTGCCAAGGTTGGGCATATGGAGTTCATGCTAGAACTGGGGTTATCATTAGCCCTTGACATATGGCAAGGTTGGCCGTCATACGATAATGATGGTTTCGAAGCAGGATTGGCGGTGATAGCCAGAGTCGGTTATGGATGATTGTTTGTTCTGTTTTGTACTATCTCACATAGATTATCCAAAGTCGAGGGAGATGTTCTTTGAGTGCTTAAGTGATATTGGTTTAGGCCTCTGGCGAGGGTACTTGAGGAATGTTAAACTCGATTAGGGTTGTCTGTGTGAGACTTATATAATCTGGATGTTATGTGTGTTCTCTATGATTAAATGGGTGTTCTGGTTTCTATGGATGAATGGTTGAAATGCTTGGTGTAAAGGCTATCACTGTCCGATGTGGGAAAGATAAGGTTGAGTTCTTCTCTGGTGATGTGGGTAGATAAGTTGTTCATTTACCCATTCTCATATGCTTTCTTGTTGAAGTTTGTTAGCTGTATTATCGCTCACTAAGACTATTGTCTGACTCAAGGTTTTATGTCTCCTCTTATTACCTTGGGCTGTTCATCCGGTTGTGGATGGGCAGACTAAGTAGCAGGTTACAGGTAATGGAGCTTAGTGATATGAGGAAGCTGAGCGATGACGAGCAGGAGGCTAGCGTACCAGTTTTATTCTATCTAGTATTTCTGTTTCCGCTGTTTGAGTTGCTTGAGAGTTGTAGTGAGGCCTTATGTACAAACTTGGATATCAATTGGATAATCTTTCTGGATGTTGAAAGAGTTTCAAAAGTTTGTTATATGATACCTCATTACTATCACTTGTTGTATATGTTCTATTATATTTTATCCTTGCGCTGTGAGTTCTACGACAGGTTTCAATGTGTTCACTTACTATGATGATCGTCCATAGCAGTCTGGCACGCATTTCAGCGCATTATTCCTCTTGTTTAGTGCGGGGGTTATGGGCGGTCGTCACATTTGGTATCAGAGCTCTGGTCAACGATTTTGGCCAAAGTTCGAAGACGTAATTACGTTTGAGAGACGTATTTTTAGATTTCAGTTGGATGTTTACTATATATATTAGTATATATAGTAGTAGCGATTGTATCTCTTGAGCAGTTTTCTTGGAAGTGGCTAATTATTCTAAATTGCAGATTTAGAATGAGTAGACGACAATCAAGACACGCTGCTAGGGGAGCTAATACTGGAGGGGGAAATGGTGGTGAACCAGATTACCCGGCCATGTTTGAAGCCATGGCAGAAGCAATTATGCGAAGGGTACCCGCTCCAGTGGAGGCTATGGTAGATGTAGGTGTGCGAGTTCCTAGGGTAGATTTTGCAAAGATGTGCAAGGACTTTACATCTCTAGGAGGGAAACCATTCAAGGGAACTGAGCCAGCTGAAGAGGTTCAGAGGTGGATGATTCATTGGAAAAGATTGTGGAAAAGGCTATTCGTCATGAGAGCTTGTTTCCCAAGGAAGCAAATGTTGTTGCTGCAACCAAGGAGGTTCAGAAACCACAGCAGGGTGGTAATAAAAAAAAAGAAGAAGAAGCAGCAACAACAGAAAGGAAAGGATGGCCAAAAGAAACCCAAGAGTGAGGTGTTTTGCTTTAACTGCCAACAGAAGGGTCATTATTCAAATGAGTGCAAGAATCCCAAAGCTGAGAAGAAGTGCTTCAAGTGTGGAAAGCCTGGGCATGAGAAGAAAGATTGTCCAGAATTAGCTAAAGGCAAGCAGATTGTGAAGGCATATGCTTTGGAAGCCGTGCCATCTTCTTCAAGAGCTCCTACTGCAGAGGAGAAGGGAAAGGGTGTTGTGGTGCAAGGTACTTTTTCTGTTAACGGTGTTTCAGTTCGAGTTTTGTTTGATACTGGAGCATCACATTCATTCATCTGCAATGAGCTTGTGTGTCGCTTGGGTTTGGAACCCGAGATTTGTGATAGACCATTGATCGTGACTAACCCAGTTGGGGGTTCGTCCAGTTTGTGCATGGTTTGCCGTGGTTTAGTATTATCGAGTCATGGTTGCTCTTTTATGTGTGATTGCTTTGTTCTTAACTTCGTTGGGTATGGGATCATCTTGGGCATGGATTAGCTCAAGAGATATGCGGCAAGGGTGAATTGCGAGAAGCTAGAGGTGAGGGTCGGGGATGTGGAAGGGCGAAAGGTGTTGATTAGATGTAAGCGCGAAGACGGGGTCTTCGTGAGTTATCTATATTCGCTTGGGATTCCACAGGAAGACCTGTCATCAGTGCTAATCGCTAATGAGTATGTTGATGTCTTTGACGAGGTCAAAGGGTTGCCGCCGCATCGTGAGATCGAGTTTAGTATCGATTTGGTCGAAGGTGCTAGACCAATTGTTATGCCCCTTAGGCGGATGGCGCCTAGGGAACAGCGAGAGTTAGAGGTGCAAGTTCGTGACCTTTTGGGTAAAGGATTCATTCGGAGGAGTGTTTCCGAGTGGGGTGCACCAGTCGATTTTGCAACTAAGGCAGATGGCTCGTTAAGATTGTGTGTGGACTATCGTGAGCTGAACAAGGTGACTAAGAAGAACAAGTATCCGTTACCAAGGATTGATGACTTGTTCGATCAGCTTCACGAAGCCAAAGTGTTTTCTCAGATGGATTTGGCAACGGGGTTTCACCAGTTGAGAGTGGCTAAGGATAGTGTGCCATAGACTGCTTTTAGGACACTGTCCGGGTTTTTCGAGTGGTTGGTGATGCCATTCGGGTTGACTAACGCACCAGCGTATTTTGTGGATCTTATGAATAGAGTGTTCAGAGATCAGTTGAATAAGTTCGTGCTTGTGTTCGTGGATGATATACTGCTTTACTCCAGAAATGTGGAAGAACATAAGACGCACTTGAGAGTTGTGTTAGAGATCTTGCGAAAGCATCAACTTAAAGCTAAGTTCTCAAAGTGTCACTTCTGGAAGGATGAAGTGAGGTTCTTAGGTCATGTTGTTTCTGGAAAAGGTATAGCGGTTGACCTCGCTAAAGTTGCAGCAATACAGGACCGGGATAGACCTAAGAATGCAACGGATGTTCGGAGTTTCCTTGGGTTGGCTGGTTATTACCGAAGGTTTATCAAGGATTTCTCCAAGATAGCTGCACCATTAACAGGATTGACGAAGAAGAACCAAGTGTTCACATGGGATGCAAAGTGTGAACAAGCATTCGAAATCTTGAAGGAGAGATTGACGAGTGCACCTGTGTTGACCATTCCAAGTGGGAATGAAGAGATGGTGGTATATACTGATGCATGTGGTACTGGACTTGGAGCAGTGCTAATGCAGAAGGATAAAGTTGTGGCCTACGCGAGTCGACAGCTAAAGCCGCATGAGAAGAACTATCCAACTCATGATTTGGAGTTGGCAGCGATTGTATTTGCTCTAAAGATGTGGAGACATTACCTGTTGGGAGTACGATTCGAGTTGTTTACGGATCACAAGTCGTTGAAGTATCTTTTCTCCCAAAAGGATTTGAATCTTCGGCAGCAACGATGGTTAGAGTTTCTGGCATCGTATGATTTTGGGATAGCCCATACTCCTGGCAAAGGCAATGCAGTTGCAGATGCATTGAGACGAAGACACGCAAGTTTGGGAGCGATGTTTTCGGAATGGAAGGGCCTCGAGTACTTGGCAAGGTCCGATTTCAGGCCAAGGTGTGAGTTGGAACCTGAAATGTTGGCAAGCTTGTCGATAAGACCTACTCTTATCGAAAGGATTGGCGAGAGCCAAAGGAAAGATGCGAAGCTTGTCGAGTCCATTCAGAAACTGAAACCAGAGGATAAGGAGTTCGAGGTCGACCGAGAAGGCTGGCTTCGAAAGCAAGGACGATTAGTTGTTCCTGATGTCGACGGACTGAGGGATGAGGTTTTGAGAGAATGTCATCACTCGAAGCTAACGATTCATCCCGGTGGTAATAAAATGTATCAGGACATGAAGCGAGTCTACTACTGGGAAGGGATGAAAAGAGATATTGGAAAATTCATTTCCAAGTGTATGAACTGTCAGTTAGTGAAAGCTGAACAGAAGAAGCCGAGTGGTTTACTTCAACCATTAGAAGTTCCTACATGGAAGTGGGAGCAGATATCAATGGATTTTATCGATGGACTACCTAGAACTAGGGCAGGGAATGAAGAGATTTGGGTCATTGTGGATCGTTTGACCAAAAGTGCGAGATTTATTCCTGTCAAGACGACTAGGACAGCGTCAAAATTGGCTGAGCTTTATGTGAAATGGATAGTTCGATTTCATGGTGTCCCAAAGAATATAGTGAGTGACCGGGATCCATTGTTCACGAGTGGATTTTGGAAAAGTTTGCAAGAGGCTTTGGGAACCGAATTGTGCTTAAGTACGGCATATCATCCCCAAACTGATGGTCAGACCGAGAGAGTCAACCGAGTTTTAGAAGATCTCCTGAGGGCTTGTGTGTTAGACTTCGGAGGATCATGGGAGGACCATCTACATCTAGTTGAGTTTTCATATAATAATAGCTACCAGTCGAGTATTGGGATGGCACCATACGAGGCGTTGTATGGAAGGCCGTGCAATTCTCCAGCTTGTTGGTTAGAAACTGGAGATAAGTTGGTACTTGGGCTTGAAATGATTAGAGAAACCTCAGATTGTATCGAGATTGTTCGACAACGAATGAAGGCGGCCCAAGATCGTTAGAAAAGTTATGCG
Source organism: Allium sativum (assembly GCA_030737875.1). Lineage (NCBI taxonomy): Eukaryota > Viridiplantae > Streptophyta > Magnoliopsida > Asparagales > Amaryllidaceae > Allium > Allium sativum. The sequence goes on along the minus strand of CM060912.1, from coordinate 75,001,281 downwards.
GATAAGCATCGTAAGGATTTGGAATTCGACGAAGGCGATATGGTTTTCGTGAAGATTTCACCGTTGAAACATATGGTTCGATTCGGAAGTAAAGGGAAGTTGGCTCCTAGGTTTGTTGGACCGTTTCCGATAGTCGAGCGAATAGGAAAGATCGCATATAGATTAGAGTTACCCGAGAAGATGTCGAGTGTGCATAATGTTTTCTATGTGTCATTTCTACGGAAGTTTGTGCACGACTCGAATGTGGTGGTATCTCCAGAACAATATGAAGACTTGGAAGTAGAGACCGCAGTTGCGAAACCTCGTAAGCCACTTTGTGTTGTGGGGAATGACACGAAACAGCTTAGGAGGAAGAAGGTTAAGATAGTCAAGGTACAATGGAGTGAAGATGGCGACGATTGTACATGGGAGACGGAAGAGAGCATGAGGGCGACTCATCCAGAACTCTTCGTCGGTAGGACCCTTTGATTGTATCATCGTTATATCGTTGTATCTTATTGTTGTTTAATAGAATTCCGCGTGCTAGGATAAGGCTATGGATGCATGGTTTGATGGTTGCTAGTTTGGATGATAGAATTGGCTTCTCATGGATGATAGGCATGCGGAATTGTTGTGGTTGCTTGTGTTTGCTTAGAATTTCGGGGGCGTAATTCTTAAGGGGGGGAGAATGTAACAGCCCGCATTTTACGTATCGGATGATCGTAAAATATTTTTATTTTATTTCCTGAGGGTTGGATCATTCTCATCTTTTGATATGTTGCTTATGGGGATGTGAGACATGTCCATAAATTTTACCGATTTTGTTTGTGACCATTTTGCCCCTGTCAGTCTTGTACAGGGCATAACTTTTGATTCGGGTCGAATCAGAGGGTGAGACCTGTGCCATTGGAAAGGAATTGATGATTCTCTTTCCGTAGAGTGGTTACATTAAGGATTTGGTTCAGCGGTTTGGGAAAAATCACTGTTTTAAGGTTTTTCAGTTGGCTGTTCAGGTTTTGGAAGGCTAATGGGCTGATTTGGAGAAGGCCCATTAGAGGGTGGGTGGAGACTATAAATAGGGGGTAAGGGGTATGGAGAAAGGTTGGCATTTTCCATTCTCTTATGGGGAGGCTTTGATCTCCTTCTTCCTCTAACATCTTTCCACCATTAAAATTCCAAAATCCAAGGGGGGAAATCGAAGATCTACACCATAAGAGGCTAGATCTACATCGTCTCAAGGGCGAATTCATCGGATTGAAGAGTTTGATTCGAAGTGTTCGCTGTCCGGATTGCGTTTTCATTGCTTTTGCTTAGATTTGGATAATTGGTGAGTGATTTACATCTCTCATTCGGATTCATGCAAGTATATGGGTTTTAGGATGTTAATTTCATCATTTCCATGTTATTTTCCTTAGATCCACACCATGCTAAGTCCATTTTATATATGAATCACCTTAGGATTTAATCTAGATAATTTAAATGGTTAATTTTATGATTTTTCTCAAGATTATGCAAGTTAGATCCGTTTTATGTTCATATGATTCACTTATCATGTTTTGGGAAATTTATGTGTTTTTATGGAAATTGTTAGATTGGTGATATTGTTGGTTGCATAACATGTTTGTGGTTGCGTTTGGATGAATTGGATGAGCCGGTTTCGTAGGATTCGTCGTTTGGCGAAGTTTAGGTCGAAATCGAAGTCGAAATGGAGCTGTGCAGGTTTCTGGTCGGTTTTGGAGCTAGTCGGGTCGGTTGAGGCGGTCTGATGGCTCTGGTCGGTCCAGAAGGGTCTGGACTGAGGTGGTCGGTCACGTTATGGCTTGGGGAGCAAGTCAGGGAGCTGGTTTGTTGGGATGATGGCATTCTGGTCGGTTTCAGATGGTGGCATTCTGGTTGGTTTTCACTGGAAGCAAATCCTGGTCGCTCTGAAGAAGCTGGTCGGTCAGGTGGAGAAAAATCTGGTCGGTCTTGAAGGGGTCGATCCAAAGCTCGTCGGTCCCAAGGAGGTCGAGTCGATCCAAAGCTGCAAGGAGGTCGAGTCGATCCAAAGCTGCATGGAGGTCGGTCGTTCTGGAGCAAGGCTGGTCGGTTTTTGATTGGTCGTTCTGGAGCAATTCTGGTCGGTTTTGACTGGGTCTTGGAGCTGGTCGGTTTGATCGGTCCAGAAGGCTGAGGAGGGAGTCTGTTCGGCTCAGGAGGGTCCTGGTCGGTCCAGGAGGAGCAAAGGAAGGTCTGGTCAGTCCAGGGGGTCTGATCGGTCTAGAAGTACCGGAAGAGGTCTGGTCGGTTCAGAATGGGTCTAGTCGGCATTTCTAGTGGAAATTTCTGATCGGACACTTCTAGTGATGACGTAACTTCGAGGTGGTTCAAGTAGGAAGTTTCGAAGTGATGAATGTGTTCGTTGATCAAGGTGGAACAACGAATGCGGAGACAACTCAAAGGTCGTGAGTTGGTGGATAATGGCTACTCGAGAAGGTTGCTTGAGCTATGAAACATCGTCAAGGTTGGACGATTAGAGATGCGAAGGCCGAGAAGTCATCGTTGTCGTAAGTTCTAGCAGGCTCAAAGCAGGGGTACGATGGGTATCGTTGAAAGGCCCAAAAGACCAGTTGTAGGTCGAGTACCCAGGGTCTCGGGGAGAGGCCTAGTGTCAAGGTTGGACATTGCCAAGGTTGGGCATATGGAGTTCATGCTAGAACTGGGGTTATCATTAGCCCTTGACATATGGCAAGGTTGGCCGTCATACGATAATGATGGTTTCGAAGCAGGATTGGCGGTGATAGCCAGAGTCGGTTATGGATGATTGTTTGTTCTGTTTGTACTATCTCACATAGATTATCCAAAGTCGAGGGAGATGTTCTTTGAGTGCTTAAGTGATATTGGTTTAGGCCTCTGGCGAGGGTACTTGAGGAATGTTAAACTCGATTAGGGTTGTCTGTGTGAGACTTATATAATCTGGATGTTATGTGTATTCTCTATGATTGAATGGGTGTTCTGGTTTCTATGGATGAATGGTTGAAATGCTTGGTGTAAAGGCTATCACTGTCCGATGGGGGGAAGATAAGGTTGAGTTCTTCTCTGGTGATGTGGGTAGATAAGTTGTTCATTTACCCATTCTCATATGTTTTCTTGTTGAAGTTTGTTAGCTGTATTATCGCTCACTAAGACTATTGTCTGACTCAAGGTTTTATGTCTCCTCTTATTACCTTGGGCTGTTCATCCGGTTGTGGATGGGCAGATTAAGTAGCAGGTTACAGGTAATGGAGCTTAGTGATACGAGGAAGCTGAGCGGTGACGAGCAGGAGGCTAGCGTACCAGTTTTATTCTATCTAGTATTTCTGTTTCCGCTGTTTGAGTTGCTTGAGAGTTGTAGTGAGGCCTTATGTACAAACTTGGATATCAGTTGGATAATCTTTCTGGATGTTGAAAGAGTTTCAAAAGTTTGCTATATGATACCTCATTACTATCACCTGTTGTATATGTTCTATTATATTTTATCCTTGCGCTGTGAGTTCTACGACAGGTTTCGATGTGTTCACTTACTATGATGATCGTCCATAGCAGCCTGGCACGCCTTTCAGTGCATTATTCCTCTTGTTTAGTGCGGGGGTTATGGGCGGTCGTCACAAAAGAAAAAGGGGCGAAACAAAACGGGTTGGTCATAAAGACTGAGTAAGTCCTAGTGACTTTCAGCATAAAAACAGGTAAAGATAACATGGCATGAATAAACTGAAAGTAAACATAAGCATGATGACAAGATAAGCTACAGGCACGATAACTAAGAATAACATCATAGGATTTTTGTCATGTATAATATTGCAAGGTTCCCATTCAAGATGAACTAAGTATAGTTTCGTAAGATTTCTATCAAGCATCGCAAGATTTCTCTGCTTCACCGTAAAAACGATATCTATTTGCTCTGCACCACCTAACTAGTGTCCCAACTAGTAATCAATATAAAATGATAAAATCATAACGTGATCCCGATCCCCGAAATTAAGGTTGTTTTCACGTGTAAATCTATTATTTATTACCTAGATCTAATCTAGGGTTTTCTATCGAGCGCTTCCTAGATTCAACCAGGATTTATGCCACCTAGGTCCAACCTAGGGATTATGCTACCTATTGAACGCTTCTCAGATTTAGGGTTTATGCCACCAAGGTCCAACCTAGGGATTATGCTACCTATGTGTGTCATACGGCCCCCAACGATTGTGGATACCTATGCTGGTCCCACCATGGGGTGTATCAAGACCCATGGTGGCGGCCCGAGGCAATTCTAGAAGGCATAGGTTATACTACTGGTGCCCCCAGTGCCCTGTTTGTCTGCTCCGAAGTGTGTGCACGCCCGCACTCCGTTAGAACCTACACTGTTGCATCCACCGCCGTCGCTTTGTCCGCTTACTATCAGCCCAGTAATTATGCCCACCCTGCCCAGTTTCAGGGTACCGTTGATACCTGATTTAGGTTACTGCTGAAATGGGTCCCCATTACAGGGGTTTCCTACTGGTTAAGTGTGTGGGCCTTATATACAGATATTACCCACCTTCCCGTGCTGTACTTAACCCACCGATTCAAGCGTGCTTATTAATGGTTAAGTTTATGGGCCTATATTTACTAATATTACCCACCAACCCGATATGTACTTAACCCTCTCCGTCCATTACGTTAAGTTGGTTAAGTGTTTTCTCTTGTTTTACTTAACCCTACCACACATCATGTTATATCGGTTAAGTGTTGTTCCTTGTGTTACTTAACCCTACCGCAAGCCTTGTTATACTGGCTAAGTGTTCTCCCTTGTGTTAACTTAACCCCACCGCATGCCATGTCATATTGGTTAAGTGTACATTAACTTAGCCCACCTACTTATCATGTTGTGACGGTTAAGTGTAACCCTCTGTTGTTACTTAACCTTACCACGCATCACGTTATATTGGTTAAGTGCATGTTAACTTAACCCCATCCACCAGTCATATTATAATGGTTAAGTGTTACCCTCGTGTGTTTACTTAACCCTACCACGCATCAGGTTATATCGATTGGGTGTAATTAACCCATTCAAATTAGCCCAACCCATCCGCTAGTCATGTTATAATGATCAAGTGTCATTAGCCTAACTATGTTACTTAACCCACTCATTGGTCTGATTAACAATTATGTTGGTTAAGCCCACGTTTATAAGTTTTGCATGTTCTTAACTCATACCGGTTAGGTCCATATTCACATGTCAAATTTCCATGTCATCCCACCTAACCCTCTAACCATACCCACGTCTTATTATGGTTAGTATTCCTTAATTCATTCATTATGATGAACGAATCATGACCTCTCACATTAGACCGTGCATTTTATGGCCACTGGATTTGCCGGGCGGTTCCGGGCAGATTTACACCACAAAATGGGTCTAACCTCGTGTCATAAATCGTTACGCCTACAATTCGACCTTCGACCTCTCACATTAGACTGACACTTTGTGGCTACCGGATTTGCTGGGCGGTTCCGGGCAGATTTACACCACAAACTGAGTCTAACCTCGTGTCAAAGGTTCATTAATGGTCGTATTCCACCCAAAATCCCAATATCAGTTCATGTGTTTAACATATAGAAATGATCATGGTTCACGTTTTTGCCCCAAAACGTATTCCCAAATTATTATCATAATTCACTATAAGGTTATGCCAAGTTATAGCCTTTTATTTACAATACTTGCCAATTACCCAAAACCCAACTTAGGCGCGTTCATATTAAACCTCTACTAAGTCATAAATTATCATATATGTTTCAACTCTAAATTTTACATCATTAACATATGCCCAAGTTCTAGATTACATGTAAATTTTACATATGCCCAATTCGTACCAAATTTACATAAGTTCAATTTATGCCGTTTTACATGTATGCCAATTTTCATGCCAATTTACACATAACAAGTTCTAGCCAAATTACATATATCAAGATCTATATCAAATTACATATGCCCATCCCCATTCTTGCAATTACCATTTTAATGACAATACCCAAATATCCAATTTCATGCTAAGGGTAATAATACCCAAATATCCAATTTTATGTTATGCCATCAATTCCACCAAACACATATATTCCACTAGGCAATATTCCAATATTTCCCCCGTATACCATCGCACTATATCGTAGTTTAGGCCTAGGTCCGAAATTGACCAAGGTTCATTAAAAGAAAATAAATAGGGGAAGATAGAATTTTGCATAAAAATAAGATCAGAGAGAAAAACATCATCATAGGCATGAAGATTACAACTTGATAATAATTTCAACATGAATTGAGAAAACTGATTTACAACAGGCTGAATAGATCATGAACTTGACATGAGAATAAAGATAGACAAGTCTCAAAAACTCAAGATTCAAGAAGCAACATAAATAGGTCTGAATTGATAAACATACTTAGATCCAATTCCACTTTATTTCATGTCCATATTATAATTAAATGTTTAAATCTAAAAGTAACTAGCACTTACAGAGCATGGCTAGTGAATTAGGAACTGAATTTATTGTACAAATGTTGCGGCGTTGTTGATTTATTGTCTTGAATCATTGTTGAAGCTTTGTTCTTTGAATTGATTTGAGTTTGAATGTTTGTACTTCAATTTGGGGGCGGCGACCATGGTTCAAGAGGGAGTTCAGCAGCATAATGGTGTAAGAATGATTTGATACGAATTAGGTTAGGTTTAAGGGTGTTTTTATAGGTGTAGCAACTAGTTTAGGCCCTTTGATTAACCCTAGAATCAATCCGGACCGTCAAAACACGTTTAAGGCTTCAAAAATGAGTTCTGGGTCAAAACAGGCCGACCAGGTCGACCTGTAAGGGGGGGAGGTCGACACTATGGTCGACCTGGGGGGTAGGTCGATCCTATGGTCGACCTGGGGGAGGGGGGGTAGGTCGACCCTATGGTCGACCCCCTGGTCCAGTGCTGCCTGAAAACTGCTGAAACTTGTATAGGCGATAACTTCTTCATCCGTACTCCGATTTTCGAAAAATCGGACTCTATTTCATGTAAAATTTCGAGACGAACGCAATGGCGTAACCTGTTTCCCCTGATTATGATTTTAAAATTTAATTCTGCCTTGATTTCTTGTTTTAATACATTATAAAAATACGGGTTGTTACATATACTGTCCTCAGCCACCCTCAACTAATGAAACCCCGTGGCCATGTCTAACTAGGAGAAAACAGATGCATCAATAAGCTGGCCAAATAGAACATCGATCCTCGGAAGTGGGTGCCTATTTTTCTTAGTGAGCTTATTCAACTCCTTGTAATCCACACATAAGTGAAGTGAATCATCCGCCTTAGTGGCGAATACTGCTAGAGCACCGCATTCAGATATGCTTCGCCTAATAAATCCTTCCTCAAGTAGCTTCCCTACTTGCTTGCTAAGCTCCCTCCTTTCTCTTGGAGCCATGTGGCACACATGCAATGCAGCTGGCTTTGTATTGTTCACCAAGTATTTATGGAAGTCGATCTCGTGCCTCGGAGGTAAGCTCTGAACCTCCTCAAAAACATCAGGATACTCACAGACTACTGGTACAGATCGCAGATCATCGATAGATGCATCAAGTGACTGTAGGAAACTAAGCATGACAGACCCTTTTGGGTCACAAGAAATCTCGAGGGTCCTCCCATGGGAAGTCAAAAGTCTAATGACCCTCCTCTCACAATCGAGAATGACACCATACATGGCTTGCTAATCGATCCCTAGAATCAAACCATAGCCCATGAAACTAAGCACATATATGTGGCATTCAAACTCGAAGCCCATCATAGATATTCACAAACCCCGAAAAATCATAGACAGATGAGTTGTACCCCCAATAGGGTTTGAGACAACCACGAGATCCAAAACTATACTAGTACGAAGGTGCAGAGACTCAACCACAGAATCAGACATAAAAGAATGTGAAGCACCTGAATCAAAAAGAGTTCTAACAGGATGATCGGAAAGAGAAATCAAACCTTCAACGGAAACATTCCTACCTTTGTCCGTCGCACTAGCCACGAGAGCATGCACCTGCCCTCCCGAAGATCCTGCCCTTTGACCTTGTCCTTGCTTCTTCGGGCACACCTTAGAAAAGTGTCTGACCTCTCCACAATTGAAACAAGTATTTTTCCTCCATTTGCAGTCTTTGACTAAATGACCCTCACGTCCGCAATTATATGGAATTTCCTCTTATCTTTAGCCTTGTCGTTCTTTCCGCCCTTCTTTTTTTGTTGTTGTCTTTTCTTTAGCCACACTTTCTTATTTTGTATTTCCTCAACCTTAGCCTCTTTCTTTTCACCTTTATCTTCTTCGTGCATTAATGCCATATCAATGAGTTTCTCAAAAGTTGCCTGCACTGGAATATGAGACATAGCCAACCCATGAAGGGGTTCATTCAATCCTCCAGCAAACTCAAAGCCTTCTTGTGCGGGGAATTCACTAGCTCCAAACCTCGCCAATTGATTGAATTTATTAACATATTCTTTCACAGACATGCTCCCTTGCTTAAGTGCCAAAAACCTTGTCATTTCCATACTTTGCTCGACTTGAGAGAGAAACTTCATTTCGAATCTCTATCGAAAATCATCCCAGGTCTCCACTAGATGCCCTGCTTGCGTCACTTCCCACCAGAACGAGGCCATATCTTTCAGCTGCCAAATGGCTAACTGAATCTTCCTACAATCGTCAACCTCAAAAATCCCAAACAAATCCTTCGTCTCCTTGAGCCTATTCCTTGCTTTTACAAAAGTCTCTGTCCCTCAGAATGGCTATCCGCCCATAGCGCAGAAATCCTTACATATCTTGGAGAAATTATCTATCGCGAAGGGGGAGGAGGTACAGCGGCTGTAGCTGGGGGAGGGGCATCTGCTTGGCCTCTAGCAGGTATCGTGGCATCTAGATACCTACAGAACCAAGCTGGTATCTAAATGCCCTCCAGAATATTAGGTTCCCCAGACATGTTGAAAAGAAAAGGAAAAAGGGATTCGAACAGAGAATCGAAAAATATTTCCTATTACTTTGGGGAATATGCTTTTCAAAATAGACTATTCTTTTGAAAATGCTTTCTTTTAAAACCTTTTTGAAAACAATTTTCAAATCCTTTTCTACGATCTGGTAACCTGGCTTGGATACCAAATGTGACACCCCACTTCCGTTAATGTCACTCTTTATTAGAATGCATTAAGTTTTAAAGCGTTATAGGTAAACAGAAATAGAAACATTACAAGACAAGTATAAAATAGCAGCGGAATTTAAAACTTTATTAAGAAGAAAACATGTGGTTCAAAGCACATTTACGTCACAATTCTAAAATACATAAAGCCCAGTACATCAACTTAAAACTTTTGTCTTGTACTAAAATCATCAGAGTACAATAAACATAAAAAGATCATAATCCCCAAAACATAGTCGTAGTAGCGAAGATATGAAATCAAGCAGTACATGTAAGTAGCTCCAAGCAGAATGAAAGTAGAATCCTGATCAAGCCTGATTATTCCCACCCTGAGAACCTTGGGAGGAAACGGAAGAGAAAGACGAGGAAACAAAATAGGTCAGACATAAGTCTGGCGAGTCCAGTTACTTTTAGAATATAAATAAGTGAAAGCATCATGATAGGCATATAAACTGGATAAGAGAGATACAACATATAAGGCAGGTATGACAAGGTAAACAGGATAAATAGCACTTCCCTAACACTTTTCTCTCTCCCTCTCTTTCTGCACCAATACTAGTATAACCGAAAAAAGATGATCCCAACAAGTACAAGATGGTAGACTTGGGTGTACTTGTAGTGAGAGGTTTTACTCCATACAAAAACAGGGTAACCCAACAGAACTGACAGGTGTTACCCACAACGATAATAATGGGCTCCTAAACAGGCGAGACTAGATGTACCCTAATTACTACCCCCAATCGATCGGCTCCCTAACCCGTGGATACCCGTGCTAGCCCCGCAGTAGGGTGTATCACTTCCTAAAGTGGCAACCCCGTTATTTCCAAGATGCACAATTATATCTACTGATGTCACATCGTCTTATTTTCCCGAGCAGGCGTACCTATTCATGCACATGAGCCCGATGGAACATGCCGTTAGACACCTTTCTCCCAAATGACCTCTTATAACCAGCTCAGGAAGCATGCCCTGACCCCAACCTTGTTCGAGTTCTCCGTTTGATATCGATATAGGTTACTAACTGATACAGGTCCCACACACCAGATGATACAAGCTTCCACTTATGCTTGCACCCCCACTACTAGGATTTCAACATGTTATGCCCACTAGTTTAACAAGATGGCATAACCCCCACTGGTTAAGTTTGTTGGTTTCATATGTATAACCCATCCCCACATATTTAACAAGATTAACTTAACCCTCCCACTGATTCAAGCAAGTCTACTTAACCCCTACTCAAGTTAACAGGTTCATGCAATCCTTATGGATTCAAAAAGGTTAAGTATTACAAGTTTATTACCATTTATTTATTTATGATTATTATGCGCTAGACCTCCCACATTAAGTCTACTACTTGCGGATGTTGGATATGCCGGTTGGGTCCGAGCAGACTTCTTCCACAAGTCGGACTTAACCTCATGTCTTAGCACCGTCACGTGTTTATGCGCTTAGACCCCTCACATTAGATTTACCACCTGTGGATGTTGGATATGTCGGGCGGTTCCCGGAAGGCTTCTACCACAAGTGTAATCTAACCTTGTGGTTAAGCACGGTTACAGTTTCTAATTACTGAAAATATAGGGATTTTCATTTTTTAACAATTATTCCTATTTCATTATAGGTTTTTATGCCCCTTTCCCAAGTCATATTCGACATGTACCATATGCCCCAAATCCAGGTCTTTAATCACAGCTTGGTTTATGCCCCAAATCCATATTCGTGTTTTCAATTCAAGTTATACCCCAATTTCCCAATACAAGTTGTACCCCAATTTTAACGTTTTCCCTTCGTTCCCAATTTCACATGTTCGCATATTTCAGTAGTATGCCCAGGCTCGAAGGTAGCCTGGCTATAAAAATAAAAAGGGAAAGAAGAAGGGAAGAGAACAGAAATAAGCATAATAACAAGATAGGTATATGATGGCAGAAATAGGCATAGCAACTAAATAAGCATATAGTGACATAATTGGGCATAATGACAAGATAGGTATATAAGAACAGGTCCAATGAACATGTAATAACAGAACTGATTAGGCATTGTTTTAGATCCAAATTCATATACAAGTTAAGATTACATTTTAGGTGTTTATATCTGAATGCAACATAAAATCACAGAGAATGGATCTAAGAAAACTGAGAAAAGCATGTTGATGTTGAATCATCAATCTTTGAAAATGTATGAATCGTCATTGCTGAAGAAAAGGCTAATTTAATCTAAGTTGGAGCAGCATCTTGTCATCACCATGGATCTAGATGAATAAAACAATGGGTGTAGGGACCTTTAAATAACCATCGACCGACGAACAAAGCCAGAAAAACGTCCAGGTGTGCCCAGAGGGGTCGATGTTGGGGTCGACACAGGGGTTGACACCCCTGGTGCGGGGTCGACCCCCAACGGGCCGATTTCCCGCGTCCTCCCGCCTCGTTTAATTTTCGAATTAAATTGAATTTATGGATTAATTTGTTTATATATATTTCTATTATGCGTATGCAAACTTCTGACCTTAATTATTTCTTCATACGATGTCCGTTTTACGCAAACCAGGTGTCTATCTTGACCAGAATTCCAAAACGAACGCAATGGCGCAGTCCATTTCACTTAATTCCAATTATTTAATTAAGTGTTCTTTAATTTATCATTTCGATGTCTTTCAAAATTAAGGGGTGTTACATATGAGCTTGAGACTTACTACTGGTCTAAAGAGGGATTTTGGGCAGAAGCAATATCTATGGAAGTATTTCTCATCAATCGTACGCCTTCTATTACTATAGATACGAAGCTACCAAAAGAAGTATGGAAAAAAGAGCCTGTTGATTGTTCATTCCTCAATTTCTTTGGTTTTTCGGCTTATTAAGAAGACGAGAGACATGATAAGCTGAAGCCTAGAGGGAGGAAGCACATTTTGTTAGGATATGGAGAAGGAATGAAGAAGTATAGGTTGTGGTGCAAAACAACTAAGAGAATTGTGACTAGTAGGCATGTGATATTTGACGAGAGGTATTTATTGAAGGTGGAGCCTCAATCAAGTGATGGCATTAGGAGGACACAAAATTTCCAAACAAGTTTGGAGTCATCAAATTGTCTCCATATTCGAAAAGAAAGCGGTATTTCTGACGGTACTATGGTTGATGAGAAGATTTCTATTTATGATGATGATTCTTCTTCTTATGCTTTGAATGTTGTAGAGCTTGTTGGTGAGTCTGTTGGTATTAACAAAGAAAATTCTAGCAAAATTTTCTTGAAGGAGATTAGAGTAGATGATATTGAGTATGTACTCACCCAATTTGGAATGGAGAAGGTGAAGTGTTCTTGAATCTCCATTGATCTCTCGAATCATAGTTTTACATGTTTATCACCTACATCAGATATGTTGAAGAATTTTGATATTTGCTCTTATGCATATTGTTTTTTGATTTGCGTACTATCTTTCATATGTTTTGGGAAAGATTTTAAAGCTCTGTTTGGGAAATATTGCCCAAAGTAGTTCACATTGAGCTTGATGGTGTAGACCCAAAAATTTGTTGAGATTTGATGATAAATAGGTATTCTTATATTTCAATTAAGGTGGACTGTTGAATTTACATGATTCAAATATTTGTTTAAAAGGGAAAAAACGGTTAATTGATTCAATTAATCAATTATGTTATACGTGGAAATATTTAAAAGGATTTTTGATAGGGAATAAATTGATTACATAATCAATTAATCAATCAGTGGATCTATAAATGGGAAAGATGTACATTCATTGCTTTTGTAATATGAAAGATAAATGATTGGCTTGGAGAATCATGCTAAGTGGGAAATGCATGGAAACCAATTTGGTTCACTTTCTATTTACACTGCAATCAAATACCAGACATTTGGAAATGTTTCAAGACAATCAAGAAATTAATTTCTTCATCTCTAAGCAACCTTTCATCCAGAAGCCTATTTATATCTTCATATTTGTGGAACATGAATGTGTGAGAGCATCCACCGTTATCCTCTTCTTTAGTGTACCATAATTTGTATAGCCAATCAATTATGGGTTTTTAGTGCAACAAGTCTTTGAAGAAAATTGTCGATTCAATTTGTCATTATAGGGTGGTCTCTCCAATTTTCTACCTATAATTTTGTTATCTCTCTTGCACTTTTTTGTAGTCTCGTTCTTCAGTGAAATAAAGAATAGTTGTTGGGTCCGTGTGCGTAGGCATAGCCGAAACACGTTAAATCTATGTGTCTTCTTCTCTTCTTCTATTTTATTTTGATTGGTGATTATTTTTCATTGAGTTGGCGGTTGATAATTAATCGACATGCTAGATCCTCATTTTTGTATTGCTCCTGTGCCTTTTTTATTCTGCTGTGCCGTTTTGAAGTTTATGCAAATCAAATTAATATTTTGCACAACAAATTGGGTATTGGAGGAAATTGTGTAATTATACACACAACATAGTTCACATCAAAAGAATTCCTTGTGAAGATAATGTAATTCGTCGACAACTAACAGTGTCTAGATCTTCTCAGCAAAACGAAGTAGCATAAAGGAAGAATAAGACAATTCTGAAATGGTGAAGAGCATACTCAAAAGGAAGAGGCTACCTAAAGTAATTTTGGGAGGAAGCAATGGCCTGTGTTGTTTATCCATCGAACGAATGTCCAACGAGAAGTGTGTGGGGGAAGAACCGGAAGAAGCATGGAGTGGAAGGAAGCATGACATTTCTCATCTAAATTTTTTGGGTTGCATAGCTCATGTACATGTACCAAATGTGCACCGAAGCAAATTGGTTGACAAAATTCAGAATTGTATTTTCGTTTGTTATGACGAAAACTCTAAAGGCTACAAACTTTACAATCTTGATACAAAGTAAGATAATAATTAGCCGAGATGTTATATTCGATGAAGAAGGAGAATGAGATTGGAGATTGCATGATAAAAATTACAACTACTTTCCATATTTTGAAGGAGATAAAATACAACCAAGGATCGAATAATCAAGTGAATAGTCTACTATCTTCATCAACGACAAGTTGTCAAGAAGATGACAAGTCAAGGGAAAGTGTTTCTCTCTTTAGAAGCCTTGAAGAAATTCATGACGTAACAGAAAACCAAGACAATCTTACTCTCTTCTGTCCATTTGCGGATTGTGAGCCTATAGACTTCAAAGAAATTTTGCAAAAGAGGGATTCGAGAAATGCTATGGATGAAGAAATTAAGGTGATCAAGAAAAATGACACATGGAAGTTAGCTTCACTTCTAAAAGGACACAAGGCAATTGGTGTCAAGTGGGTATACAAAGTAAAATCCAAAGAAGAAGTTGAAAGATACAAGGCAAGATTGGTAGCAAAAGGCTATATTCAAAGAGCAGACATTGACCGTGATGAGGTATTTGATCCAATTGCTCGACTAGAAACAGATTAACGAACGTACTAGGAGTCATAAAACCAAGTTTACGAAGGGATGTTGAAAATAAACTTGGTTTTATATGGAAACATTTATTATGTAACAAAATTAATTCTTGTATTTATTGAAGGCCAAGAAAGATGGAAATAAAATCTTGACTTATCAAATATGTAATTTAGAGAATTCTAGAAAATGTTTTGTTAAGAAAAATCTAGATAAATAGAGAATGGAAGAAGAATCTAGAAAAATAAAAGTCTAGAAGCTTTGTTATGTTACAAATAGAGATGTGCTCTCTCATCTGTTGTATCAGGAAATAAACATCAATAAAAAAAGAGGTTTTCAATAACATAAAGTTTCTTTCTTATATTCCTTCCCTCTTTCTCCTAAAAATTATTCAACATATATATCTTTATAGTTGAATGGGAAAATACCTTTTTATGAATATATACATACACACATACTTACATATACATACATACATACTGACATACATACATATATACATACATACATACATACATACATATTTATATATATACATATTAAAATCGACGTATACTTATAAGATCTGTTAGAGAAATGGACTTAATTTTCATTGTGATTATTTAAATAATTTGAGTTTAAGATTTCGTGGATAGTTTAAACGTATGGATTTAAAAATAAAGTACCCTGGAAGAATTGAGAAAGTTCAGTATATAATTGTAGAAATGTTAAAACGTAAGCATTTGAAGCTATTTTATTCTTCTTTCAATGTATGATGATTTTTTTTTTAGATAAATGAATAATATAATAAATTTGTTATTATTGTATATGCATGTTATTTATTTTGCGTAACTTATTTAACTTTATATTTAGACGAAAAACAATTTTTATACATTAAATTAACAGTTGTTAAATTTATATTAAATTTGTTGGTATGAGTACGGTATTCATTTTAAAACGTTGCATTTAGTATTGGTTAAATGAATTATTAATTATTTATTATTTGAACTTATTTATTAAATCCAAGATCACATGTTAATTTAAATTTGTTGACTTAAATGTACAGTGTTTAGTGATGTTGAGACGTGTGTAGATAACTAAATAAAATTTCGAGACATAGGTGCTTAACATTAATATTACAATGATATAAATGAATTAAACTCTTAACTTATGATTATTATTTATGTATATAATTTATTTATGTGAGTGACATATTTATACATCTGAATGATTTTTTTTCTTATTTCCGTTAATATGAATATGGTTAATACTAATGTGATCTATCTGACGAATCAATGAATGATAATTTACTAAAATTATTTAAATAATTTTCATATTATGCTATTAATAATAGTATATGATCTTAGATGTAAAGTATTAGAAAAGAATTGAGAAACACTTCATAAATGATTATAAAAAATTAAACTGTTGGTACTTTTAAAAATAAAATTTTGTAATTCCTTGGTATTTATAGGAAATATTAGTTAGTTAAATTTATTAAACCACTTAAATTTTGAGTTATGTAATCATTTTATATATGTTGATTTACATATGAATTATTCGAAGATAAGTGATAAATTATGTGTAAATAATTGTATGAACTTTATAATGTCCATAAAAAAGTGTAATATGTTAGAATAGTTAAAATGATGGAGAGAATTAGTAGATAAGTGTAAAGTAACAAACTAATTTGAAAATAAAATATCTAGAAAGAATTAAGGAGAAAATAGGAAATATTGGAATCAATGAGAGAGCTTCAAGTTATTCTGTTTTATTATTAATTTATAGGTTTTATATATATTAAAAGTACTCAATGACATTCATACGTAGTTTTCTTTTATGAATAGTTATTGATTTCTTTTGCAGATATGTAGAAACTTAAAAGAGCGATATGTTGTAAATATTGTTTTTTTAGTGGAGCTTATTGAGGCATATTTTTAAGCAAAATGTTGTTTTACAGAAGTACCAGTTATGGCTCAGGTTTCACAATATATCTTATCGCTAGTTCTCTTTCAAGCGCAAACGTTCCAACTGCGAAGTTCTAAAATGCCATTACTTAACTTTATATTTATTAAAAGTTGTCTTAAAAGTGCAAACTTTTGACTTGATCTCAAACTTCTGAAAATATCTTTATTTGTCTTTATTTTTACATATTACGCCCATACAAATATTAACAAATTTCGTCATTACTTTAAATTACAATTTAACGAATAAACATTTTATACAACACCATTCTTTACTAATTCACATAAGTACAAAACAGTAAAATAGTGTGAAGGACAAAATGAACAAAAAATTATTCCACAAGGACAGGAGGTAAAATTTTATCTATAAGGACAAATTTTGGTGTAAAGTATGAAATTATAGTGGGCCCCCAATTTCATTCATTTACACTAAAATTAGTTTTTATGAATAAAATTTTAGCCTCTTGTCCTTATCGAACAATTTTTTATTCATTTTGTTCTTAAGGCTAAAAACCCAAGTAAAAAATTCGCAAAAAATATTTTTTTTTGAAATATGTTAAACACATACAGTTTTTAAAGGCATAATTCACACGAACTGTGTGTCATAATTACATGTGAAGTGCCGATCGTGGCATTTATATATTTTTCCCTAGTGAATGTCAAAGCTTCAAGATGGAACTAGATAATATTGTTAGAGAATAGAGTTTTGATGAACAACAACCTTATTTCAGTTATCATTGATTATAAAATATATACTAACACTTTTTGTATAGAATATATATATATACACACACAAATGCAGGAAATATTACTGAAGATTGTACAGTTTAAAGATGATAGAGATTCAGAATCCAGAAAAATTTCAAGAATCATGAGTATTCAAGATTTCAAGAGTTCAAGATTAATATAGTTATAGAGTCTAGATTTGTTAAGACTCTATATAGCACTCCAGGTTCAATATTCAAATTCTGATTTTCAAACTCCGATTTTCAAATTCTATTTTCTACCTTCAATTCTCTCTATTTTATTTTTTATCTTTTCTATTATCTTTTTTAATTTATCTTTGTTTTTCAGTCTTAAGTTTTATATATTTATTTTTTATACTTTATATAGTTTAAAACCATATAATTTTAGCTATATATGTTTATATAGTTTAAATTTATGTTTTCATATGTTTTTCTACTTTATAATATTAATTTACAACACTATATTTTGATTCAAGAATTTCCAGAATTATATTTATATCAAAACACTTGAAAAAATGTTTAAAATTCAAGTTTACACTAGAGTACGTCGACATAAATAAAACACTATGTCGACATATAACTGTCAAAAATTTAAATTTGAAAGGAAGTGTCTTTTCACCATTTGAAATGTTTCAGAAGCATTGCAACCTTTCATACACTCTAAAAAGGGCTTGAATTCGAATTTTTAATCATATCTTCTTCTCCACTTTCACTCTCTTTTATTATATAATTATTCTTAATCATTTTTATGATTTCTACCCCTGTACTCTGCCAAATTCAATTTCATTTTGATCAAGCTTCTTCTCTCTACACCCTCTTCTCATCTCCGTCCGAATAAAGTGTTATTGAAGAGTTATAGGACTGTTTGTAATTGCTTGGGTTGAGTAAAGTAGGAATCGGTGTGTTCCTTGTAGCCATGAAATCATGGAAGTAGGAATCAGTGTTTTCCTTGTAGCCGTGAAATCAAGGAAGTAGGAACCGGTGGTATCCCTTGTAGCCATGAAATCAAGAAGATTGTACTTGAATATTGATATAGTAATAAAACTCTGTGCAATCCAGCGTTGTGCGGGACTGGACGTAGGAGCAATCCGAACCAGTGCAAAATCCGGTGTGTTATTTCCTTTTCTGCATTTTTATTTCTATTTACATTGCATGTGTGTTTGAATATGTATCTGTGATTGTGTTTTTAGCATTTGTTTCATTCTGTTATTCCCATAAGTTTTAGATTTGTTTGTATTCTCACAAACACTATTCACCCCCCTTCTAGTGTTTGTTTTGCCTTAACGATCTGTTGCACAATCCCTAACAATTGGTATGAGAGCAAGGTCTTTCAAAAAGTTCATAATCTGATTTTTGAAAATTTTTTAATGGAAAATTTTGGAATCTCTGCTAATACTAGTGTCAATTCATGCATTGTATCGATGTTGAAAAAGTCTGCATATAGTTACAGAGGCATGTGATCTACTAAAATATTGGTCAATTCAGAAAAGGATGAGTTCTATGACCTTGAAAATTCAAAAGTTGAAAAGATGGGTAAAATGGTCGTTGGCAATTCAAATTCTGGAAAGGTGGCTGTTGGAAATTCAAATCCCAAACTAGTGTGTTACATAGCTGTTGACAATTCAAATTCTGGAAAGCAATTGGTGGAAATAAAAAAGGACAAATGAATACTGGATAGTGGCTGTTCGAGCCATATGGTTTGATATCCAGAACTACTCAATAATCTAAAGTATAAAGATGGTGGAATGGTGAACTTCGAAGATAACTCTAAAGGATACATGATTGGAATCGACAATGTCGGTAATTCTGAAACTCCTACTATTTCTGATGATTTATTAGTTAGGAATTTAAAACACAACTTGCTAAGTATAAGTCAACTTTGCGATAAGGGCTATAAAATAAATTTTGAAAAGAATAAATGTTTCAAAGAAAATAGGAATTCAAAAATTATAGTTGAAGGAGATAGAAAGAAAAATATCTATATATTGAGTATGAAAATTTCCAGCGAAAATTTATGTCTTATGGCCAATACAAGTGATCCCTAAATCTGGCATAAGAGATTTGGCCATACAAATTTCAAACACATTTCTAGGGTTTCTAAGTTAGATTCAGTTAGAGGATTACCCAAAATGAAATTTAAAGTTAATAATTTAAGCGACGCTTGTCAATTCGGAAAATTAAAGAAGAGTTCGTTTAAATCAAAAGAAGAATTACTAATTCAAAACCATTAGATTTAATACACACGGATTTATTTGGTCCATTTCAAGTTCAATCAATAAATCATAACAGATATGTGTATGCAATAGTTGACGACTTTTCTGGATTTACTTGGACTTTGTTTCTTAAAAATAAAAGAGATGCTTTTGATCAGTTTAAAACTTTTTCTAAAAGATTTCAAAATTTATTATCACTAAAATTAAAATAATACATAGTGATCATGCGGGATCCAAATATGGACACTTCAAACTCAAATGAATTTGTTGCACAAATGAACTACGCAAGCATTTTTTGTAATTTCATCGCGAACCGAGCACCAAAATTGACAAATGAATATATTGTGGTAATCAACTCGACGAGACAGACACAATGGTATGAAGTTTGCAGTGTCAGTATGCTCCATTCAAGAACGCATTACGGACATCTTTAAATGTAAAGTTTGGAAAGTAAAACAATTAAACGGAGGTCAAAACTTCCGATTTTCGTGAAACGAATTTCGCCGTTAGATTCTTGACTTGAATAGAATATTTTTCATGTTTGTCCAAACTGGTTTCGAAAAGATTTTTAAATCGTTAAAATTTGAACTATTATGCACAATTTTACATTGAAAATTTCGCGACCGACATACATTCAAATTTTTCAGTGAAATTTTCACAATTGCTATATCTCACTATACATATTACAAATTTCAAATTCTCGTTATGAAAAATCATAGAATAATTTCAAAATAAAATTTTGATTTAAATTGGAATTTAAATCATTAAAAATTACGGGTTGTTACAATCTATCCCACTCAAACCTTTTCATCCCCGAAAAGGAACGAGGTTGGGAAATAGTAATAAAATAATTTAATATATATAAACTAATGGCTTATATCTATTATCATACCTATAGTTATTTGAAAATATATATTTAAATAAAAAGTTAAAATATTCCAAACATTTCAAAGTAGTTTTAAGTATTCACTCGACGTCTCGATTGGCTATATATATCTATCTCACTTTCCAAACCCGAAAATAGATATCGATGATGCTGCAGTCATTACCAAAATCATTTTCAAGCGACAAGAGTGTGACTCTATATCTATCTAATACATATATGATTTAACATATACGTTGATCAGACGTATACCCAAATTACTAGGTATTCGATATGCCAATTTTAACATTAAATAAGTACTCAAAACATCCTTTTATATTTAAACATAATATATACCAACATTTTCAATTCATATATTATAAATAATATATTTCAAATCAGTTAAAATCTAACTAGAGAAAATTATATCTCTCCCCCATTCATTTATCTATGAAAATTAAATCCCAATTCTTAATAAATATACAAACAATATTATTACTAAATCAAAAGATATAATAAATTTATTCTATACAATACCTAAATATTTTCAAACCCATATTATATATATTCACACTTATAAAGCTGGTTAAATTCCATAAGTTTAACACATAAATATATCATAAATAAAAATCTTTATAAACCTGTTTAAATTTATAAATTCCTATATGTGTATACATACATTTATAAACTATATCATTATAGATTTCAAACAAGATAAAATCATTTTCTTACAAAATCTACATCTTTAAATCTTATATAAAATATATGGTTTATAAAAGTATAAATCTTAAAGTATAAACATCAAATTTTTACAGAATATACGTATTACCAAAACATAGGGTTTTTTATAAATATATATCTTTAACATATGTATCAAAAATTTAAATACTACAACAAGAAAATGTTATAATACGTACTTCAGACCAATATTTAACAAGGATGACTCTGTTAGAAGACTTATACTCTCTTTCTACTTCTTACCTAGGAATGGACAAGGATAAGTAATATAATTCGAGTTAAAAAATGAACAGATGATAGAACCTAATCAAAGGGGATCCACGAAGGTTGATGGATTCAAATGGAACGGAAATTTCAGAAAAGATTTATATATTAAATGAAATTTATATCCAAAAATATTAGTTTAAAGCATTTAAAATCATTTTAAAAACCGTTTGTACTTTAAAAATACGCTTTCTCTCAAGAAGGATTATGCGACTGATTCCATTCATTCTAGGGTATCACTACCCTATCTCTATTGAGCTTTTACCCTATAGGCTAAAGCTTTGATGAAACCAAAGCTCTAATACCACATGTAACATACCGTCATTCTTCCACTTCAAGCCGGTAATTAAACCAAGTCGAATTGTTCGAAATGACCGAATGTTATTAGCTTTTGAGGTAAATAGAATAAATCACATAATCAAAGACACAGAGCAAAATAATATCTTGCAACGGGAAATACATAATACAATAGTAGTTCATGAAGCTACTAAATAAAATTGTGCAACAGAGTTTACATAGATAATATAGTGGAAGTCTAATACAAGATCTCTAGTACGTAAATAAAGAATAATAGTCTTAAATAGAAACGTCAAGAAATAGTTGAACTGGAACAACTGAATAGGTAGATACAAGTGAGCAGATCCAATATAAACTCCAAGAGTGGACCACGAAAGCTGTAATACTCGATCTGACTCGAGCAATAATTCAAAACAAAACAACTCGAATCAGGACTAACATTCTCATGGAAGTAAATCAACTCAAATAAAACGTTAAATGAAATGCACCAGTAACTTAAAGGATGTTTTGGGTCACCATCCTCTAAGGATCCGTTAAACCAATATCATATAATGTAATACGCTATTATAATAGTGCCTACGATCAAATATACCATTGAAAATAGCGTAAGCGGAATTACCATTATTACACTTACACCATTTATAATGTCGTAGTCTGTACAGTACCGTAAAGTTCACAGTAACGTTGTGGCTATCAGAGGGCACTCCATAGGTACGACACAAATCAAAGTCGTAGAGGGCTCGATCAGGATAAATATGACAAGGCATCGAGGCAATACCCATCTGTAGGATTCTACCAGATTGTGGACCCGGACCGATGGTAACGCATAGCCGATAGCTACCGCCCATCCCAGACAATACTCCCAAAAATCAAAGGCTCCAATCAATCACAGAGTAATATATATGGTATAGAAGAAGCATGTCTGCTAAGAGGATCTAGCTCACATTAACCTGGGTATGGCTCCTGTTTTTGTCATTTTAATTATGATGCGAAGGTCAAGGCTATCCATCATTGTTCTCTTTCTTCAAATCCAGTAATCGCCTCCAAATCATTCTACTTTATTCTGGAACTTCACCGCGTACACAGTTGTTAAAGTGGTTTTCGGTATTGGCAGAGAGTATGACAATATCCGATCCCAGACTCTTTAACAACCAACCGTTTACATTTTTCACACCGTGGTCATTATTTTATAAATCGCTTTATGAAATCATTTATACGATTCTCAGGTTCAAATTTGAATTCATAATTAAATATTCAACTTCGATTTTTACTAATTCCCAAAAATATTCGCATAACGAATTTCAATTCAAAAACGATTTATATTCGAATTACAATTTAAAGATTTCCAATGTCATTTTATATCAAAACTAAAATGGTTAACTTCAAGGATATTTAGTTCGATTTATACTTGTCAAAACTCAAGTTCAAACAATTTAATTTTTTCAAGGTTACCATTATAAGATGTCATTTTAAATCAATTCATAAAATCCAATATTTCAATTCAGATTCAATGCATACACTTTAAATAAAAATTCCATATTTCACGTATATAATTCAAACAAATCATATCATACTTTATAACTAAAATCATGAATTCAAATTCATTACTTAACGTCCGAATCAAACTCTTATATTTTAATTTCGACAAATCATATCTTATATACCCAAGACGTACAATTCCATATTGGAAAAATTCAAAACATACATTTAAAAACCATTTTATAAATTCAATTTCACAAAGTTCACAATTCAACTAAACGATTATAAAATCAATTCCGTATATAAAATTACATATTCTAAATAACTATTAGTCACTTTTAGTTCAATTCCATTTGAATTCAAATTCATATATTACATGAGTTCATTGTTAAAATCAAATATCGTTATTACAAATTCAAACCTCAAAATTAAGTCATGAAATCTTAACCTAAACCAACTTTGAGTTTAAAGTTTGCAAAACATGAATAAAAGATCAATTAAATTTTGAAAAATATATACATACATATATATATATATATATAAGAAATTAACCTTTGAAAATAAATAGATATAAATATATATAATTTATATAATTCTAATAATAATTAGAAAATAGATTATAAACAGATATAAATTTAAAATAATATAAAATAAGTTTAAAGAAAATATTAATTAAAATATAAAAGTTTAAAATTGCATATATGATTAAATTATATGGTTTAAAATAAAATTATAGGTAAATTCTCAAACAAGCATTTAAACCATTTAGCTCAAAATCATTTTGAAACATATAATTTAAAATTTACAAAACATAAGTTTAAAATTCTTAAAATAAAATATAAAATTTTAAATTATTATTTAAAACTCAAATTTCCAAATTAATTTACTTCGAAAACATAATCAACGATGTTCGTATTTAAATTTCTACCCTATGGTCAAGTGATACGAATAATTATTATTTCAACCCGCAATTTATAAAATTTCTACGGGTCTATCATTTCAACCCGCAATTCCAAATTCAATAAATTCGTTCAGGTCTATTATTTCAACTCATAACGATTTTTCCTAATCTAATGTCCGTTCGGGTATGTATCATTTCAACCCTTAGTGATTTTTCCTAAACTAGGGGTATCCACAACATAACAAATCATCACATATCATCAATAACATCATAGTCATATATAATCAATGCACATACAGATTATATGAATATCGTGTCACCTATGAAAGTGTATATTTTAAACAAACAACTTCTACTGGCAATCCTATACATTTCATAACAGTTCATTTAGTTGATCTAACATCTATGAAATAATGTGAGTCAGGAGTGAGATAAACTCACCTTTCGTGGCACAGATTGGAGATGGCGAACAGATTAACGCGGAATTGAAACTACGACTACCAGGCACAACTTCAAATGGATTAGAACTTGAGAACCACTCAATAATTATTTAAATTTTTATAAGAGGAGGCTAGGGCTTGACGAATCGGTACGGTTATCGGGTTTTGGGCAGGTTTCGAAACTCAACACCAAACTCGACACAAAATAAACGTAATGAATTTTTCAAAATAATATATAATACGTATTTTTATATATACACACATAGAAAAACTATTATATATATAATTTAAAATTAAACCAACGCTAAATACACACACAAAACTAATAACAAATATATATTTAAAATAATATTTTTTCTAAAACTAATAACATCGAACACTCACACAAAAATATACATAAACACGCACGGACACACAGCAAAGCCATATGTATATATTTATATATAAAATATTATATATATACATATATTTTCAAAAAATAAATCTCAAAATGACATACACAGACACAACTCACATACACCAAAATATATATTACTCACACGAATATACACATACGAATACATACACCGATCCAAACGCAAACACAAAACTCAACACAACATATACAGAAGCACCAACACTAACAATACACGCATATGCCAAGTTTAAACTCTCAAAAACATGGACCACTCATGCAAGCATCACCAAAAGGGAGAACTCACACACTACAACATATACGTAGGCTTCAGGTGGAACTCAACAAGGTGGGGCGCAGGTTCGATCAAGGAAGCAAGGGGTTCGACAACATTGGGCCACGGTTTGGCCAGCGAGGATCAATGTGGAGAAGGCTCGGCGCTGGCGAGCTGGACGACTTCGGATGAGGCTCAGGACTAAGCGGAGATGCGGGATATTCAGCTGAGAAGTGCTGATGGGTGTCACGATGGAGAAAATCGATAAGGCGTGGCTTAGAGTTGGTTCGTCGGCTACAGCGCTGATTGAAGGGGCGGCATCAAGGCTCGACAGCGGATCATGGAGGAGGGAGGTTGCCCTGGGAAATGTGGCATGCTAGTGTGGGCTTGGGTGTTG
This sequence comes from Allium sativum, assembly GCA_030737875.1. NCBI lineage: Eukaryota > Viridiplantae > Streptophyta > Magnoliopsida > Asparagales > Amaryllidaceae > Allium > Allium sativum. The sequence goes on along the minus strand of CM060912.1, from coordinate 74,975,782 downwards.
CGTTGGTAAAGGAGCGAAGATGGGGAAAATAAACATGTTGAGTGGGAGGACAGTTATTTATAAGAAGATGTATAAAAAGCTAGGTAAGAGGTCCGGTGTGCGGTTCAAAAGGGATGAATGGGTAGTCGATGCGGATAAAAAGAAGTACATCCCATATTCCCAGTAAAGCAACACATCGTTTTAAATTTAGATATTTTGTTTTGAATTCTTTCCTTTTTGAAATTTGAACGTGTAGACACTCCAACACGTGTACCCAGTCTATCATGCATTATGATTCAAAACGGATATTTTAATTTAATTATTATAGTGCACTATTGTAATTCGAAGCAACGACTTTGGAAGGAACAAAGGTTTATGGGCATAATTGGAATGTAACTACGCAAAGAATGCAAAGGGAAAAAGGGGACATGTATGGTGTTGGATATTTGCATGGACATGTATTGGTTTTAAAATATGTGTCCATTCCAATTGTTGTTCGAAAGAGAAAGAAAAATAGAATAATGAAGCATAGGAAACGCATGCAGGTGGCTTCAGAAAAATGAAGCATGCATTATTCAATGTATATCCCTTATTAAGATTCAAAAAATACAAAAAAAAAGGGTAGTTTAATAAAATAAAAAGATGTGTTTTGCAGACCCAAAATGTTTAGAAAAACATGAGGGATCCAAATATGGACACTTCAAACTCAAATGGCTTTGTTACAAAAATGAACTACGCAAGCATTTTTGTAATTTCATCGCGAACCGAGCACCGAAATTGACAAATGAATATATTGTCGTAATCAACTCGACGAGACAGACACAACGATATGAAGTTTGCAATGTCAGTATGCTCCGTTCAAAAATGCATTATGGACATCTTTAAACGTAAAATTCGGAAAGAAAAACAATTAAACGGAGGTCAAAACATCTGATTTTCATGAAACGAATTTCACAATTAGATTCATGACAACGAATAGAATATTTTTCATATTTGTTCGAATTGGTTTCAAAAAGATTTTTAGATCGTTAAAATTTGAACTGTTATGCGCAGTTTTGCACTGAAAATTGCGCGACCGACAAACATTCAAAATTTTCGGTGGAATTTTCATAACAGCTATATCTCACTGTACGTAATACAAATTTCAAATTCTCGTTACGAAAAATCATAGAATAATTTCAAAATAAAATTTTGATTTAAATAGGAATTTAAATCATTACAATTACGGGTTGTTACACCCATGGAAACTAATACCGCTTTAAGTAAAGATAATACATCAAAAGACGTTGATCAAAAACTATATAGAGGAATGATAGGATCCTTATTATATACAACCGCTAGTAGACCAGATATAATTAATAGTGTATGTCTTTGTGCAAGATATCAATCACAACCTACGGAAACACATTTAAAAGTCGTAAAACATATTCTTAGGTATATAAAGCATACATCAGATTTTGGACTATTTTATCCTAAGAATGATTCATTCAATTTAGTATCGTACTGTGACGCTAACTATGCAGGATGCAAATCCGATCGTGAAAGTACTTGTGGAACATGTCACTTCCTAGGACATTCCCTTGTATCATGGTTCAGTAAAAATCAAAATACCGTATCTTTGTCAACAACTGAAGCAGAATATATTTTTGTTGCTTTGGCTTGTTCACAAGTAATATATATGCAACAAACTTCAAAAGATTTTGATTTAAATATAAATAAATCACCTACATACTGCAATGATACAAGTGCTATAAATATTTCTAAAAATCCAACTCATCATTCGAGAACTAAACATATCAATGTGAGACATCATTTTCTAAGAGATAACGTAAGTAAAGAAAAGATTTCACTTGAATTTATAGAAACCGATAAACAAATAACAGATATATTAACTAAACCATTAAATGAAGCAACATTCACTAAATTTAGGAGTGAATTAGGCATATGTTCATTAGGTGAGTTAGAATAATTAAATAATTAAAATATTTAAACATAACATAAGAAATTAAAATAATAAAATTTAAAACAATACTATGTCGACATAGAGTTTTTGGTATGTTGACATATAACTACCAGAATTTCAAATTAAATTCCTACCAAAAGTTAGCTATTTCAATTACTTAAACCTTCTATTTCAAATTTTCTTCTTCATTTTCATTTCTCTTCTTTGTAAAAACTCTAAATTAAAAAATACAATGGCCTCCACTAATCTAAATACTCAAATCAACTCCGATTCACACGTTGGACCATCTGAGAGTCCTTTTCAACGATCTATGCTATCTTGGGTTATCAAAATCGAAGAAAAGATGGAATATGTTCTATAAATAATGGATGAAATGCTAGTACTCCAGATAAGGATGAACCAAGAACAAAATAGGAAAGGAAAAGTAGCAAGGAGTTTACTTAAATACATAATGGATAATCAGGCTTATCCGATTATCATCGATGATGATAACCAAGCCATGAAGGAGGAGGAAGAACCAGAAGAAGAACCAGAGGAAGAACCACAAGAGGAAAAAGAAATGATGGAGGAGGAAGAACAACAAGAGACTCAACCAACGATCACGGAATAAGACGATAAGGTTGAGTGTGTAGGAGATGTTTTATTTGATAAAAATGGGAATGTGATTGAAAAGAATGGAGAATTTTGTCTCCATTATCCAAATTGTCCAATTCACAAATCTCCGATTGTCAAATAATTAAGTGTTTAAGGATTTTTCTTGTTTTTTGTTTTATTGCGCTCATATGATAAAACGTATTTGTATAAATTCGTGTATTTGTACGAATTCATGTTTAATAACATTGTCATTTATGTTTGCGGTTTAATTGGTTATAACTCTCTAAACACAAAAATATGGATATACGATTAAAGGGGAGTATCTTTATTGGGTTAGTTACTTAAGTTCTATTCAGAAAGTTATACAATTTAGGGGGAGTACCTTTAGAATTTCTTTTTGATAATGCCAATGGGGGAGAAATTATAAAATATAGACATATTTTATAAGATTCTTATAGGCAGAGGGAGCATTAGAAGGATCATTATCAACAGGTATATATAGGCATGATATTTTATAAACTAAGGTTGTCATCATCAAAAAGGGGGAGATTGTTGGAGAATGGAGTTTTGATGACAACAACCTTATTTCAATTATCATTGATTATAATATATATATATATATATATATACAATTGTTGTATAGAATATATATATATATACACAAATTTAGGAATTATATACAGAAAATATTACTAAAGACTGTACAGTTTAAAGATGATAGAGATTCGGAATTCAGACGAATTTCAAGACTCATGAGTATTCCATATTTCAAGAGTTCAAGATTAATATAGTTATAGAGTTTAGATTTTGTAAGACTCTATATAACACTCCAGGTTCAATATTCAGATTCTAATTTTCAAACTTTGATTTTCAAATTATATTTTCTACCCTCAATTCTCTGTATTTTATTTTTTATCTTTTCTATTTTTGTTTTTAATTATCTTTGTTTTTCAAACTTAAGTTTTATATATTTATGTTTTTATACTTTATATAGTTTAAAACCTTATAATTTTATAAATATGTTTATATAGTTTAAATTTATGTTATCATATGTTTTCTACTTTATAATATTAATTTACAACACTATATTTCTATTTAAGAGTTTCAAGAATTATAATTATATCAGAACACTTGAAAAAAATGTTTAAAATTCAAATTTATACTAGAGTATGTCGACATACATAAACATTATGTCAACATATAACTGTCAGAATTTTAAATTTGTAAGGAAGTGTCTTTTCACCATTTGAAACGTTTCAGAAAGGTTGCAATCTTTTAAACACTATAAAAGGGCTTGAATTCGAATTTTTAATCATATCTTCCTTTCCACTTTCACTCTCTTTCATTATATAATTATTCTTAATCATTTTTATGATTTCTACACTTATACTCTGCCAAATTCGGTTCCATTTTGATCAAAATTCTTCTCTCTAAACTCTCTTCTCATCTCTCTTTGAATCAAGTGCTATTGAAGAGGTATAGGGCTGTTTGTAATTGCTTGGATTGAGTAAAGTAGGAATCGATGTGTACCATTTAGCCTTGAAATCAAGGAAGTAGGAATCAGTGTTTTCCTTGTAGCCGTGAAATCAAGGAAGTAGGAATCGGTGGTATCCCTTGTAGCAGTGAAATCAAGGAGGTTGTACTTGACTATTGATATAGTAATAAAACTCTGTACAATCCAGCGTTGTGCGGGACTATACGTAGGAGCAATCCAGACCAGTATAAAATCCGGTGTGTTATTTCCTTTTCTGGATTTTTATTTCTATTTATTTTGCATCTGTGTTTGAATCTGTGTCTGTGATTGTGTTTGTGGTGTTTGTTTCATTCTGCTATTCACATAAGTTTTAGATTTTGTTTAGATTCTCACAAACACTATTCACCCCCCTCTAGTGTTTGTTTTTCCTTAATGATCCATTCCGCAATCCCTAACAAATATTACATTTTTAACCCGTCATTGTTAACATTTTCTGAAACCTTAAAAAAAAAAGAAAAAGGAAGGAAAAAAATTGGATTGAAACGCCCATAGCATTTGATTTAGGTTTATCCCATTCTTTGTTAAATAAATGATTCAAGCAGGGCATCATGGACCGGTCTTTTGTTTACATAAAAAAGTTTGTCCATCCAATTTTCAACAGCCGCAATTTCTATATTGGAACTGATAATTTCTAGGAAAACTCCAAGTGAACATACTAAGATTATCAAACTATGAATGTATACTATCATTCAATTCATTATTCATTATTCATTGTACATTGTTTGAGACTTTGAGTTAGAGCATGATTCATTACAGTTTAATCTAAACTGGGATATTAAATCGCTTTAAGCAACCAATTTTAGCCCATAAAACCAAAACAGGTTGTAGGTGGGTGACTACATAAAGAAGCTTAAACAATGCAACTATAAAAAGCATACAGATTTAGCCTAAAAAAATAAAAGCATAATTTACCCAGGGCAGTAAATCGATAGGATCGAAGTGGACAGAAGTGTGTTCAGTGTCTGTCATAATTAAGATCGGATCGGAAATAGACCGAACAAAATTTTGATGGCCTATTTTGTGTTGTAAATTAAAAGGGTTGGATATTGACATACGTTTTTGGGACACAGACAGCGAGCGGAGCTGGATGAACATGACTATTTTGTATCAAATTTTATACTTTTTATTAGATTTTGCATCATTTATATACTGAATTACACGAATTCAAACAAAAACTGGCTGAATGTGACTTTTTTCTTGTCCAAATTCTGTTGTCCAAACTTGTGTACTAAATGAAAATCAAACGGACTCGAACGAACGTATTTCGTTCATAAACATGAAAGTACACTCGTACCAAATTAACAGTCCTAAACTTAACATCAATTTATTACAATAGGGCTGTTAATGGATATCCGAAAATTCCGAAATCCATTCACATACGCATGCGAAACACGGATAAATATCTGATATCTAGAAAAATATATGCAGATGCGGTTGTAGACACTTCCGCGTCCCAAAATTGTTCATCCGTTCTTTTAATGATTGTTACTTAAATTATGTATATTTTAACATAATAAAATATACTAGTTTATTATCTTATTAAGTTGAAAATCTATACCATACACATTAAACACATATTTATTGCTCAAAATTATTTATTATCACCATGTTTGTTTATTTTTAGCATTTTAATAATAAACTAACTTTACATTAAACTAAAATTTATTATTCACATTAAACGCAAGCCTTTCAATAGTCGATCTATGCCTATGGCTTGAACGTATATTAAAGCATTTCATTTGCTAGGTCCATTGAATATTAAATTTTTATAGATAAACAAATATGATGATAATAAATAGATTTGAGCAACTGATATGTATTAAATGCTTATGATATGAATTTTAAGCTTAATAAAACATTTTCAAAATTATCTTTCAATATACTAAAATACGTGTAATTTAAGCTATAATGTTGAAAAAAAACGAATATATAATTTTAGGATACATCCGCATTTGCATCTGTTTTTTCGAATATCGAATATTATCCACTTTTCGGATATGAATGCAGACGAATTTCTGATATTTACCTCAAATGACCCAGTGGTCATAAATGTGACAAGATTGATTCGAAGGTTTTGCATTGTCGAATTCTCATAATGTATCACTAACTCTTAGACGGTAATCTGAATAGTTGTATTGTGCGTCTCATACTATACATTCCCACTACTGGTTTAATCTCCGTAAATCAGTTCCACATTAGAAACAATAGCTTCGAACAGACAAGTCTGTAATCAACCAGTATAATTTACTTGTGTGTCTCATAGTACATGATTTACTAAATCATTTAATTTAAAACTCCACCTTCTTGAAGAGTGCACAGACGTGTGAGTTTATATAAGAAAATATAATTTAGAAAAATTGGTTTTAAATCGATTTTAGAAAACTATTTAAGAACCATATTTTCGGAAACTCTTTTGTAATTAAAATTATTCATATGTTTACCTTATATAAAATTGCATTGTAAAAATAATATTTCTTAAAACAACATTTATATACATAAAACGCTTTTAAATGGTGTGTACTCGAAAAGCACAAGGAACCAGATACAGATAATTCAGACATAGTACATAGGGATGTTATGGTAACGATAAATTTACCATTACCGTACCATTATCAGTCGATCGATAAGCATTTTTGATTGAAATCGATATACCAGTTAAAACGGTATGATAATGGTAAATTTACCATTTTTAACGGTGAATTATCGGTTACATTTCTTCTATATCAATGGTAACGGTAATTTTAGCAGTTAACTTAAAACATATGTATACTCATTTGATATGTTTTATTACACGCATTTAGAATCAAATAAATGATTGTATTTAGTTCAATAATCGGGTGAAATAATTCTAGCTACATTTTTTTTTCTCATTTATGTTTTTTTTTATATAAACTAACACTGCATATTGCATAATAAAGATGCACTATTTACAAAAAATATGTCAATATATAAACTTTGATGGATAAACGGTAATTTACCATTAGCAGTGTAACGGTTACTAGATTATCGGTATACCAGTCTTCGGTACTGTAGTTGATCGTTAACGGTAACGGTAAACAATTCTGGTTTACCAGTAGAAATTGTACGGTAACGATATTTGTTAAATAGTAACGCTAACCATTACCATAATAACCCTAATAGTACATCAAAATGCCACTTCGGATTTGTTATGATTTGGTTCTTTCTTGGTGAAGCAAGCAAAAAAATAGTGTGGTGCTAAGGGCACCCCAATATGTTCTTCCTAATACTGTAACTAAAAAATACCACAAGAACTAGTACTACACTCTTCTTAATACTGCACACTTAAAAAATAGGGGCTACCACACTGTTTTACCATATTTCTATTTCGTTCGTCCTCATTTGTAAAACCAATCAACGAGCTAAACCCTAGATCTATAACCAATCAACGAATTCGACGCTGCAACATACAAAAGCCATGAATAATGTTTGAATTAAGCAAACTAGAAGAGGAAATGAAAGATTTGGGTTTTCAGATCACCAAACAATTGAGAGATTACCGTATGAATTTGAATTTCCCACGAGAGATGCGAAGAAGACAACGATTATGAGAGATTATGTATTTAGATTAGCTTAGTACGTAATAAATTCGACAAATAATGATTGAGTTAGAGATTATAATGGAAAAGTGACGTGGTATTAGGAAGCATACAAAATTTAATAAGTTTTATTTTTTTAATTGCGGTACTATGAATAAGTTTGGAATTCTATTTCAGCCTATCTGTAGCTGCCATGTCAGCATGAGGCGTTACTGTTTTTATTCCAGCCTGGCAGCGTGTTTACTAAGCACACCCCCTTAAGGAAACCCGAAGTTGTCACATTTCTAGAAGTGGGTCCATCCATCGCTGAGGTGTGTGAACTGGTTACGGGTGAAAGGGGTTACCGATTGGAATATTTGGCGAATAATACGGAGGGTTTCGGTGTTTCGCGAGACAATGTCACACGGTCATGTTTTGTTTCAGCCGGATGCTCGCTCTTTTTCAACTGCTCTGCCTTTAATTTACATATAAAAGCAGACAGTGCAATAAATGGTAGGCTGGCTCCAGATTAGGAGACTATATCCTCTCCTCTGCACCAACGACAGCCAATTAATATGAGACGTTATATGCGCGTTTTGCATTTATAAAAACCTCCTCCTTTTTCTTTTCGCTCTCTTCTTCTTCTTTTTTCTTCTTTTTTCGAGGGTTTGGCTTCATTGGATTAGAACATGCAAACCAAACGACTTGATCTAAATTTGAAAATTGTGACGTTTGGTTGGTTGTTTATCGGTTTGATGAATACTACTAAATCAAAATAAAACCATTAAAAATGAAAACATAACAAAAAAAAAGTTAAATTTGTTAGGTTTGTTTAGTTATCCTGTTTAACTGAACTAATAATATTTTATATTTTATGCTTGAAATATTGGTTATAATTTAAAATAAATTATAAATGAATGATTAAAGTATTCATACTTATGATTTTTATGTTTTTTCGAAGTAATTTTAATACATATACATTGATTAAAAGTTATTTAGATAGATGCTCACCCCTACAAGACCGTGAAAAAAAAGGAAAGAAAGTAAACCAAAAAACTTCATTTCGATACATCTCTTTTGATCATCTGGAAAAACATTGAAATAAAATAAATTTTGCATATATTTTTGCAATCCATTTTCTTATAATAACTTTTTCAATGCTACCACCGTACTCGGATTCAAACCTGGCCATGCTACAGAAATTTTAGTTTTGTACTGAATTGTCAGCCTACCCTAAATTCAACACTAAAAAAATTCATATTTTTGCAAGGGTGTTTCATGTTTAGTATGTTATTTCAAGTTGGTTGTGACGACCCCAAATCCCGTACTGACGGTGAAAAGGGTAATCTTTGGAATATAACACATAAACAGATAATAGCAGAACAGAAATAAATAAATACACTAGATAATGAACAAATAATACACTGGATAAACGAAATCCTCAGAGTTACACAGTATACAGGATCAAACTTAGTACAAATACAGTTCAGCTATACATAAATGTCTACAGCGGAAAACAAAATATAATGTACAATAGGAGCTGAACAGCATAAAAAGACATAAATGATAGAATCCATCTTCAGCTCCAGCTATCCAGAAAGAGCCAGCTAAAACCTGAATACAAGGCTGCCCATGTAGAAAAAAGGGCACCCGAGTTTGCAAGTGAAACAAACTACGAGTCAGTCATGGGACTGGTATGAGAAATCTACTAAACACATTTATAATATGGCTAATCACAGGACCACACCATTTTCGTGGAACGGGTTTACTCCATTGGATTGCCAGTGCTTTAAACAAATAATTCTTTCAAAAATCGCAATGCTTTTTATAAAAATGAAGCCATTATAAGACTCAGTTCCTATCACACAATGCAACGCAAACCGAAGGATAGAGTTTTTACCTTATAATGGCCAAAATATGCTTGATACGAATAAAACAAAAGCGTTTGATATTATTACTAGCGTTTGTATGTTTTCAAAAACAATTTCAAATCATAAGTATCAATCATAGACGGCATTAATGCCCCATACCACTATGTCGCCATATATAGGTATACAATCAAAACCGCACAGTCACGTATTTGGAAATTGGATTTCCGTCATGAACCAAGGAAAAAGATAGTCCTTACCGACTTCGAGACTCTCTAGCCCGAGCCTCAGGGTCAGAGCGCATCGACCCTTGGATCGTCAGGGCCGGTCCACCGATGTGGATTAAAATTCCTGAACACTGCGTTTCCCCGCACTTTGGGGCGTAAGTGAGCCAACAAATGACTCCATCGGTCCCGGATCAACCGATATAACCGAGGCGCCTCGCAACAGCAACAACCACATAGGTGAAAATAATATAAATGTCAGCCAGTTCAAGCACCAACACCACCTCTAACTAGAAAGAAACGCATGTCCTCCCTGAGGTCCTCTCCCGTTTCTGGTTCATACCGGGGGGTGAGGTTCGCGAATTCACGTTATACACAAAGCTACGCCACACAGGAGGTGCTTTGATCATCAACCACAAGACTTTGCTTTTCAACAGAAGCCCTGATCACTGCATCTTAGCATGCCACATAGGGAATTCACACCATGTAACTGATGACTATCAATCACACAGAATGAATTCCAATGTCAGACACATAATCCATTTACAAGTCCGTTCTGGGTCTGAACGAAACCGGAGGCACTATATACCTCGCAAACCCATCGATCTCCACGTACGTCTGGACGATCACCACTCATTATCCATATTTCGGGATGCCTCCCAATCAGGACATCAATTACCATCCAAACGAAGTGAAGATTTCCGGTCTTCAACCACCGTCTTCATCTTCGATTTCTTATCGTCGATTTAGCTATTCAGAATGGGATAAACCCGGTCTTTCTGAGCAACTCGCGTATATAATAAACTAGTGCTACACAAACACAACATACGCCCTACCCCAATTCATTAGTCACTAACCGTCAATTAGTAAGAGAATGATTTCCCAAATATTAACCCCGAAGGCCGAAACCAACATCAGATCAAAACTCAGGAAATCATTCGACTTAGCCAACCTTCAGATAGTTTCTAAATTTCACATCCATATCATTTATAACATTTTATAACGATTTATCACTATTTTCATTTATTTTAAAACAACCAGTTTATTCAAATGACGCTTCGGGCTATAACGCGGCCGTGGCGCTGTTTTTCTTCAGATTTGATTTACACATATATGAAAATATAACCGTTGGATCTTCACTAAATTTATATCATTAGAAAGATCTTTTCAAAACGAATCCAACGGTTCCAGTTTCGGGATAATCCGACGGTCGGATCTCCCGGTATAATCGTTTGAAGTTTCGATTTCAAAATACGAACTGCAGCGTCGTTATTCGATTTAATTTAATTATATATATAAATAATCGATTCTGGTGCTGTTTTTCTTCAGATTTGAATTAAACATTCTAGACAATCCAACCGTTGGATCTTTATAAAGTTGGTGTCGTTGGAAAGGTATTTCCAAAGCGAACCCAACGGTTTCGGTTTCGGGAAAATCCGATGGTCAGATCTCCCGCACTAATCGTTTGAAATCACGGTTTCAAAACACGAACTGCAGCTTCGTTGTTCGATATATTTTAATTATATATATATATATATAAAATCGATTCCTCGATTTCAAAACTATATGCTTTTCATACTTTTAATAAAAATGATATTTTTATACAACAGATATTCACTTCGACACTTCACTATTTTTAACAACTCATGTATATAGTAAAAATGTGATTTTTATTGCAAAACAATTTATTTCAAAACACTACTATTTTATACAGTTCATATAGATGATAAAAATAGGATTTTTATTATAAACAATTTATTTCAAACACGAATACCATTCAACACATGAATTTCTATTCAACACATGAACGGTTTCAACATATGGAAATAATTTCAACAAACGAAAATTATTCTAACACATGAATATTTCAGAAAATTTCGGCAGCACAACGGCAGGGTAGTTAAAACCGGGGTCGTTCCTAGTACGGCTCCTCGCTCTACCTTAAAGCCTCACAGCTTTTAACAATGGGGATTCATGCATCTAGTTCGCATGCCGGCGGCATGTATATTTTTTTCATTTCCACAAACTAATCCTATGTGGTTTCAACCAAATAATTCTCAACCACAAACGGGTATTTTTCAACCACAATCAAACAATTTCAACCACAAACAATTCAATCAACCATTCGCTATCAACCAATTTTCACACCAATCACAATCAATAAATATCGTCCATGGTTTGTGGACGAGGGGCGTATACATATATATATATATATATATATATATATATATATATAAGCATTTCACTTCTATTCAACACATATATAATTTTTACAATGCATATATAACTTATACATCGAACGTACAACTTATACAACGCTTATACAAGTAGTGTACAATGCTGATATAACTCATACATCGACTATGTAATTTATACATCGTCGTTTTCCATATCGTTTATAATTTAGAAATCTCACATTGGGTTCCACTCCACAAAAAATAGCAGAAGACTCAGAAAAATATGCGGTCTCTTCTACAATGTAGAAGACGTCCACACGAGTCCACTGTCTCTTGTTTCACTGAATTTCGTCAAAAAATGAAAAAGATATGATTTTTACAATGAAATCAAAAAACGTCAGCGCTTTAAACTACTATAATATAGTTTAAAATTAAATAGGCCGTACCTTTTCTGAAATGGTTCCAAACTAGGTTTGGATTTTTCGATCAATCGGTGTAACGGTTCCACGATCGGGTTGCGCGAGGTCGAAGGGGGAGGAGAGGCGCTCAGGCGCGCAGTGGTGGGGTTGGGTTCGAACCCCCCTGGCGAAGGCGGCGGCTCCTCAAACACCCAAACTTCACGAGGTCGATCTGGCCCCAAAAGGCGACGAAAAAATTTAATCCTTGTATGGATTTGGAGAGGGTGCTGAGAGCCTTGGAATGGATCAAGAATCATGCGATTTCATTGAGAATTGGAGGAGAAATCGAGCTAGGAAGCTTTGGAGCATTTCCGCCATTCGCTGCGGCTGTTATAGGGAGAGAGAAGGAGTGGCTAGCCAATAGGTTTTTTTATTAGTTTATATATTTTTAAATTTCGAAAATACCCCCTTTCACACACGAACTCCAATCCAAACCCAACGACTGTCATCCCTAGCATTTTACCCCTATTCCGAACACAATGGGATATGTTTCGTAGGCCTATTCGACTGTTTTCAGTCAGTTTTCTTTCAAATTAAAATATAAAACATTCAATATTTAATTTGAACGTATATTTCAATTTGCCGGGGCTACATTCTAATTCTAAAAATTCCCGAAAAATAAATCTAACTATGTTTTGACGATATGGTCCCAACAAAACTAGTTTCGACGAATTTTGAGACCGTTTGAAAAATGGTCCATTTCTGGTCGATCCAATTTAACTGTAATTGACCAAAACATGTTTTCCTTTGCCACGCTCACATACTAGCTTCAAAAATTATGAAATTTGAAACCTAGCAATAGTTTAACATCCCGAATCCAACAAAAGTGGTTTCGTCGGATTCCGAGGTCGTTTGCAAAATAGCCATTTTCACGGGCTATATAAACTCCATAGCGACCTTTCAGAAAATTAATTTGGCTAAAACTTTTGCTTCCTGCTATGAAACTTCGATTTTTCAGATTCGTTAGGAAGGTATTCACTAACAGATTTAAATATTTTTGGTTTCGCTCAAATCCGTTTTGTTTTGCACCCGGTACAGTCAGTCAAAGTTTGAATTCAAATTTTGAAACTACTGCGCCATTCCAAGCCTTGTTTATAATTCAAAGTAATTAAATTTATTTTCAACTTTGATTCAAACTTACTTTTCATCATTATTATTTAAAATATTTACTTTAAATACTTAAAATTCACTATTTTAGCCAATTTAAAAAATTTAAATTGGTTCAGATTTTTCGGGTCGTTACATTGGTATAGAAGTCAAAGTTAACATGGGTAAAAAAGGATCTTTAGGCATAATTCTTGGTTTCTATATACAACAATAATGATAAATTTTCAAATTGTATGAAATAAAAAACAATCAAAAAGTTATAATTAATGTGTTATATAATTAAGGATTTATCAGTGTTGGAATTTATGTTTTGAACACGATTTACTGTGTAAAAAAAATCCAAAGTCAAACATACTTTTAATGTCTGCAGTCATGTCCAATTAAATTATAATATCAATAGAAAGCTTGGCCAGTAAGTTAGATTAACAAATTATAGAAACTCAAACCAACCTAATATGATTAAAGTCAAATTGTATCTGCAATGAATAGGATTTGATTTAGTTTTTAAATGATAACACAACACAATATTTGAAAAAAATGTACAAGTAACAGAAAAGAAAGAAATTAGACTTCCAACCATATCTAAAAAGCAAGAATAACGGTAATAAGATTTAGTGTACTGCTAAAGATACCTCATTTTCTTCTTACTAATACCGTTACTAAATAATACCATAAAATTTTATATTATCTATGCATCATCCATCCATTGTCTGGCTTATACGGAGAGTGTCCGAGCCAAAGTCTGGTTTTGTCTTGAGTCCATTTGAAACTCTTATTATATACTGCTGTTAAATTTGTTTGAGTCTGAGCAGACAGTCCAAAAATGATTGTCCAAGTCAGTTCAATTTCCCTTTAGTACATGAATTATAGCAACAAAATTTGTATGAGAAAATCTCTCATTCAATCCTATTAATCCCTTTTTTTTAAATATAAGTCAGAATATTAAATGTATTCTTCAAGATACTTTTGGCAACTTCTTTTGTATGCAGTAATAATAAAATAATATAAGGGACACAAACTAACTCACTCTCTCTCTTTTTTTTTATGAAAAGCAATGTAACTTTGATCAAGAAACATAAAATTCAACTTAAATGGAAATGTCCATTATATCCTTTGATTCGAAAAATGTCGATCTTGATCTATTCGATTTTATTTAGGATATGAACTGAGACAACAATTTTTTTGCTTACATGAATCTTCCATTTAGAATATAATCGGAATACGTCTTCGTCCGGTACATTCCGACATATTTACACTCCTATATTGGATCTAGATTAACCCTAGAGGGGGTGAATAAGGCTTATTGGATTAATTCGAGATATTAAAAATATCGCAGTACAAATTTCAGCTAACTATATAAATGCAGAAAATAAATAACACATATTTTACCGGCTTCGGCAAACCCTGCCTACTACTGCATTCTCCAAGGTTTTTTACTAGAATTAAAACAAACTCCCACATACAAAAACCTATAAACTCGTGACTCCCTCGCTAACCGCCCATACAGTCTTGTATACTCGCAAAACCTGCTGCAGTTCCAATTTTACGCTAAAAACCCTATGCTGATCTAGAACCCTAAGATCAGAATTTCCCTAATTACAATCCTGTAACTCATAAACCCCAGTTACAATCCTATAACTAGAAGACCCTAGCTTTTATAGAAAAACTAGAAAAGACATAGACAATTTAAAATAAAAATAAAAAACAATACACTTAAAAATGAACAAAACCCTTCCCTCTTAAGTAAAATATAGCGGACCACAATTATTTTCCTTTATCCCAAAAATGTCAATCGACCCTATAAAATTAGGGTTTTACTTCCCCTTGCTTCAAATCGCGATTTCAATATCTCTAGAAGATTGTTCTCTGATGCTTCAACTGTCGTTGATCTTGCTTGTCAACGATTTGGGATTGTCGATCAAAAGCCGTGAGTTCCTTCAGATTTGTTTTTCAAATTGCTCTTGAATTGGTGATTTTGGTTTTCGGTAATTTTGTTTATGATGAATTGGTGAGTTATATAGGGTTATTGAAAATCCTAGAACTATTCTCTGAATTTCACTATGATTGCTTGGTCCGATTTGTTTGTTGTGTGGCTGTTGCTTGATTGAAATTTGCACGAGTCCATTGATTTATGCTTGATACATTCGACTTTGATGGCTTGCTCTGATTTTCAAAATTTGTTTCCAAGGCATGAGCTTATTCCTAAAAATGTTTTGTGTCATATCTGGAAACCATTGAACGATTATAGCCAAAAAATCTTTTGCCAAATTTAATGCTGTCCGAAACTAGAAACATTTGAATTTTGTATGGAGGATTGATTACTTTCCATAACTGGAATGAATTCAATTCGGTGAGATTATTTGAACACACACGTAAAATCATTCGAATGATTTTTTCCTAAATTAGTACTGTGATTCCATTGAGTGATTCTCTGCCCAAAAATTAAGTTGATAAAAACCGAAAACAATTTGCTGAACACTTGCCCAAAATGTTACTATGATATGGAAACTTTTAGAATGATTTTTGCCCAAAAATAAAAATCAACCCATGCACATCCCAATGCTTTGTAAACTCAATATGTACTTATGTACATGGTCGACCATCGTGATATGATTGTTGCATCCAGTTTCATGTATTTCTATGTGTATTTCTTCATTTGATTAAGAACTGATGCTTCATTGAATCATGCCTTGTTCACCATATTTACACTGCTCTGCTTAGTCATGTACTTCCATGCTTGGCATATTTACTTGCTTATATATTGATAACAATGATTCATTGCCCTTGTTGATCACAACCATTTGGAAAACTGCTCTACATGTGCACCATTTTGTTCACGACAATATTCATTCCCTTAAAAACTGAATTGGTTTTTAAAGTTCCTTTGAACTTTTAATCTTGCCTTGCCCACTTGTTTGGTTTGTGCTATAACACTTGAAATATTGGAATAATACTGCACTTGAGCTTATTTTGAAATTGTTGATCATGACTGGTTGCTTTACTTTGCCTTATGTACGTGAACTTGGAATTACTTTGCACTTGTATCATTCTGTTCATATTCGCATACACACATTTTGCTAGTGTATGTGTTGCTTGTATGTGCACTTCCATTTCTTGGCTGGTTTGAATGTGTTCTTTCAGGCTTGAACTGTTTTGTGAATTCACATGATTCATTGTTGTATGTTTATGGAATTGGTTTTCCATTTCTTGCTTGGCTCTCCAAGACAGTTGTATCATCTTTTTACATTGCATACACCATTGTGCAAATCTGTGTGCATGAGCATATATTCAGGTTGATGCACCCATTCGGAGCTCGACCACTTTGGCTCCCTGACTTGGTTTGATTGTGCTCAGTCCATTTTCTTGTATTGTTCCATATGTGGTTTAAATGCCACTATGTACATTTGCTTTTGAGCTTGCACACATGTCCCATTAAAAATTCATGCTGCCATGTTGCATTTGATACTACCATATGTACATGTATGAATGTATGTGTGTGTGTGTGTATATATATATATATATATATGCATTTGTGTGTGTATATTTATATATACATGTGTGTGTTCTGTGTATAATCCACTTGCATGGTTCTTTAATTTGTGCTTGAACATTTTGGGCCTGAAATTGAGAACTTTCCACTTCATTGTAGCTTGACTTAATCACATGAGTCGTCCCTTTGCATGTGCTTGCATATGAGCTCTTTGTAGCCATTTTGAACTTGTTGAACCATTGTTGCTACTATGTATATACATACATACATACATACACACATTCACACACACACACACACACGCACATATATACATATATATATAAATGAACGGTCACCGAAGATTACAGAATGCTACTCATCTTGGAAGGTATAGGGCTACCTAGTCCGCAACCGAAGCTTATACAGCGTATCGCAGTTCCCCTTGGACCTCCACTATACCGGGTATAATTTACTTGGGGGATAGTTGTGCAGGGCAGGCATCGAACTCCTGACCTATTACCAGGTAGAAGCACGCCTTTACACTGGGCTACTGCCGCGGACAAACTGAAAGCACATAAATATATACACACACATATGCGTGTATATATATTTGTTTGTGCATGTATTTGTACTGGATTTCTTGGTTCATGCCTATTTACTGATAGTCGACTGTATTGGCCCTGCACAGAAAATATGTGTATATACATACACATGCATGTGTATACATGTATCGTGCAGTTTATATATATATATATATATGTGTGTGTGTGTGTGTGTGTGTAAGTGTGCGAGAGAGAGAGCACTAGTGGATTTGTCTACCTCGTGGTATTTACAGTGAATCACTGTGAATATCACAAGCTGTCTAGACATAGATGAAAAAGTATATAAATCAAATCAAGTAATGAAAAATGATGAGAAACACATCAAAATTCTGAGGCAAATAAAGTTTAAACATAAAATTATATATGCTAGAATTTAAAATATCTTTGTTCCAGTTTACTCTGTGTGTGTTCCTATGTCACGTAAGCAGAAGACTGGACTGACTATGAAGCTGACAGAAGACAAGACTATGTAACTATATATGAGTGAGAGACTGTATATGAATGTATTTTTGTTTGTACAACTGAGTGAAAATGAAACTGAGTGTTTGAGTGTTGTAGTGAGGAACAATGTAAGAAATGAAATTGAAATTGAATGTACTGTATTACAGCGAGATGTACAAATAGTGGAGTTATAAATTTGTACAGTTTGAAATGTTGAAATAAAATATTATATTTAAATAGAATACTATTTGAATATTTAAATTCTTGTGCAGTAGAATTCTATTTAAATGTAAATATTTATCTCTTTACGTGATGTAGTATAACAGTACAATTACAGACACATTTACAATAATATATAAATATATGTTTGTTATCATCAAACTAAAATCATAGAATTGTTATATACAACAATCTCCCACTTTTGATGATGAATAACAAATAATAAGATTTTGAAAATTATAAATGTGTTTGACAATGAATTGTGGAACTCCCCCTATATGTATGTTCCCCCCACAGCAAAACTCCCCTTGATATGTGCATGAGTGAAAAGAATAAATTAAAATTGAAATTTCAATACTATAATATTTATGACAAATTCACTCATAGATCAAAATCTTAACCCATTCTCCTCCTTTTGTTATCATCAAAAGGATACAAAAATTAAAAATAGTGATGGAAAAATTGACTAGAAATATAACATCGGCTTAAGAGGAAGAATGTTCAATATAAATCTCAATCAATCAAACAAAAATCATAATATTCTAAGAACTAGTGGCAAATTTCACATTGTACAATGATGGATTTACGATGAATTTTATAGGAATGGAGAGAGTTTTGAAAATATGGATTCCAACTATTTTAAAAATGAGCACAAAATAGTGATGGATTTGGACTATGATTATAAATTCAGTTTAAATGACATAATCAAATAATCTCAAATCTCAATAGCTATCAATCAACAAATCATAATATATCATAAAATAGTAACACATTTCACAGGTTAGAAAATGGATTGATAGGTTGGTTTTTACACACCAAGGAGGATTCATATATAAATTTTTATTTGTATCAAATTATTTTCTTTACGTTTTCTTTTTATTTAAGAGCACACTGACCACGCATAACCAGATCTTGGATTTTTAAATGAGATCAGTTGCAACTTAAATTATAAGTAATCTCTTAAAGACGCATGACCAGAGCTTGGATTTTTAAATGAGGTTAGAGAAACACTTATGTGTATTATATTTTTATCATTTTTTTATTCAAAAGACACCTCACTATATAAAACCAATATGCATGATAGAAATATGGTAAGTACATAAATAATTTTGAAACAAATTATAAATTAATCATATTATGAAATATGCTCAGCTGTACCAGGATCCTTGAAAATTTTCAATTATCTCTATTTCTGATAATATATTCACAATTTCATCACAAATATTGACACTATGTATTTAAGATATTTTGAAAAATATTAAAATTTCCACATTAATATAAAATCATGATGGATGACAGAATTTAAATAAGTCCCAATTCAAAGATATTATAAAAATTATTCAATCATCATGAAAATTTAAATAAAATCTCCTCTTGTTGTGAAGTATACTATAGTCACAACTCATCACAATTTCAAAATCTGATAATAATTTGATGAATTCTAAATGCAGATCAATTTGGTTATTAATTTCAATTTCTGAATTAATAATCAATAAATGATTTTAAAATTGAAAAATCAATTACAAGAGGGAACTGAAAGATATATATAGTTTGAAAAAAATCAATTTAAAAAGGATCAATAAAAAAAATAGATGAATGTGAAAAAATTTCAAACACTTCTAGTATTGATACCACTTGTTACCTCCATTAACGAGGATTTTAAATACCAGGTATCTCAGACAATAATATCCTATCACAAAGACTAAGCAAGCAAATCAAGCATATCAAATCCATCTATCAGAGTAGCAAACAATTTTTACCAAAACAAGCGGTCATCAAATCATTTTCAAAAATGATTCCTTTTTATCAGAGCAACAAACTTCAATCTCAGAACACATTTCACAAGAGAGTTTTCAGAAAAATTACAACAAGTCCAAGATGACAAATCATGATCCAAGATTTAAAGAAACAATTTATTTGAAATCACTTGAAGGGATGTGAAAACTTCAAGACTCAATGAATCGATCACACAAGATAATTAATTTCAAATCCAAGAAGTGAGTGAGATTCAAGATATCAAACAATATCCAAGTGATTTCAAACAAAACAATATTCAACTAAATGATCATGATTTCATAACATAGCACAAGAATCTATTCTAAAAGATTTTCAATTCAAAGTAGTCAAACTAATCGAAAAACAATTTTGAACCTTTTGTCAGAGCAACAGTCAGAAAATTTCAAAGAAAGGCTCACAAGAGAATTTTTTTAGAATTATTTCTAACAAGCACAAAAGAGATAATTCATGATCCAAGATTAGATAATCAATTCATTTGAAATCACTTGAAGAGATGTGTTATTTTCTAGATATAATGAATCGTTCACACAAGTTTTTTAATTTCAAATTCAAGATGAATGTGAGATTCAAGATATCAAAATTTCATATGATTTCAAACAATCAAATATGTAAGTCAAATGATCATGAATTAAAAGTGAGTTTCAAGATACAACACCACAATCTATTCAAAGATGATTTTTAATATTCAACACGAAGGTTCAAGCCAAATTGATTTTCATTACAGAAATATCCAAGCCAATCCAAAAAAACCAATGAAACTATCACAACTGAAAATTTGAAGTGTGCTATAATTAGTATAATTTTCAAGTCTTTCCAAAATGAATTAGAAGAAACTCAAAACAACAAAGGTGTGTGAAATTTCAATAGTTTTTTAGATCTTTAAAATTTTAAAATTCAAATTAACAGTGTTCAAGATATGATAAGAATGCATCAGCGCTGTTAGGAATTCAAAAATCAGCGAACAAAAAAAAAATCAAAATAATTGCATAAACTTACAATTTTGAATTCAAGATCTGGAAATTATTAAAACATGAGTTTTATATAAATGAATCACATTTCCGGAAAACCACGAATTCTGCAATTTGAAGTTAAGAAGCCAAAAGGCAAAAATATAAAAATGACAGTGACAGAGCAAAGATCCAAAATAAGAAATAGAAGGGGTAAAAGGAGGAAACGACAGGAAAAGTGAAAAATAAAGAATATACAAAAAAAAGTGAGTCTAGAGACCATATCTGAATTCGTAGTGAGAAAATGAATCTTTAACTCAGCAATCTTCGCTAAGGAACTCTGAATGATCCAGAAATAAGGAACAACTTGAATTCAATTCTCTTTTGCAAAGTAGTTCCTCAATCTCCTCCGGTACCTAACAATTTAGGAGATCGAGTGGTCTAACAAAATTTGTAAAACAACAATGAAATGTGTTCACGACTTTAGGTATCCAAACCTGTCTGTATAACAATCCATTCGAATTTACTTTTGTACCCTTAGGAATCCAAATCTGTTTGAATTTAGTCAAAATCGTTTTATTTCCTTTTGGAATCCAAGAATGTTTAAATGGATTGTTATACTACAAATTTTCTTCTCGTTTTTGTTCTCAAAATCTTTTCAAATTATTAAAGCCCAAATTTTCAATTGATTACAAACTAAGTAATTAGAAGAGTTTTTCAAATCATTTGAAATTTTCTTTTGAACAATTTTCCAAAACCAAGACCATTTTTATTTCCAACCAAAATTTGGTTTTATAACAACATATTCAATGATTTTTCCACATTATATTTTTTTCCAAAGTTGATTCAAGTCGTTGAATTTTGGATTTAAGATCACTATTATCTTTCATCAAATTTGAATAATGATTAATATTGATCTCTCTCTTCTCAGCATCATTTTGTTTCAAAACGAAATTTTCGTTTTCAAGCAATTTGATTTTAGTCTTGGATTCAACAATCTTATATTCAAATTGAATTTGTTTATCAAATTGATGTTTTCAAAACTCTTAAATTTTTTTAATCTCTTTATCAAGTTCATTCAAGATAGATTCAGTTTTCAACAAATTTTCCATTTCAAAATTTTCAAGTTTGTAATTTTCAGATGTCTTAAAATTTTCCAATTCCTTTTGCAACAAAATTTTTTGTTCTTACAAGCTCAATCTTGTTCTCTTTTAAGATCAGAATTTCATTCTCAAATTTTTGAATTTTTTTATTGAGATGATCAAGATTGTTTCTAAGCAAACAATTTTTGCAATCACAATTTTCAGATTTCTTGATGTTTTCAAGCTCTAATTTCAAACCATTATTTTTGTTGGTCAACTCAAGCTTTTAGATTTTATAGTTTTATTTTTCTGTTGAGTTTATCAACATATTTAGTTAAATCAGTACACATATAAACTAAATCTTCATATCAGAAATTTTCTATCTCATCGTCTGTTGAGTCTCCATTATCTGATCTATTTGAATTTTCATATGTTTCTCCTTTCAAGCACAGATCTGAATCTAAGTTGAGCTTCTGGGGTTTTGAGCTACTATTGTCAATTCTTCCATACTTCGTATCGAGATTATTCCATATTTCTTGTGTAGTTAAACAATGGGAGATAAATTATAATTGATCATTACTAAGATAGGAATAAATAATATGCATAGCATGAGCGTTGAAAACCTTATTCCTCTTACCTAACATATCTCCCATATTTTGAATAATTTTCCAATATTAAAAATTAACAGATTTTAAATATTCGATTTTTAATTTCCAAATTAAAAAGATCCGTCCCATTGAAAATAATTGGAATATCACTGGACTGACTCTCGCTATACTGACAACTAGGGAACACCGTTACTCTAGAGTTAATGAAAATACCAAGCTCTGATACCACTTTTTGGATCTAGATTAACCCTCGAGGAGAGGGTGAATAGGGTTTATTGGATTAATTTGAGATATTAAAAATATCACAGCACAGATTTCAACAGAGTAAATAAATGCAGAAAATAAATAACACAAATTTTACCCAGCTTCGGCAAACCTTACCTACTGCTGCATTCCCCAAGGTTTTTTTACTAGAATTAAAACAAACTCCCGCAAACTATAAACTTGCGACTCCCTCGCTAACCACCTATGCAGTCTTGTACACGCGCAAAACCTGCTGCAGTTCTAATTCTACGCTAAAAACCCTGTTCTGATCTAGAACCCTAAGATCAGAATTTCCCGAATTACAATCCTATAACTCATAGACCCCATTTACAATCCTATAACTATAAGACCCTAGTTTTTACAGAAAAACTAGAAAACATGTAGACGATTTAAAAGGAAATAAAAAACAATACACTTAAAAATAAACAAAACCCTTCCCTCTTAAATAAAATATAGTCGATCGCAATTATTTTCCTTTATCCCAAAAATATCATTCGACCGTATAAAATTAGGGTTTTGCTTCCCCTTGCTTCAAATCGAAATTTCAATATTTCTGGAAGATTGTTCTTTGATGCTTCAACTGTCGTTGATCTTGCTTGTCAACGATTTGGGATTCTCGATCGAAAACTATGAGTTCCTTCTGATTTGTATTTTCGAATTGGCCTTGAATTGATGATTTTGGTTTTCGATAGTTTTGTCTGTGATGAATTGGTGAGTTATATAGGGTTATAGAAAACCCTAGAACTATTCTCTAATTTCACGATGATTGCTTGGCTTGATTTGTTTGTTGCGTGACTGTTGCTTGATTGAAATTTGCATGAGTCCTATGATTTATGCTTGATACATTCGACTTTGATGGCTTGCTCTGATTTTCAAAATTTGTTTCCAAGGCATGAGTTTATTCCCAAAAATGTTTTGTGGCATACCTGGAAACCATTGAATGATTGTAGCCAAATAATCTTTTGCTAAATGTAATATTGTACAAAACTAGAAACACTTGAATTTTGTATGGCAGATTTTTTTACTTGCCAAAACTGGAATGACCGGAATGAATTCGATTCAGTGATATTGTTTGAACGCATGTATAAAATCATTCGAATTGTTTTTGCCAAAACTAATACTGTGATTCCCTTTAGTGATTTTCTGCCCAAAAAGTAAGTTGATAAAAACTAGAAACAATTTGTTGAACACTTGCCCAAAATGTTACTATGATTTGGAAACATTTAAAACAATTTCTGCCTAAAAATAAAAATTGACCCACGCATATCCCAATGCTTTGTAAACCTGGTATGTACTTACGTACATGGTCGACCATCATGATTTGATTGTTGCATCCAGTTTCATGTAATTTTGTGTGTATTTCTTCATTTGATTAAGTAATGCTTCATTGAATCATGCCTTGTTCACCATATTTACACTGCTCTGCTTAGTCATGTACTACCATGCTTGGCCTATTTACTTGCTAACTATATTGATAACCATGACTCATTGCCCTTGTTGATCACAACCATTTGGAAAACTGCTCTACATGTGCACAATTTTGTTCATGACAATATTCATTCCCTTGAAATACTGAATTGGTCTTTAAAGCTGCTTTGAACTTTTAATCTTGCCTTGCCCACTTGTTTGGTTTGTGCTATAACACTTGAAATATTTGAATAAATACTGCACTTGAGCTTGAGTTTGAAATTGTTGATCATGACTGGTTGCTTTACTTTTCCTTATGTACGTGAACTTGGAATTGCTTTGCACTTGTATAATTCTATCCATATTCACATACACACATTTTGCTAGTGTATGTGTTGCTTGTATGCGCACTTCCATTTCTTGGCTGGTTTGAATTTGTTCTTGCAGGCTTGAACTGTTTTGTGTATTCACATGATTCATTGTTGAATGTTTATGGAATTGGTTTTCCATTTCTTGCTTGACTCTCCAAGACTGTTGTATCATCTTTTTTGCATTGCACACACCATTGTGTAAATCAGTGTGCATGAGCATGTATTCAGGTTGATGCACTCATTCTAAGCTCGACCACTTTGGCTCCCTGACTTAGTTTGATTGTGCTTAGTCCATTTTCTTGTATTGTTCCATGTGTGGTTTAAATGCCACTATGTACATTTGCTTTTGAGCTTGCACACATGCCCCATTAAAAATTCATGTTGTTATGTTGCATTTGATACTACCATATGTATATATACATGCATTTGTATATATGTGTTTGTGTGTGTGTGTATATATAATACGTGTGTGTGTTCTGTGTACAGTCCACTTTCCTAGTTTTAAATTTGTGCTCGAACATTTTGGGCTTGAAATTGAAAACTGTCCGCTACATTGTAGCTTGACTTGATCACATGAGCCGTCCCTTGGCATGTACTTGGATGTGAGCTTTTTGTAGCCATTTTGATCTTGCTGAACCATTCTTCCTACTATGTACATACGTATATACATATACATATGCATAATATGTGTGTGTGTGTGTATATATGTATATATATGTGTGTGTATATGTATATATATATATATATATATATATATATATATATATATATATGCACAGATGTGTGTATACATATGTGTTTGTGTCTACATTTGTACTGGATTTCTTGCTGATTTTTGACTGTATTGCCCCGGCACAGAAAATATGTGTATATACATACACATGTATGTGTATACATGTATCGTCCATGTGCAGTTTTTGTGTGTGTGTGTGTGTGTGTTTATATATCACAAGCTGTCTACGCACAGATTGAAAAGTATATAAATTAGATCAAGTAGTGAAAAATGATGAGAAATATACCAAAATTCTAAGGCAAATAAATTTTAAAAATAAAATTATATCTGTTAGAATTTAAAATATTTTTGTTCCAGTTTACTCTGTGTGTGCTCCTGTGATAGGTGACTAGAAGACTAGACTAGCTGTGAAGCTGGAAGAAGACAGAAGACATGACTATGTAACTGTATATGAGTGAGAGAGTGTATATGAATGTATTTGTGTTCGTACAAATGAGTGAAAATGAAACCGAGTGATTGAGTGTTGTAGTGAGGAACAATGTAAGAAACAGAATTGAAATTGAATGTACTGTATTACAGTGAGATCTACAAATAGAGGAGCTATAAATTTGTACTGTTTGAAATGTTGAAATAAAATATTACATTTGAATAAAATACTATTTGAATATTTAAATTCTTGTGCTGTAGTATTCTATTTAAATGTAAATATTTATTTCTGTATGTGATGTAGTATAACAGTACAATTACAAACACATTTATATTAATATATATATTTGTTATCATCAAACAAAAATCATAGAATTATTATATACAACATCCTATACTGACATCCCTATATCCAGTACGACACAGTGTCATGCTTATCCATTGCATAAGTTCGGAAGGCATTTATTGAAGTTACATAGTGTACTTTGAACAATAATATGT
Organism: Allium sativum; assembly: GCA_030737875.1. NCBI lineage: Eukaryota > Viridiplantae > Streptophyta > Magnoliopsida > Asparagales > Amaryllidaceae > Allium > Allium sativum. The sequence continues at coordinate 74,949,472 of CM060912.1, read as the reverse complement.
TGTAGTCTTTTTTCCGTTTTTAATTAACTTATTTAGTAAGACATTAGTTAGTTTACCTTTTTACGTATTAAAATTTGGCTATTAAATCTTAAGGTAAACAACCTCCATGATTATCACTTTGGTAACCATGTCTTGGAAATTGTACTTGTTCCTTACTGTCAAACTAGCGTATAACCGTGTGTTGCACACAATATTTTTTTTAAAAAAAAAGTATTTATCGTTTTGAGGTTAAAGGAAAAACTTTGATAGGCGACATACGATAAACTTTGGTAAAGTATATAAACTTCAACTTAAAAATTTTACTTTTGATTATGTGTTTTTGAAAAATGAAATAATTTTATTATTTTTGTTAATATGAATATACTATACATGTTGAAACTCACATATGTTAGTGATTATTAGATAATTTAGCAAATATAATTTACTGGAATTTGTCTAATTAAGTTAAATTTAAAATTATGAAATTATTTTTAATATATGGACTTTTAATAGGAAAACTGAGAAGAAATTCGAAAAAGATGTATAAATTTGATATGGAATTTTTCACGTTTAGAAAATTATAATATAATGCATGATAAATTACTAATATAAACGAATCATAATAACTTTGTTGTTATTGTTATATACATGATTTAAGTTTTGCTATATATACATCTTTATAGTTGAATGAGAAAAAACTATATATGTGTGTGTGTGTGTGTGTATATATATATTAAAATCAACGTATACATATAAGGCCTATTGGAAAAGTAAACTTAATTTTCACTATGATTATTTTTAAGTAATTTGAGTTTAAGATTTCATATATAGTTAATAGAAAATGATTAAAATATAGAGAACCTTGAAAGAGTCGAGAGAGTTCAATAAATAATTGTAGAAATATTAAAATATAAGCATTTGAAGTTATTTTCTTCTTCTTTCAATGTACGATAAACTAATTCGGATAAACAAAGAATATATTAAATTTGTTATTATTGTATATGTATGTTATTTATACTGTGTGACTTATTTAGTTTTATATTTAAATGGAAAACTAATTTTATTGATTAAATTAACAACTGTTAAATTTATATTAAATATGTTGTGTTATGAAACGACGGTCGGAACAAATCCCCCTTCCTCCTGCATAGGGCGCACGCATATGAGTTGGCACACAATCCTCGTAACAAAAGGAATCCCTATTGTTACGTGCCTACCAACTCATATTTGAACTCCACTCCTTTAGTTTATTCCATTATGTGAGACTATTTATTCAAATCATCGTTCATGCCTTAACAACATGTGAGGCAATCCTAACATGTTGATATGAATACGTTATTCATTTTAAAACGTCATATTTAGCATTGGTTAGATAGATTAACAACTATTTGTTGGTTGAATTTATTTATTAAATCCAAGATCACATAATTAATTTAAATGCATTGACTTTGTTTAGTAATATTGTGGGGGTGCTTTGTAGATAACTAAATAAATCTTGAAGCGTAGGTGCTTAATTAATATTACTAGCAAATTTCGATACCCAAACCGAACAGTGGTGAAGGGGTATCGGGAAGCAGCTAACACCCGAATGAAGGCCGAAGAAGCACATGGACGACACCAAAGCTCCAAAGAAAATCGATACCGGAAGCAAAAAGGAAAAGGTTTGGTTCACATGCTATCGGTACCAACATTGGAAGCAAAAAGGAAAAGGATTATCGATACTAACAGGCTTGGTATCGATACGGTTATGAAAAGTGACACTGAAGTCATCAGAAGGAATCCATAAGAAACAAAGATTTGAAGCCGATACTTGAATTGAAGACTATTGTTGTGGGCACAGGTTCACAAGACAGTGCAAGAAGGGAAGCAATCCACACAAACATGTTTAGTGTTGATACCGATACTAAAGCAACATCAAAATCACAGAATATAGCTATCCATACTAATATACTTAGTATCGATACACATATACGAAGTCGACAAATGTGCTTCACAGTTCAAAGCGGGTTGACACCCAGAAATACAAGGGGAAAGGAACAAGAAGTCACCACCGAAGCCAAGAGTCACAAAAAGAAGGCCGAAACCCAGAAACCGGCACCGAAGACCACAGAAGCGAGTCGACGCCAAAAATATGAGCTGAAAGCGGGCTTTCAGCCAATCGCAACCAAAAGAGGGCTCGATTGGTCTATAAATAAAACCCTAGTGGTCTCATTTTGGGTGAACTTTTCCTCATTCTCAAATATTGTAACCATATCTTAGATAGTAAACCTTATTTTGTAAATCGATTTATGGTTTTTACTTATAATCATATATGTACTTAATCAAGTGATAAATAAAGAGAGATTCAATGCTTATCATCTATTTTTGCTTATATCCTCACTATCATATGAAAACAAAAGCCTTCAACAAGAGCATAATTACCAAAATAACCCTATATAAGCCAATAGCTTTCTAACATGTATTGAATTTATGAAACCCTTATACCAAGGTAACTATTGGTCTCCTTGAATCCCATGTGCATAATACTCACCTCTTTGAAAGAAGAATAACTAACCTTAGGGCTTAAGATCTTGATATCTAGGAAATGGTGAATTAACTCAAGTTAATTCCTAGGCACCCCTAGGTCCATACCCTTGTTCCCTTATTCCTGTGTTGACAAAAAATAACATTAACATTTTGGCGCAATAATGAGGGCTTGAACCTTCGCTCCTTTGAATAACCTACCACATCCCTAGCTGTTCCGTCCTATTGGACAAAACCTTGAAGAAATAGATAATGGAGTAAGAGTCTCGACAAGTTTCTTATGAATCTTGAATAGCTACGTCAAGCATTAGTGATCCAAGGATTATTGAAGAATAAAGGTTAAGAATGGAAGCTTTAAGAATCATAAGAAAGAAAAGAGAAGTAGAACAATATGATCCTCACCGTTGGAGCATTAACCCTTTCCATATATGGCCAACCCCAATCTTTGCTTTAAGTGGTTATACATGAAAGGAACATAACCTATTCTCTTGCATTAAGGATGTCATCCATGCACATCCTAGGGGAACTATATTCGAACAAGGAATAATTAAATATTTCGACCGCTTTACTTCTAAATGGTCTAAAAGAATGATGCTTCAGCCTCTTGAAAAGAAGATTTGAAGGCAGATGAAGCGGCAAGATTAAATAACAAAAGGGTTAAGTTCCTAATTCGAAAGGAAACTTTGAGACAAGGCTACCTAAAGAGCGCCACATTACCGCATCATTTGAAAATATTTACTTCCTAACCAAACACGAGCTTAACTTTTGGCCATCAGCAAAGAAGAAACACAAGTATGAAAGAAAATTAGGAGGGCCATACTGCCACTACCACATGATGAATGGGCATGAAACCAAACATTGTAGAGTTCTTGAAGGAATGATCACCAAATTCCTTAATCAGGGTCAATTGCAAAGACTTGTAAATGGATCAAACTAAATTTAAGGAAGGATATGTTGAAGAAAGAGTATACATATGGACAGAGTACGTGAAACTCCTTAAAACTTGGAACCACTTGAAACAGATGAAGCTAGCTACAGTGGTAGAAAACCCTTGTCCGCACCAAGATGGTTAGGGCAAGGCACCCCTCGGAGCGAGGTGATGTGTAAACCTTTATATGTGCCCAAACCAGAAAGGCTAGGTTAGAGCATCAAAAGCGTAAGCCTCCATCCCCGGGGCGGAGCAGCTAAAACCCTTACTCCCGCCTACGATGGCCTATGTAAGACACCCGTTGGAGGGGGTGAGTGTAAGCCTTTATCTACTTCCAAATTAGACAGGTCCAGGGTAAAGCATCGAAAACCCTTATCCGCGCCTACGATGTCCAAGTTAAGGCAACCCTTGGAGGGATTGATGTGTAAGCCTTTATCACCGCCTACGATGGCCAGGGTGGAACATCAAAAGAGTAAGCCTTTAACCGCGCCTACGATGGACAGGTTAAAGCATCTAAGTTCTTAGCACCGCCTATGATGACTAGGGTAAGGCGCCTCCTAGAGGAAGGTTGGGTAAGTCCTTGGGCCTTGCTTAAGAAAAATCTGGCCAAGCGCACCGGACACAAAATCCCAGAGAGTGGCTAACAAAGCATGTACATCCTATGATTTGACAATCAAAAGCCCAAAGAGTGGCTAACAAAGCACATACATCTTCTGCTTTGACAATCAAAGTCCCAAAGAATGGCTCTAAGAATGCACTCGCCTCTGCTTACACCTTATCCCAAAGAAAGGGAGCTCTTAAAGCACGTACAACCTTTTCTTTAAGGAATAAGCTTAGAATAGGCATCAAAATACAAATACCTGAATTCAGGGTTTGGTTCGGGACTTCTATTATTACCAAATGTGGATATTTGGTCTTCTATTAAATATCTGAGTCTGGGTTTAGTTCGGGACTTCTATTATTACCAAATGTGGATATTTGGTCTTCTATTAAATACCTGAATCTCGGTTTGGTTCAGGAATTCTATTAATTACCAAAAGTGGATTGCTGGTCTTTTATCAAATACCCAAGTTTGGGTTCGGTTTGGGACTTCTATTAAATACTAGATGTGGATATCTGGTCTTCTAACAAATACCTAGATTTGGGTTTGGTTCGGGACTTCTATTATTACCAAACGTGGATATCTAGTCTTTTACTGGATACCCAAATATGGGTTTGGTTCGGGACTTCTACATATAACCAGAAGAGGTTTTCTGGTCCCCTATTTTAATATCCTAATCTGGGTCTCAAGACAATAATTATCATTTCTGAAAAGAGGATTTGCAAAACGATACTCGGGTTGGTACCTCGGGTCTCCTACAATAAAACCTTCTGACGAAAGGTCATGGTTTCTCATACCTCACGCAGGGAGATTCCTTAAGCCTTTATTGTGCAAAAAGTGTTATTCCTTATTCTGATAATAAATATAACACAAATAATCATATCAATCTCCCCAAGGTTTTTCTACTGCTTTGTTACAACCCAGATGGTATCTCACATAAACTAAGTAAATTATCATATGCATTCTACTCTTAGCAAAATACTAACACGAGGGTGTTATGTGCTAAACCTTATGCAAAATAATGCAGAAGGAATACGATATGAAGATGTCAAAAACAGAGACAAAGATATACATCAGGTAATATTTACACAAACTCCGAAATTACTTTACAAAGTTACCAATAGACATTTCATTGATTGTTGAAGTACAAAAAGTTAAACATTAATATCGCAACTACAACAAATATCTTACACCTCATTATCGGGCAAAGGAGGAATGATAGCGTGATGAATCGCAATACACAATAGCTCATTAAGCTTTCATTCCTTTTTCTTAACCTCGTCAGGTTTGTCTAAGGGTTTAACTTGAAATTTTAGTGCCTTGTTAAAAGCTCTTCTCATGGCTCGAAAAGTCTTGTACTCTTTCTCCAAATCAAATACACTCTTATGCAAATCATGTCTCTCCTTCTATAATTGCTTAACTTTGGAGACATAATAATCGATACGTCGAAGCGTGTCCTCGTTACGTTCCCTCTCATAAGAATCTTTATTCTAGCTATAACCTTTTCCACCACCTACTAACTACTGATTCATCTAACCCACGAGGGGTGTTTCTCAAATGAAAATATTTTTCAAACACCAAAGCTTCAGGCTTAAGCATGGCTTGGGAAATTTTAGGCATAAACATGTTAATGGTATATCCAAAATTAAGTTTCCAAGTCTTACAACTTGCTCGTGTGTCATCTCGCTCAATTTCTAAGTTGGCAATTTGCCCATGCAATCTAACTATCTCTTCATCGAAATCAATAGAGGGATTAGTTTTTGTCTTTCTCTTTAACTCAAAGATAGTTTTATCCTTATCTTTCAATCGACATTCTAGAACAGTTATTTGTTCATTCAAAAGCTAAATAGTCAATTTTTGAAGTATGATTGTTCTTCCTTGAGTCGTACGGGGTATTTTTTTGGAGCATCCCTCTGTTATGCAATTATGAATGATTTATCCCTTGAATGAGAGGATGAAATTCCGAGCTGATTTCCCTATTTACAAAACGAGATTCAATTATACACAAACCTTATTTTCAAAAGGTAATATAGATAACATCATATTTTGCAGAAAGGTTTATTACATAAACTCTCAGATTCATCCAAACAAGTTTCAAACTGTCTTTGTAACACACACACACACACATTGAAAATTACAAGCTTTGGCTTTGTTTGTCGGAACCCCTATTGTTTATATTACATATTAGCCCAGCATGGTGGGTTATGAGTCTCTTTAGAATTATTTCTAGATATCACCCAAAAAGTTAAAAGGAAGCTGAAGGTATTTCATATAAATTCACTGAAGGTCCCTTAGGAAACTGTGACGGGCCACCCCGTTCCATCAGACATTTCCCTTGAAATGCGTTGTGCCAACGCCCGACCAGCATGGGATGGTCGTCAAAAGAAAGGGTTTAAAACGATGAACGACAAAGAACCTGTAGTATATCTCTCAGTGCATGGAATAAAATATAATAATAACATAACTTGATACAAGATAAGCGAGACAGTACGTAAGCTGAAAACCAAACAATATCCATTAGAGTAGCGGAATCCAAAATACAGCTTATGATCCAAACCATTATTACAACTTCAAAATACTGCCTCAAAAAGGAGATGAAAGAGGTACACTACTAATGCCCAGAGTAGTGACCATCAAAAACACAGGGAGAATATGTAAATAGTATGTGGAAGCCTCCTGCTCGTCTTCGGACAGCTACTCGTGTATAACCATCGAACCTGCCTCTAGTCTGCTCGATTAGGAGCACCTAGAGTAATAAGAAGGGACATAAAACTCTGTATCAGACAAAAGGCCGGTGTGAGTGATAGCAAATCTATGACACTAAATAGAGCAATAACAGGTATAAGAAATCATACCTGACCTGGACCCACAACCAAAGAGTTAGCACAACATGATGTACAATACTCTAAGGTAAACATTAAGTGTAAAATGGAAGTGTTTGTGTCATAGTGATAGCAAACATCAAGCATAGCAATCATCCTCACATATCTCACTCGGTGCGTAAAGCATACGATATCCACCGCTTTGATCACCAAATTCATTGGGGCTATGACAGTGTCCAACTCTGTACAACTATCGCTACGACCACTTTGCCTTTTGTGGCCCTGACAGAGTTCCACTCCATACAACCTTTGACCCCACTGCAGGCGTCCATAATCAATAACCCTAACGGGTCAACCAGTCCACATAGCACTGGCCCTGGTTCGTCTACATACCCCATCTCTCAATGGTGAACCAAAGTTATGGATATCAATAACCCCTTTGCACACGTCCCGCAGCAAAACCCAACTCTAGAAGTTAACTCGTCGGTTTCCATTAGACCCTGAGTAATAACTTCTCATTTGGACTTCCTTTACCTATCGTGTTTTCGTCTTCTCTCGTTCGGTTTCGTCTCCATTCGATTCGTGAGTTTGTGAAGCAGACGGTTAGGTTCAGAGTCATCATTGGGGCCGGGTCGTGATTACCCAACCGGGTCGGGTCGTGCCATCTCACCGGGGTCGGGTCGAGCTCCTCCACCGCTTCGGGTCGTTCCATCTCATCGGGGTCGGGTCAATTTCCTCCACCGTTTCGTGGGTCGTGCTTCCTCCACCGGGTCGGTTCATGCTTCCTTCACCGGGTCGGTTCGGTGCTCGTGGTGCTCTATTGGGTCGTGGCGCCTCATCGGTTCGTGAGTGGTGAGCGGGTCGGTTCGTGAGTGCCTCTATCGAGCCGATTCGGGCCCCGGTCATGAGCCGCACTACGTAGCTGATTCCAGCAAGCTAACTTTTCCACATGACGACGTTTTCAACCATTCTAACATTTCTATGCAATCATGAAACATGTCAAACAACATATAGGTTCAATCAAAAAGATCAAAACATCAAGCATATATGTTATTTTAGATCGAACATACCCAAATCAATGATTTTCCCCTTAATCCACAAAATTCCAGGATTAGCAAACCTAATCATAATTAACCCAAATATTTACCAGCAGCATAAAATATTATTTTAGGATTTATGCATATTTTTACATATTTTTCTTAGTCATTAATTAGCTAATTATCACTAACCATCCCTAATTAGCTATAATTAGTGTATAAACATGCAAATCACTCACCTTATGCACAAATAAATGGTAGATCTGAAACTTTTACTGATTTGGCTTGGATTCCTATGTAATGCAGTAGCACTACCTCGATTTTGATGCTAGTTCGCCCTAATTTGATGTTGATTTGCTTAATATGTGATTAGGATGTGATTAGAGAGAAATTTAGAAAATGGAGGTCATTACTAGGGTTCAAGAAATGTTTGTGGCGGCTGGAAAAATGAAAGGGAATGCTTCTCTAAACCCTTTCATCCCTCCCATAACCCTAATCCTGAAATGGGTTATGAGCCTAGCAGCTAATCACCCTATTAAGCCCGATTAAGTTGTTTTCCATCTTCCAAACCATATTTCAGCCATATCTCCCGAACGGTAATTCCGTTTGATTACTATGACCACTCTACGGAATGGGAAACCATCATCTGAATCCAATTGAAGGAGTTTCAAGTCAAAACTCCTTAGTAATCAAAAATTATAGCCAAAACAATATTCTCCAGGGGCGAAACAAGATTCGCCAGGGGCAAAACGGTCAGTTAAAATTCAATAAAAATCGCGGATGTGGTAAATGACCCTAATAGTCGTTTCCCAAGGTTACACGACCATATGAATCTGTACGAAAATAAAATAAATATTCTACGATCCTCCAATACATAGAATACGGGTCGTTACACTCTCCCCCCTTAAGAAATTTCGCCCCCGAATTTCCTTAACCAAGAAAACAACAATGGTGCCCCGCATGCCTATCAACCATCTACAAACAATCAAACATACATAATATCACAACAATCCTACCTTAGCATGTGGTTTACTAACAAAGGAATTACTATATCGTGATTAATACCTTACCAGGTAAATAGCTCTAGGTATGACTTCCTTATGTTCTCATCGGTTTCCCAAGTACAGTCATTCTCATTATCACCCCACTGGACCTTAACCAGTTTCATCGTCTTCCTCCGGAGTTTCTTCGTATCGTGTCCGATAATACGAACTAGTCTGAGGTTTCCAACTGCCTCGGGTTCAATCTCGATACCATCCAACTGATCTGGTGAAATAGTCATATCGGAACCGTGCACAAACTTCCTTAATTGAGAAACATGAAATACGTTGTGCACTCCCGTCATCTTGTCAGGTGTTCCCACTTTATACGCTAAATTCCTAACTTGTTTGAGAACTGGAAATACCAGCAAATCTTGGTGCTAATTTACCCCTCCTACCAAACCGAATCACACTCTTCAACAGAGAAATCTTGACCAGTACCAAGTCACCAGCGGAGAATTTCAAATCTCTTCATCTTTTATCAGCATAACTCTTCTGCCTAACTTGGGTAGCCTTCATTCGCTGTTGAATAACATTGATCTTATCTAAAGTTTCTCTTATTACATCTAGCCCAAGCATAAATTTCTCACCAGTTTCCAACCAACATGATGGTGAGTTGCACGGTCTTCCGTACAATACTTCAAATGGAGCTATACCAATACTGGACTGGTAACTATTATTATATGCGAACTCAACCAAATGAAAATGGTCATCCCATGACCCTCCAAAATCCAGTATACAAGTTCTCAAGAGATCCTCTAAAACACGATTCACTCTCTCTGTTTGACCATCGGTTTGTGGATGGTACGCGGTACTGAGATGTAATTCTGACCCTAAAGCCTCTTGTAAGCTCTTCCAAAACCCACTAGAAAATAATGGATCTCGGTCACTCACAAACCTTTAAGTACTCCATGAAATCTCACTACCCATGTTATATACAATTACAGTTCCGCTAACTTAGCTACCGTTCTATTTGACTTAACCGGTATGAACCTTGCACTTTTGGTCAATCGATCCACAACCACCCAAATGCTATCATGACCCGATCTAGTCCTTGATAAACCATCAACGTAATCCATTAAGACTTGTTCCCATTTCCATTCGGGAATATCCAACGGTTGCAACAAACCCCTAGGCTTCTTTTGCTCGGCTTTAGCTAACTGGTAATTAATGCACTTGGATATAAAATTCCCAATGTTTCTTCTCATCCCTTCCCAGTATAGGTCTGCTTCATGTCTCGATACATTTTGTTATCACCGGGATGTATAGTCAGTTTCGAGTGATGACACTCTTTAAGCACTTCATCTCTCAATCCATTAACATTGGGTACAACTAGTCTCCCATACTTTCGAAGCCATCCTTCTCTATCAAGTCCATACTTGTTCATCTCCTCACCATTGATACCGATCTCTACCTTGGAGATGATTTCCAATATGTCAGGATCGTCCCTTTGACTGGAACCAATCTGCTTAATCAAAGTCGTTCTGATTGTCAAACTTGCTAACATATCTGGATCTAATTCACACATAGGTCTAAAATCATATCCCATGATATACTCTAGTTGCTTCCATTCCAGAAACACAGCCCCTAAATTGGTATGTCTCCTACTCAATGCACCAGCTACTGCATTTCCCTTCCCGGGTGTGTATGCGATATTGAAATCATATGAAGCCAAGAACTCTAACCATCTCCGCTGACGAAGATTTAAATCCTTTTGAGAGAAAAGGTACTTTAATGACATATGATTGGTAAAAACCTCGAATCTTTCTCCTAAGAGATAATGTCTCCACATCTTCAACGCAAACATGATCTCTGCCAATTCCAAATCATAGGTATGATATCTTTTCTCATGTGGATTCAGTTGCTGACTAGCATAAGCCATAACCCTACCTCCTTGCATCAATACAACACCTAGTCTGGTACCACAGGCATCCATGTATACCGTCATCTCTTCGTTCCCTTTAGGAATAACTAACACTGATGTGCACGTCAACCTTTCCTTTAGACCCTTAAATGCATACTCACACCTTTCGTTCCAGACAAAAGCTTGATTCTTCTTCGTCAACTGATTTAACGATGTCACTATCTTAGAGAAGTTTTGAATAAACTTATGAAAATATCCAGCTAATCCCAAGGAACTTCTCACGTTCGTTGCATTCTTGGGCGTAGACCAATCTTGCATCGTAGCCACCTTCGCAGGGTCCACGGCAATACCTTTTCTGAAACAACATTTCCTAAGAATCTCACTTTCGTCCTCCAGAAGTGACATTTAAATTTTTTTGCATTCAGTTGGTGTTTCCTCAACACCTCCATCACTACCCTCAAATGTTCCTTGTGTTCCTCCTCTGTCCTTGAATAAACCAAGGTATCGTCCACGAACACAAGAACAAACTTATTTAATTGATCTCTGAAAACCCTATTCATAAGATCCACAAAATATGCGGGTGCATTGGTCAACCCGAATGGCATGACCAACCACTCATAGAATCCAGACAATGTCTGAAATGTCGTTTTAGGTATACTCTCAGCTGCTACTCGGAGCCGCTAAAATCCTTTCGCGAGATCCAACTGGGAGAACACTCTTGCTCTACTTATCTGATTAAACAAATCATCTATCCATGGAAGAGGATACTTATTCTTCCTAGTCACCTTGTTCAACTCGCGGTAGTCTACATATAAGCGAAGGGAACCATCGGCCTTAGTAGCAAATACAATTGGTGCTCCCCACTCGAAAACACTTCTTCTGATAAATCCCTTCTTCAGAAGATCGCCTACTTGCACTTCGAGCTATCATTGCTCCCTTGGTGCCGTACAATGAAGTGGAATCACTATAGGTTTGGCATCTTTCACTAAATCAATCCGAAACTCGATCTCCCGGTGTGGTGGAACTCTAGTCACTTCCCCGAAGATGTCCGGATACTCGCCAATAATAGACACATCTGATAACTCATCATGCAGGATGCGAGAGAATTTAGAAAACTAGCCATTACCCCCATCACTAGGTTGGAAACTCAGTACCACCCTCCGCCCATCGTCTGATCTAATGGTCACTGAAGACCCCTCACAGTCTACCACCACCCCATACCTTTGGAGCCAATCGACTCCCAAAATAATGCCGAACCCGGTAAAGCCCGAAAAAAAGCAATCACAAGCAGACATACATCCATGACTCGATAAGACCAAATAACAACAAATCATACAAAGGCTAGTTGAACCACCAATCGGGTTCATCACAACTAAAGGTCTATCAAAAATCTCGGGTTCCAATTCCAACCTATCTACCAGGTCATTAGATACAAAGGAATGGGAAGCCCCGGTATCAAACGGTACTCGAACAGGAACATCATAAATAGAAAGCATACCTTGGATAACGACACCCTTTCCCTTCTCCGCCGCTGTTGGGGGCATTCGACGAAGAAGGAACAACATTGATAACATATGCTTTCACGATCTGCTTCTCCTTAGGAGGTTGTGGACATTTATCCTTGTGATGTCCCACTTGGAGGCAATTAAAGCACTTCCTGTCCGCTGGCTTTGCTCGACAATCTCTGTCATAGTGGCCCTTCTTGCCACAGCTAAAGCACTCGATATCTTTCTTATTCTTCTTTTTCTAACCATCCTTGGTTTGGTTCTGTTTTCTTTTATTTTGAGAATTCTTATTGCCTTCACTGCTTGCCTGTGGTTTCGGCTCCTCCCCAGATGTAATAGCGACCTCAATCTTTGGCTTAGGGTAAAGGCTCTCCGACCTCAATGCCTTTCCCACAATAGATTTGAATGTCTCATCGATATGGTTTACAAGTCTTTCCCCCAAGTACCCATCTAGGCCAATTATGAACTTCTCGTTCTTCTTCTCGGCAGTATCGATAAGAGATAATCCATATTTCGATAAAGTATCGAATTTAGCAATATATTTCGAGACTGCCCTACCATACTTCTTAAGCTCCGAAAACTTCCTAACCAATTCTGATTTATGAGAAGCTGGAATAAACTTATCACTGAAATGAGTCTTAAACTGATCCCAAGTAACTTGATCCTCGGGAGTAGCCGCTTTAATAGCATTCCACCAATTCATAGCCTGTCCTTGAAGCTGATGCGATGCTAACTTCCTCTTCATTGCATCATCGATCCCCAAATCCTCGAACATGCGCTCACAACTATCAAGACAATCTTGAACCTCTGTAGCTGATTTCGTTCCATGGAACTGCTTCCGACCAATCTAGTATAATCCTTGCTGAGCTTGGCGAAATCGGCTTTAGGTGCCTGCACTACTACACCACTACCGTTGGCAGCATTAGGAACTGCTCCTCGAGCATCCCTAAGCATCTCTCGCATGAAGGCAGTAAACATCCCCATTATATCAGGGACATTCCTAATGTGGGCCCCTGAACCCGTACTCCTCGTATTTCGGTTCATCGTCCAATCTGTAAAGCGAAAACGATTAACCATCTCCTTAGTGGTGCCCGTGCAGTGCGACTTCATCCTTAGGTATACTAATAATATATATATATAGCTTTTGAAAACCAAATTATCACAAATTCGTGCTTTCATATACGTATACTATCTCTCCTTAATGTCTTCCCCTAAGTTAAACTACGCAAGCTAGGCTCTGATACCAAGTGTGACAGACCGCCCTGTACCATCAGACATTTCCCTTGAAATGCATTGTGCCAATGCCCGACCAACGCGGGACGATCGTCAAAGGGAAGGGTTTTAAACGATGAACCGCCAAGAACATATAGTATATCTCATAATGCATGAAATAAAATATAATAATAACATAACTTGATATTAGACAGGCAAGACAGTACAAAAGCTGAAAACTAAACCTTATCCATTAAAGTAGCGTAATCCAAAATACATCTTATGATCCAAACCATTATTACAACTTCAAAATACTATCTCAAAAAGGAAATGAAAGAGGTACACTATTAATGCCCAAAGCAGTGACCATCAACAACACAGGGAGAATATGTAAATAGTATGTGGAAGCCTCCTGCTCATCTCCGGACAGCTACTCGTGCATAACCATCTAAACTATCTCTAGCCTGCTCGATTAGGAGCACCCAAAGTATGAAACTAAATAGAGCAATAACAGGTATAAGAAATCATACCTGACCTGGACCTGCAACCAAAGAGTTAGCACAACACAATGTACAATACTCTAAGGTAAACACTGAGTGTAAAATGGAAGTATGTGCGTCATAGTGATAACAAACATCAAACATAGCAATTATCCTCATATCTCTCACTCAGTGCATAAAGCATACAATATCCACCACTTTGATCACCAGATTCACTAGGGCCATGACGGAGTCCAACTCCGTACAACTATCGCTACGACCATCTTGCCTTTTTGGGCCCTGACGGAGTCCTACTCCATACAACCTCTGACCCCACTACACTGGTCCATAGTCAATAATCCTAACGGGTCAACCAGTCCATATAGCCATGGCCCTGGTTCGTCTACATACCCCCTCTCTCAGTGGTGAACCAAAGTTATGGATATCGATAACCCCTTTGCACATGTCCTGTAGTAAAGCCCAACTCTAGAAGTTAATTCATCGGTTCCCATCTGGACCCTGAGTAATAACTTATCATTTGGACTTCCTTTACATCTCGGGTTTTGGTCTTCTCCGGTTCAGTTCGGTCTCCATTCGATTCGTGAGTTTGTGAAGCAGGCGGTTTGGTTCGGAGTCATCATTGGGACCGGGTCGTAATTACCACATCGGGTTGTGCCATGCCATCTCACCAGGGTCGGGTCGAGCTCCTCCATTGGTTGTGCCATGCCATCTCACCGGGGATGGGTTGAGTTCCTCCACAGGTGCGTGGGTCGTGCTTCTTCCACCAGGTCGGTTCGTGTTTCCTTCTCCGGGTCGGTTCGGTGCTCGTGGTGCACCATTGGGTCGTGGCACCTCATTGGTTCGTGAGTGGCGAGCGAGTAAGTTCGTGAACGCCTCTACCGAGCCGGGTCATGCCCCCCGTCACGAGCCGCACTATGTAGTTGATTTCAGCAAGCTAATTTCGCCACATGATGGCATTTTCAACCATTCAAACTTTTCTGTGCAATCATAAAACATTCCAAACAACAGTAACGACATATAGGTTCAACCAAAAAGATCAAAACATCAAACATATAGGTTATTTTAGATCAAACATACCCAAATCCATGATTTTTCGCTTAATCCCCTAAATTTCGCGATTAGCAAACATAATCCAAATTTACTCAAAATTTTACCAATGACATAAAATATTATTTTAGGATTTACGCATATTTTTCCATATTTTTCTAAGTCATTAATTCGCTAATTATCACTAATCATCCCTAATTAGCCATAATTAGTGTATAAACATGCAAATCACTCACCTTAGCCACAAATAAATGATATATCTGAAACTTCTACTGATTTGGCTTGGATTCCTATGTAGTGCAGCAGCTCTACCTCGATTGTGATGCTAATCCGCTTAATTTGATGTTGATTTGCATAATATGTGATTAGGAAGTGATTAGAGAGAGATTATGAAGGCCATTACTAGGGTTCAAGAAATATTTGTGGCTGCTGGAAAAATGAAAGGGAATAATGCTTCTCCAAACCCTTTCAGCCCTCACGTAAACCTAATCCCGAAATGAGTTATAGACCTAGCTACTAAGCACCATATTAAGCCCGATTAAGCTGTTTTCCACCTTCCAAACCTTATTTCAGCCATATCTCCCAAATGGTAAGTCCGTATGGTTAATGTGCTCACTTTACAAAATGGGAAACCATCATCTGAATCTAATGGAAGTGGTTTCAGGTCAAAACTCCTTACCAATAAAAACTTATAGGCGAAACAAGATTTGCCAGTGGCAAAACGGTCATTTAAAATTCGACAAAAATCGTGGATGTGGGAAACGACCCTAATAGTCATTTCCTAAAGTTACACGACCATATGTCTCCGTACAAACATAAAATAAATATTCTACGATCCTCCGATACGTAGAATTCGGGTCATTACCGAAACGATCTCTTCTATATAATAATTCTAATAAATACTCTCTCTTCAATTTAAAAAATGATCACAAAGCATCTTTTGGTATAACATCTTTGCGGAGAATGAAATTCTGCCGTAACATGAAATAAAGTCAAAATATCATGGATATAAGAAATTATCACCTAAAGTAAACGTTCGTGAATGTATAGCTTTACAAATACTCCACTTGCACATACAATATTGACGTTTTGCAAAAATTCATTGACAAATATACTTTTGTTATATTTAAGCTTCTCTGTGGGTAGGTCCTTGGTATTATAAGAACCCTCGGTAGGTTCCAGCAAGCCCTGGGGTGGGGGTTCGTCCCGCATTCATCCAAGAAACATCTATGTGGACATCAAAGTAGAGCACCACTAAACTTTCCTAAAAAGGAAAAATCTACTGTCTTAAACTGAATATAAAGTCTATACAAAATGTCCATTAAAATATCCTTATCCTCTATCAACAGCTAGAACAAGGCCATCAGTTGCTCAATCTCCGTAAGAACTATCTCTCTTCAGTTCCACGCTACTTTTAATCTGTGTCCGGCCTCATATTCTTTGTAAGACATAAATTTTGAAGCACTCTTATCATGGACATGATATTTTTAAGATAAAGCATTATAATTTTTCAGCAATTTCTCCTGCTCTAAATGAGACCGAATTAGTTCTTTCTGTTTCTCATCTAACTCTATCTTATAATGTAAGGCGATGTTTTCTTTTTCTATATGATATTATAGGGAACTAATTATCATGAGTTCAAGGAGGAAGAAAACACTTTAAAAGTTAAAGCCATACTTGGGAAACAGGGATTTCAGTCTGGGCAGGCTGTTCTTTTCTTCTATGACCTTCATCAAAAGAACCATATTCCTTGGTAGGAATGTCTACTGGATCTTTGGTAATAGGAGCACCCGAAAGATCAGGGTGTGCTCCCTTATAACCATGAATATCACCATAAGTAGAGGAGGGTTACCATCAACTTTATCAAAGTCATCACGTCGACTTTTGTCTCCAGGATCAAAATCATTACCGTCGTTATCCTCATCATCGTCATCAATAGCAACAATTTCCTCCTCTCCATCACATGAGTCAAGATCGTCGGGTAGCTCCTCTATATACAAAAAGGTCTTCAGGCTTTATAATGACCCAACTTTCAACCGCCTCGAGTCGATAGTTAAACGAACTCCGAACGTTTGAAATTTGGATTTGTCGGGGTAATACACATTAGAAAAGAATAATTAAAATTTTGTTACTCAACATTTGATTACATCAGAGTTTACATTATCAGAGTTCTAGTAAAATACACAGTGGAAAAGAAAACTATAGCGGAAGAAGCAATATGATATAGTAGAAGAACTCTAACTCTAGCTCGAAGCTCCAACCTAAAAAGCGCTCTGAATCTTGCTCCAAGGATCTATAACTGTAAACTATATCACTAGCTACCCATGTGAAAATTTATGGGCAACCAGAGTTTAGGAAGGAACAACGAATTCAAGACCAGTCATGGGACTGGTGTGAGAACATTAACAATTTACTTTTAATTGAGGCGAATCACAGGGCCATACCGTATAACACAGAACGATTCATTTCATATGATTACTAGTGCAAAGGCCGTACATGATTTTCAAAAAATGAGACTATTATAAGGCTAGCCCCAATACACACCAAACAATAAATGCAAATACAAGCGCACATATGGAATATTTTTAGCCTTATAAAGCCAAATCAATAGTATATGTCAATGGTGTGTGTTATTACTACTAATAAAACATTTTGCAAATAAATTTACAGATCTTAGTAAGCATAGTAACTATGCCCAAATACATAGTTTACAAGCAAAGCAAAGACTCCTGTTGATTATTGGGTTTCCAACAAGATGGCTCCTGGCATAAAAGATTAATCAAGGACACAAGCTATGTATCTCCCAGCTAACATCCAAACTCGGACACCGAATATAGAGTGCAAAGTATATATCCCGGTTTTCATCCAGACTTGGACACCGTATATACTTTATTTCCTCAAGTTTCACAGGTGGTTCCACTGCCGAAGCTTTCGAGTTTCAACTGATATTATGTATATGTATACAACTTAACCTCCAATTTTCCATCATTTCGGGTTGTGAGGTTCGTTTGGTTTCGTACCACAAAGCTATGCTCTTTCACTAAGCCATGCTTTGATTATCTCATCAACTGCAGCATTTCACATGCCACACTGTCATTTTATAATCTACAACTGAAAATCACTAATGAAATAACTTTTAGCCAAGGGAATAAATTCCCATCACCAAACAGAAATTTGTTTAGTAAAAATTGTTGTATATAACGGTGTTGTATACACAATTATATGATTTTTGTTTGATGATAACAACCAAATATATATTCCTTTAAATGTGTTTGTAATCGTACTGATTCATATATTTATCACATACAGAAATATAATATTTATATTTAAATAAAATACGACTGTATATAAATTCAAATACTAACACAGTATTTTATTTAAATAGAATATTTTATTTCAATATTCAAACAGTACAAATTTTACAACTCCAACTAACACTTCACTGATAATTTTCATTTCAATACATTTCAGTTCATATCAAGTTCTCACTCAACTCTAACACAGTCTCTCAGTCATACATTCACATTTCATATATACATTTACACACTGGCTTGTGCTTTCTGTCTTCTTGTCTTCGGTCTTCAATCTTCTATCTTCACGTCACAGTCAGTCCAGTCTTCATCTGCTTACCTGTCACATGAAATACACACACACAGTACACTGCAACAGAAATATTTTTAAATTCTAGCAGATATAATTTTTATTTTTAAAAATTTATTTGCCTCAGATTTCTGGTGTGTTTCTCATCATTTTTCATGACTTGATCTGATTAATCTGTAACTAGACAGCTTGTGATATTCACAGTGAAACACTGTAAATACCACAAGGCAGCCAGTTTATATACGTACAGGGACAGAAAATATTGTCTGATGGCTGCATATACACACGTGTATAAATACACATGTGCACTGCCACGCCAATCAGATTGCAACTGAGGAGTAGCCACATGGACCTGCTCGACTTAGTGCAATACACAAAGTCAACATAGTCAACTCAAGATAAAGTGGTCAAGGAAACTCAACAATCAAAACAGCAAAGTACATGGAGCAGATTTCATCTCAGTTGAACATGTAAAAGTGGTGTGCAAATTTTCAACATGCAAGTATTCAAGTGTACGAGCACAAGTGTTATGCAAGCATACATGGGCCGAGCAAAAGTGAATATATGTAACTCAGTAATGCACAAGTTACAACAAAGTTCTCAACATCATGTACCTAAGGTGACAGCAAGTTTAATAGTCAAACCAACATGGTGAATGGTTCAACAATGTGATGTCAAGCATGGGCCGAGCACAAAGCATGGACAGCATGACAAAAAGAAATGGGCCGAGCTGCATGTTGAACATGCACAAAAACAGTCATGTATGGTGAAAGCAATTACAAATGCAAACTCAACATAACAAGGCAAGCCAAGCACTCTTGACAAAATCAGTTCAGACAGTTAACAAATGGCACAAGAGATGATAAGAGCAGTTCAGAATGATGATCATGCCATCATGATGCACACAGCAATATACAGGTACAAGCAAGTATATAAATGCATGACCACAAGTCAAACAATACAAAACTTAAAGAAGTGTGTGGCAAGATCAGTGCAAGACTAGTATGGACAAGGTTCAGTGCAAGTGAACAAACTGTCGAGCAACAATGAATGAGCAAAGCAGTATGATCTTGCCTCGACATTTTCTAGTACAACAGTAAGTGAAGAAGCATGAGACACAAACACAGATAAATCAGTCATAAAGTGATTCAGTTTTAGGCGAGGATGCAAATATCTGGCAAGAAATCATTTACTGTTTTTTTTAACAAATAGTCATGCAAATTTGAGAATTAAAGGATATAATCTCGGCCTCAAAATTTCCAGAAATAAAATTAGCAAGGAAATTGAGGAAACAAAACAATTTGCCAGAAATCTGCTATTAAATATGGAGCCAGAAAAACAATCGAATTGTTTTAATATTTCAGGTATCAGCATGTTTTTGTCACGGCATCAAAAATACAGGGATTTCATTCAAGAATTTTTTTTAAAGCAAGAAAATTGCACAAATCAGTTTTTGGCAAGAAGTTAATTAATACTTTCCAAAATTTCACAATGGAATTACAAGGCAACAAGCAAATTCAAAAAGGAGGATTTTGAGCAAAATCAGCAAGGGATTTATTTTCAGAAAATCAAGTTCAGACAAGATATTATCTCGGCAACTTATCCACAAAAGTTTTCACGCAAGGGATAATCACATTGGGGCCAAGATTTTATTGCCAAGAAATCAAATTCACATCAAGTATATCAAAAGGAAATTCACGGCATAATTTCAAGAGGATTCAGAACTATTTCCAGAAATACCAATACTGTTTTAAGGCATGAAACCAAATTCATTCTTTCTGGAATTCAATCACAACAGTCATGGGAACAATCAAAGCCGTGGAAATCATCTCAAAGAAGGCAACAAACACACGCAATCAGTCAAGTCACTCACGAAATCAGAGGTTAAGGATTTTATTTTATCCTATATAACAACACCATTTTCATCACAGGCAGGTTAGTCGAAACCAAAAACAATTCAATCGAAAACCCAAGTATCAAAAAATTCAGAGCATAAATCGAAAAGAAAAACTCAGAAAACACTCACAATTTTTCCATTGTTTTCGATCAAGCAACATCTCAAATCGAAGAACCAGCAAGCCACAAAGTTTTCAAGCTTCAGAGATTATCAAATTCATCACGCATCAATTCGATTTGGGGACAAAAGGAGAAACCCTAGCCGCCATTAATTTTCTCCAGAGAAACAAAATCGGGGCAAAACAAATGAGAATGGACGCAAACAAATGGGCCGGCGCACTTCCTTTTGGACTTAGCCTCTATTTTTAACTGTTTTTATTTTGGGCTAGAATTTGGGTTTCTAATTCTTTGTTTTTTGTTTTATTGTTTTTGTTTAATTTCTTTTGTAAAAACAAACAAACAGTTTTTCTAGAGGTCTGTAAAATTTCTAGCGGATTCAGTCCGGGTGTTGACTGACAGTTGATAGAGTCTGTAAAATCTGGGTTACTGGTTACGTGGTTGTAATCAGGGGAAATCTGATCAAGTGGATATTGGTCAGTCTAGGGATTTGAGCGTAGGGTTAGAATAGGAGCAGGGTTTGCGAGTGTACATGGTCTTGTATGCGGGATCTGTTCTATCACCTAGTAGAAACCTTAGAAATGCAGCAGTAGGCAGGGTTTAGCCAAAGCTGGGTATATCTGTGTGTGATTTATTTTCTGCATTTCTGTTTCTGCTATAATCTGTGATCTATTTATTATTTTAATATCTCGTTAGAATTTTAATTCAGTTAAAAACTGTGATAAACCCTATTCACCCCCCCTCTAGGGTTAATCTAGATCCAACAAGTGGTATCAGAGCAAGGTATTCTGTTAACTCTAGAGTAATGGGGATTCCTAGTTGTCAGTCGATAGAGAGTCAGTCCAGTTCATCTCCTACTATTTTCAATGGAACAGATTTTTTAAACTGGAAATCCAAAATGGAATTTTATTTAAAATCTGTTAATATTAAATGTTGGGATGTTAGTATCAATGGGTTTGATAGTGTAGATATTAATTTCAATGCTCGTGCTATGAAAACTATATTTGACTATCTTAGCACTGAACAGTTTAATCTTATCTGTCATTGTTTATCTGCACAGGAAATTTGGAGAACTCTCAACAAGTTGTATGGAAAATCTGACAACAGCTCAAAACCCCAGAATGTCAACTCTGATTCAGATCTATGCTTAACAAGTCATGTAGATGAAACTTCAGATGAATCAAATGATGGAGAATCAACAAATGATGAAACAGAAAATCTCTCATATGAAGATTTGGTTTACATGTGTCTTGATTTAATGAAATCTGTTGATAAACTCCAATCTAAAAACAAATCTTTGAAAACTGAAAATCATGAGTTGACCAGCAAAATTCATTGTTTGGAATTAAAATTTGAAAATGTTGTGAAATTTGAAAATTCTAATTGTGAAAATTGTTTGAAATTAAAAACAGATCTCGTTCATCTCAACAATAACATTCAAAGGCTTGAAGAAGAAATTCTAGTTTTAAAAGATAACGAGATTGAGTTGAAAAATGCAAACAATTTTTTTCAAAAGGAATTTAAAAATTTTAAGACTATCGAAAATTCCAAACTTGAAATTGCTGAAAGTAATAGTTTGTTGAAAACAGATCTGATTTTGAGTGAGCTTGAAAAAGAGATTGAAAATCTCAAGAAACTTGAATCTGAAAAACAAATTAAATTTGAATCAGAGATCTTTGAATCCAAGACCAAAGTTAAAATGCTTGAAAACGAAAATTTGATTTTGAAACAGAATGATACTGAAAAGAGAAAGATCAACATTAATCGTTGTTCGAATCTAATGAAAGAGAATTCTGAACTTAAATCCAAAATCAACAATCTTGAATTGAGTTTGAAACGCTTTTCAATTGGTGAAAAATCTTTGAATATGTTGTTGAAAAATCAATTTTCTTCTGGTCATAAAAATGGTCTTGGTTTTGAGAAAAGAAATGATTTTGAAAGTTTGAACTCTTGTGATTTCAAAAACTCTTCAAACTGCTTCAAGAAGAGTCATTCTGAAAATTTGAATTTTAAAAATTCCAAAAGTTTTTTGAATCACAATCGAGATAAGAATTGGTTTGATAACAATTCATTTTAGATCCCGAAAAAAAATAAAATGATTTTTGGAAAAACTAAACAAATTTGGGTTACAAAGGGTGCTCTAGTTGATTCTAACGGATTGTTATATAAGCAGGTTTGGGTACCTAAAGCTATGAATACAACTGTGATTGGTTTTACAAACTTTGTTAGACCACTCGATTCTATAAACTGTTAGGTACCGAAGGTGGCTGAGGAACTGCTGCGCTGAAAAGAAATTTGAAATCAAGATTGTCTAAAATTCTGTGTCATTTACAGTTCCTTAGGCCAAGATCTGTTGAGTTAGAGATTCTGCTTTACATTGGATTCTGGTATGATCTCTAAACTCACCTTTGTATATTCTCTTTGTTTGTTTTATTTTCTGTTTTTATTCCTACCTTTATCTCCTTCTGTTTTTTTTTATTTGACACTGCCATATTCTTCTTTGTCTGTACTTCTTAAACTTCAAATTGTAGAATTCATATTTTCTGGAAATTTGCCTTAGTTGAATATAATTCTGATATTTTAATCATCTCCAGACCTTGTATTTAAACTTGTAAATATCTACAATTGTTTTGAAGTTTAGTTTCTGATTGTTGAATTCATAACAGTGTTTGATGTATTCTTGTCATATCTTGAACACTATTAATTTGAATTCTAAATTTTTGAAGATCTGAAAGTCTAATGGAAATTCACACATCATTGCTGTTTTGAGATTCTTCTAATTCATTTTAGAAAAGCTTGAAATATTACACTCATTACAGCACTCTATTATTTATCAGTAGTGATATTTTCATTGTTTTTCAGATTGGCTTGGAAATTTTAAATTGTCTAGAATCTCAGTGATACATCTTGAAAATCATTGTTATTCATGATCATCATGGTTAGAATTTGTTTGTTTGAAATCATCTGAAATTATTAATATTTTGAATAATCACACACCTCCTAAATTTGAAATTATCAACCTTGTGTGACTGATTCGTTATATTTCAAAACTTGACATTGATTCAAGTGATTTCAAATAAATTATTTTGGATCATGAATATCTATCAAACCTAATGTAAATGATTTTTTTTTCTTTGGGCTTGTCTGAAATTCTTGTGAAAAATTCTATGAAAAATTGGTGTTAAATCTCTCTACTATTTCATGGTTATTTGATTTGAATGATTGTTTGTTTAAAATCATTTGAAATTATTGATTTATTGAATCACACACATATTCTGAATGTGAAAATAATAATTTGGTGTGATCGATTCATTGAATCTAGAGATTTTTCATATTCCTCAAATGATTTCAAATAAACGATAGTTCTAATCTTGGATCATGAAGGTTCTTATGTGACCATCCCCAGACAAGTCTGATGTGATATTGTGTTCTGCACTGCTCTGATACTGTTCTTAGATAATTGCTTATTGTTTGATTTGTCTGCTTGGGCTTTAAATTTCTGTTGTCTGTGATATCATAGTTTGTCTCCATTGTCTTGGTAAAATCCTCGAGAAAGCGAGAACAAGTGGTATCAGAAGTGCTTATATTTGTTTCACCCATCTGTACTGAGATTCAAATTTTCACCTTGTATAGATCCATACATTTTTTTTTGCCTTATACAAATAAATGTGCTAAATTTGTCTGGCTGGGTTTGTGTTTAAATTTCTTTGGTCTGAGATGTCCATGATGGTCCATCAGGGTGTAATTAAAATCCTCGATAAAGGAGACTACAATTGGTTTCAGCCTTTTTCACTCATCTGTTTTTTTTTTAATTATCACCCTGTATAGATTCAATTTTTTTTATATAAATCTGTTTAATTTCCTCTTGTAATTGATTTTCAATTTTAAAATTATTTATTGATTATTCATTCAGAAATTGAAATCAATATCCGAATTGAACTGTATTTATAATTCATCAAAACATATTATCAGAATTTGAAATTGTGACTAAAGTATATTTCACAACAAGAGAGGATTTGATTTAAATTTTTTTCATGATGGTTGAACGTTTATTATAATATCTTTGAACTGGCAATTATTTCACGACCATCCTCATTATCTATCATCATTCTGCCATCCATATTTTTTTTATGTGGAGAGTTTAATATTTTTAAAAATCATCTTGAATAAACAGTGAAAATATTTGTGATGAAATTGTGGTTATGTTATTTTTCAGAATTAGTGTCAATTGAAAATTTTCAATAATCCCGGTACAATTGGTCATGTTTCATAATATAATTAATTTAGAAATTTATTTCATAGTCCATTTCTGTACCTATCACATTTCTATCATTCATATTGGTTGTATATACTGGGGAGTCTTTTTTTTATTTAAAGCTGAAAATGATAAAATATATAATTGATACATAAGTGTGTCTCTAACCTCATTTAAAAATCCAAGCTCTGGTTATGTATGGTTATGAGACAACTTATAATTTAAGCTGCGACTGACCTCATTTAAAAATCCAAGCTCTGGTTATGCGTGGTCAGGGTGCTCTTAAATAAATAAATAAATAATTTTTTTTTATCTTGAAATTCTCCTTGGTGTGTAAAAACCAGTCTATCAATCCATGCTCTAATCTGTGAAATGTGTTGAAATCTTATGTAGTATTATGATTTGTTGATTGATAGTTATTGGGATTTGAGATTATTCGATTTTGTCACTTAAATTGAATTATTAACTATAGTCCAAATCCGTCACTGTTTTTATGCTTCAACTTATAAATCTTTTTGAAAATTATTTGAAATTCTTTTTTATTTTACTCTCCTCATTTATATAAATTTCATCGTAAATCAGTCATTTTCTGCATTGTGAAATATGCCACTAGTTCTCAGTTTATTATGATTTTTGTTTGACTGATTGAGATTTATGATGACCATTGTTTCTCTTAAGCTAAAATCATATTTTTAGTGTTTTTTCATCTGTATTTTAAACTTTGTATCCTTTTGATGATAACAAAAGGGGGAGAATGAATTAGATTTTGATTTATGAGTGAATATTTTATAAATATTTTTTATTTTGAAAATTTATTATTATTCATACATTTCACTCATGCACATTTATAGGGGGAGTTTAGTTGTAGGGGGAGCATTCAAATAGAGGGAGTTTCTGTTGTTCACTGTAAAACACATTTATGAGTGAATATTTTATAAATATTTTTAATTTTGAAAATTTATTATTATTCATACATTTCACTCATGCACAGTTATAGGGGGAGTTTAGTTGTAGGGGGAGCATTCAAATAGAGGGAGTTTCTGTTTTTCACTATAAAACACATTTATTATATTCAAAATCTTAATATTTGTTTGTCATCATCAAAAGGGGGAGATTGTTGTATATAACGGTGTTATATACACAATTATATGATTTTTTTTTTTATGATAACAACCAAATATATATTCCTTTAAATGTGTTTGTAATCGTACTGATTCATATATTTATCACATACAGAAATATAATATTTATATTTAAATAAAATACGACTGTATATAAATTCAAATACTAACACAGTATTTTATTTAAATAGAATATTTTATTTCAATATTCAAACAGTACAAATTTTACAACTCCAACTAACACTTCACTGATAATTTTCATTTCAATACATTTCAGTTCATATCAAGTTCTCACTCAACTCTAACACAGTCTCTCAGTCATACATTCACATTTCATATATACATTTACACACTGGCTTGTGCTTTCTGTCTTCTTGTCTTCGGTCTTCAATCTTCTATCTTCACGTCACAGTCAGTCCAGTCTTCATCTGCTTACCTGTCACATGAAATACACACACACAGTACACTGCAACAGAAATATTTTTAAATTCTAGCAGATATAATTTTTATTTTTAAAAATTTATTTGCCTCAGATTTCTGGTGTGTTTCTCATCATTTTTCATGACTTGATCTGATTAATCTGTAACTAGACAGCTTGTGATATTCACAGTGAAACACTGTAAATACCACAAGGCAGCCAGTTTATATACGTACAGGGACAGAAAATATTGTCTGATGGCTGCATATACACACGTGTATAAATACACATGTGCACTGCCACGCCAATCAGATTGCAACTGAGGAGTAGCCACATGGACCTGCTCGACTTAGTGCAATACACAAAGTCAACATAGTCAACTCAAGATAAAGTGGTCAAGGAAACTCAACAATCAAAACAGCAAAGTACATGGAGCAGATTTCATCTCAGTTGAACATGTACAAGTGGTGTGCAAATTTTCAACATGCAAGTATTCAAGTGTACGAGCACAAGTGTTATGCAAGCATACATGGGCTGAGCAAAAGTGAATATATGTAACTCAGTAATGCACAAGTTACAACAAAGTTCTCAACATCATGTACCTAAGGTGACAGCAAGTTTAATAGTCAAACCAACATGGTGAATGGTTCAACAATGTGATGTCAAGCATGGGCCGAGCACAAAGCATGGACAGCATGACAAAAAGAAATGGGTCGAGCTGCATGTTGAACATGCACAAAAACAGTCATGTATGGTGAAAGCAATTACAAATGCAAACTCAACATAACAAGGCAAGCCAAGCACTCTTGACAAAATCAGTTCAGACAGTTAACAAATGGCACATGAGATGATAAGAGCAGTTCAGAATGATGATCATGCCATCATGATGCACACAGCAATATACAGGTACAAGCAAGTATATCAATGCATGACCACAAGTCAAACAATACAAAACTTAAAGAAGTGTGTGGCAAGATCAGTGCAAGACTAGTATGGACAAGGTTCAGTGCAAGTGAACAAACTGTCGAGCAACAATGAATGAGCAAAGCAGTATGATCTTGCCTCGACATTTTCTAGTACAACAGTAAGTGAAGAAGCATGAGACACAAACACAGATAATCAGTCATAAAGTGATTCAGGTTTAGGCGAGGATGCAAATATCTGACAAGAAATCATTTACTGTTTTTTTTTTAACAAATAGTCATGCAAATTTGAGAATTAAAGGATATAATCTCGGCCTCAAAATTTCCAGAAATAAAATTAGCAAGGAAATTGAGGAAACAAAACAATTTTCCAGAAATCTGCTATTAAATATGGAGCCAGAAAAACAATCGAATTGTTTTAATATTTCAGGTATCAGCATGTTTTTGTCACGGCATCAAAAATACAGGGATTTCATTCAAGAATTTTTTTTATAGCAAGAAAATTGCACAAATCAGTTTTTGGCAAGAAGTAAATTAATACTTTCCAAAATTTCACAATGGAATTACAAGGCAACAAGCAAATTCAAAAAGGAGGATTTTGAGCAAAATCAGCAAGGGATTTATTTTCAGAAAATCAAGTTCAGACAAGATATTATCTCGGCAACTTATCCATAAAAGTTTTCACGCAAGGGATAATCACATTGGGGCCAAGATTTTATTGCCAAGAAATCAAATTCTCATCAAGTATATCAAAAGGAAATTCACGGCATAATTTCAAGAGGATTCAGAACTATTTCCAGAAATACCAATACTGTTTTAAGGCATGAAACCAAATTCATTCTTTCTGGAATTCAATCACAACAGTCATGGGAACAATCAAAGCCGTGGAAATCATCTCAAAGAAGGCAACAAACACACGCAATCAGTCAAGTCACTCACGAAATCAGAGGTTAAGGATTTTATTTTATCCTATATAACAACACCATTTTCATCACAGGCAGGTTAGTCGAAACCAAAAACAATTCAATCGAAAACCCAAGTATCAAAAAATTCAGAGCATAAATCGAAAAGAAAAACTCAGAAAACACTCACAATTTTTCCATTGTTTTCGATCAAGCAACATCTCAAATCGAAGAACCAGCAAGCCACAAAGTTTTCAAGCTTCAGAGATTATCAAATTCATCACGCATCAATTCGATTTGGGGACAAAAGGAGAAACCCTAGCCGCCATTAATTTTCTCCAGAGAAACAAAATCGGGGCAAAACAAATGAGAATGGACGCAAACAAATGGGCCGGCGCACTTCCTTTTGGACCTAGCCTCTATTTTTAACTGTTTTTATTTTGGGCTAGAATTTGGGTTTCTAATTCTTTGTTTTTTGTTTTATTGTTTTTGTTTAATTTCTTTTGTAAAAACAAACGAACAGTTTTTCTAGAGGTCTGTAAAATTTCTAGGGGATTCAGTCAGGGTGTTGACTGACAGTTGACAGAGTCTGTAAAATCTGGGTTACTGGTTACGTGGTTGTAATCAGGGGAAATCTGATCGAGTGGATATTGGTCAGTCTAGGGATTTGAGCGTAGGGTTAGAATAGGAGCAGAGTTTGCGAGTGTACATGGTCTTGTATCCGGGATCTGTTCTATCACCTAGTAGAAACCTTAGAAATGCAGCAGTAGGCAGGGTTTTGCCGAAGCTGGGTATATCTATGTGTGATTTATTTTCTGCATTTCTGTTTCTGCTATAATCTGTGATCTATTTATTATTTTAATATCTCGTTAGAATTTTAATTCAGTTAAAAACTGTGATAAACCCTATTCACCCCCCCCCTCTAGGGTTAATCTAGATCCAACAATAATCAGTTAATACACTATAAGATACAGTGTCAGATACACATCCATACAAGTTCGTTTCGGGTTCGAACGAAACTAAAGGCGCCTTATTCCACAACTCAAGTTTGAATGCGAAGTCCTTTGCAATGTGAAAGTTCTCCAAATATGTTCAGACTTACTGCCACTCCGGAAATAGGGTCATCTCTCTACTGTAACTATTCAGTAAAGAAACAAATCAGCAGGTAACCCGTTCGATGTGAAGAACCACGGTCTTCCACCATCATTTATATGTCTTCATCTATTACGTCGTATGGTTATTTTGAATGGTTTTTGGAAGGTAAATTATGATCCCGGTATTTCCAAATGACCAGCTCTTCACATGGAATACACATTTCAAATTAAGTTCTTTCCTTCATAAATATATATACACAACTTGATTCTTTCTAAATTTAAAAGTGATCGTTTACTATATTCAAATAGTTTTTCTCTTAGCCCTTTACTTCCAATAATCATTTATAAATTAAGGATCCAGATTAACACTATTTATTTAATTCAACTCGTTGTATTTATTCAAACAAGCATTTGTTATATTCGAATAAAAGGTTTCAGGACTAGAACAATTCCCGATTTAACTAAATAAATAGTTGAAATAATAAATTTGTTATAAACTAGTTTATATAAACATTTAGAAAAAATTTCAAATAGAAATGGTTGAAATAATTACTTACTATATATTAAAGTTTTAAGAAGTACACAAACAGAACATTTTAAACATATACATATCCTTTAAATCAAATAAGTCTTATTTAAATATTGTTGAAATTAACATATCATGTTTTTAAATAATTGAAAACCTATATAAATATACAAATGCTTTAAACTGGAATTGTTTCCTTTCTATGCCGATGACTTGAATATATATTCACATTCTAAAATTATAACTGGCTTCAATATCTTGAATTGATTAAAATCAATTTAAAAGACATTCAACTTATTTACTTTTGTTCACTTAGTTCAATATTAACTTCCATAATTAACCTAAACCTTACTAGGGTAATACAATGTTATTTTCATATCATTCAAGTTAAATCCAAACGATTTATATTAGATATACAATTGGTTAGAAGTCTAAACTTCTTATATCCAATATATGTTTCCGTATTAAACTGAAACTATAAGCAGAATTACGATATTTCCACCATGAAATTCCTTAAATAGTATTAGTTATCATCTACAGAACTTATATCAAATATCTGAAGATCGCTTTCGTCTAATCCAATTTAACCTAATTTTAAATTAGAAAACTATTTACTATAGTTAGCGCTTCACAATATTCAAGATTCACTTTCAATTTACTCTTTTATCGGCCTAGATAAGTAAACGTTGGTCAGGTAAGTTCAACGCACTGGTTGCTGCATCCCTTTCCTTAGTTACACACCCCGTTTACTATTCCAAAACTAGTAACAGAACAAACTTACTTGTCAACCCAAAACTTAAATTACATTCCTTGTTTAAACTTCAAATTCAAACTACTATTCAAAGCAATTTATAATATATTATTATAAATATTTGTCTATACTTATATCAAATTTCATAACCAAATAATGCAAGTTTAAATATCTTTTTTTTCAAACAGTTTTAAAATATTATTTCAAATTATTATCTAAAGTCATATTAGATTTCAAAAATCAAATAGTTCGAGTTTACTTTTTTTCCAACAATTCATTAATTAAAGTGGTAATTAAGCTCCAAATCAACAATTTTAATTCAAGATAGTTTCAGAATAAGTTATAATATCAATTTACACTGATAATAACATGTTAATTAGTTTATCCAAAAATCGAATTTATTTATACTATTAGATCAAATTAACAAGTTTCCAAGTACTACTCAAACCATTATTTCATTCAATATTTAAAATGTTATATATTAACATAACTTAGATAATAAACCATTTTAATAACACCATATAATTAATTCAACATCATTTGATAAAATGTTGATTAGAAAAATTATTTAAATAATAAAATAGTACTTAGCTAACAAAATATTATCGAATCAAAGAATGTAAATAACATTGTTAAATTAATAAACATTATTAAACCAATATTATTAAGTAAATAAAATACTACATAATCATTTAAATGTCATTTAACCCATAAATCGCTCTTAAATTAAATTTAGGGAATTGTTAAATTGTCCGTCGAAAATAAGTACATATGCATATTCACATATTCAACAACTATTTTATGCATCCATTTCTTAAATGCACACAAAAACAATTTACGAACACTTTTTATACCACTAACGCACCTTGATATACATTTTATATCGGCAACCTTCACAACAATAGCCATATTATCTACAAATTATCATACCCATATTTATGTAACCAATAATTTTCCATTATAAAATAACACGTGTCGATATGCGCGTTTTAACTAACAATGCATTATTTTTTATGATCATAAACCAAACATACATGCAACTAATCACTGCTAGTTTTTAAAACACAGTATCAGTTCGACCAAAATAACCACGTAACCCAGGTTTTATCATACTAATTTAATTAAAAATAAAATTTAGATGTTCTCACCCTATTTGCATTCCAATAATGGTCTTTCTTCTCGGTCCTTGTACCCTCTCTCCACATCTTACTTCTCCTTGCCCCCCTCTCTCTCTCTTCGTCTCTTTTATATATAAAAAAAACTAGGCTTTAACTGCAAAAGAAAATTGCTCATGCATGTGCATGCGAGACATGCATTCGGCTTGGTGCAAGGTGAAGGCGAGATTGGTCTAGGCAGAGGGTAGTTGCGGTGGCGGTTGTGTCAGGCGCAGCGGCAGACTGGAGGTGGCAGGTGGGTTGAAGGCTGCTGAGGAGTTTGGTAAAAGGTGGAGTTGTAATGCGGGCTAGCTGTTGCGTTAAAGGTCTGGTCTTTGGGTTTTTGGAGAAGGGAGTGGGGTGACAGCTGTTAATGGTGGTGCGGACTGAAGTGGGATGGAGCCGTGATGCAGTTGCAAATGTGGAGGAGCCAAAGCAGGTGAAGTGCAGTGCAAGGTGAATCATGAATAAGGAGTCTGGTCTTTGCATGCACAGGTTTCACATTTCAATTTTCTTCTTCTTTTGAATGGCAAAACTGGGAGAAATTCTTGGCGCAACTAACTGGTGGTTGTGGCGATGGAGCTAGGTTGATGGTGGCGGACTGGAGGCACGTCGGTGTGGTAGGTGAGTGTCACGTGGAGGTGGACGGTGTATGGGATGAAGCCATTCGTGATAATGGGGAAGAGGAGTGATGTTTGGCTGTTTTGGAAAGATGGTAAGTTTGAAAAATAACAAAGAGAAGGAAATTTACAAGGAGTAGTAGAAATTTTATATAGAGGAGAAGGGCAACATGTG
The DNA here is from genome assembly GCA_030737875.1 of Allium sativum. Classification (NCBI taxonomy): domain Eukaryota; kingdom Viridiplantae; phylum Streptophyta; class Magnoliopsida; order Asparagales; family Amaryllidaceae; genus Allium; species Allium sativum. Next base: position 74,916,862 of record CM060912.1, on the reverse strand, counting down.
GAGAAGAAAAAGGACAGATGTCACACATTTTAATTCTCTGGTGTACACGTTATTTTTGTATTTTTTTATTACTAGCCTCTTCCACCTCATGAACCCTGAATTAACCTCAAACACATTCATGTGTACGAAGACAAACAAATTTGTTTGTAAAATTCAGAACTTGTTGTGTCCGTTCTCTTCATTTTCTATTATTTTATAAATATAGACCGCGAGGGGTGGAAAATTGGAATATAATCATGCACAACAATGTGTACAGATTACAAAACGAAAATAAAATAGACCGGTTGATTAATTCTGTAAAGTGTCAAAAGGACCACAGTTGCCCTAAATTACGTCAAAAAAATATATGTTTATTTTCCAAAATAAAAATTACAGTAAAATTCAATAAAACATTTTAAGACTACGCGAACAGTAACTGAACAAAAATTTGAAACAAATATTTAATTATAATTTAATTTCAAATTCTGATCGATTTTAGCAACTGAATTACAATTCATGTTGATAGTTGGACTAACGACGAACTATATTTCCATACGATCGTTGTTTCAACTGAATTTCGCAATAAAACTTAATTTCAATCGTTTTAAAATAATATTATCGCCTTAAAATTTGGTTCAAAAATTAGTTCAACCTTCCAGAAATTTATTTAAAAATATATTATATTCAAATTTAATTTCAAAAATCTTGGATTATTACATTCTCCCCGCACCCCCCCTCTTAAGACAATTTCTTCCTTGAAATTGGAATGAAGTTTTGAGAAGAACATAAGTTACCATAATTAATATTGTTGCTTCTTACTTTTTTCCGAAAGTCCTTTTCAAATTTGAATTAGGGTCTAAATTATAATATCTCATTTAGCAATTTAAATTATAGAGAAAAAAAAACTCATAACCATATTACACCGATACGTTCATTCTTGACTCGATATACGTTGGTTCCTGATCTAAATACATTCACTTCTTAGCCTTATATAACTTTTAGAGTTAACCCTACGAATTGAAAATTTTCCTTCCTTGCACTATTTCCGATGTAGATGGTGCTTCTCCAGCTGGCTTTTCTCCTTTCTTCAACAGACAATCTCGGACTACATTCCCCTTTTTCCTGCATCGATGACACTTCTTTTCCATTGCTGGATCCGTAGGTTCCTCATTGGTCTTTGGACATTTATCCACAGAATGTCATATTCCTTTGCACTTGAAACAATGTATATCCTTCTAAACTACTTTTTTTTTTTTTAGATTTGTTCGGGCAGGAAGCTGCATAATAACCCCTTTTAAGACATCTATAACACTGGACATCCTTAACTTTCCCAAACCTCAGTTCCCATTCTTTTTTGTTTTGAGCCAGTGCTCTTTTTGCTTGCTTTAGAGTCATCCAACACTCACCACTTGATATCCCGAATTCCATTTTATTTTAAATGATGACCTAAAATATTTATCAAAAAGTTATACTATATTCCTCTCATTCACATAATTTATCTATCTAACTTATTTATATTTAAATAACTGAATCTTGGATATAACCTATTTTATAACAAATTGCACCACTTATTTACCAAGCATTCAAGTATTTATTATTTACCTAATCATATTCAGGGTTTTTGAGTTTAAGGTATTTCAAATTCTAAAATACTTCAAACTATTTAATTTCACCCTTTTCCATTTCAAACCTCCTAGTTTTGTTCTACTTCCAAATTCCAAACATATATCTTTTTCCATATTTCATAAAACCAAATTTATTAATTCCTTTATTTTTTCAAACTCATTCTCACATATTCCATTTTCTGAACTCATCTTAAGTAATTACCAACCCTATCATTTTCAAATTATTTTCACTCTATTATTTATCAAAACCTATCGACTGTCCAAAAATGTCGATAAATTCTAACCCTATTCTCTAAATTAATTTAAGTTTATCAATTTTCTAGATTCATAATTATTCCCAACTCTTCTTAATTCATTTACAATTTCCGTTTATTTTCCACAAACAATGAAAACATAAATTATTTAAATTTCACTTATTTATCTAATTCATATTAATTTATCAAAACATTTTATTTGAATACATACGAACAATTTCAATCACTTATGTAAATAGTTTTAAGTATTTCTTGATGTTTTGATTGGAATCATACAGTCATCCCACTTTCGAAACTCAAAAATAAATTTCTGATGATGACCAGTCAATCAATAGAATTATCTTCCAGCGACTAGAGTGTGATTCTATATCTATCTAGTATATACTGGACTTCGTACATATGTTGGCCAGGTGTATATTTGAAATCTTCACATACCGATTGTCCAATCGCGACGTCGAGTAAAATACTCGAAAACTCTTATTATGAGGTATGTTTTAAATTAATTAATTTCAAAATAATTTATATTTCCAAAATATGCCAAAATAGTTTCAAAATCATCCTTAATATTATTATATATCTCTCACCAAATTCTTCAAGATCCAATTTAATCCTTTCTACCAAATTCTTTAATCTTCACTTATTCTTTTCTATATTATTCTAAATAATCTTTGGACTATTTATCTTATTCTTAACATCCATAATCAAGTTATCCAATTTAACCATTCCAAAAGCAAAATTTCTTTACATTCCAAGTGTATTCTTTTAGGTTTATCTTAGATTTCAAAAACCATCCTCGCATACGACACTCTTAAACTCATTCTAGAGTATTAATTACCATATCTCTAATGATTCACTCTCTGCAAACTTCTGATACTCATGAATAGCTTAAGTTGGGTTTAACTACAGCTCGGATACCACATGTGACTGTTAGGGAATACGAAATGGATGTTAAGGCAAAACTAACACTAGAAGGGGGAGTGAATAGTGTTTTCAAGAAATTTAAGAAAATCTAAAACTAATATGATCACTATATGAGTAACACACCACAGAGATGATTACAAACACAAAATCAAACACAAACACATGAATAAACAAAAAATAAAATGCAAAAAAGGAAAGAACACACTGGATTTTATACTGGTTCGGATTACTCCTACGTCCAGTCCCACACAACGATTGATTGCTCAGAGTTTTATTACTATATCAATATCCAAGTACAACACCCGTGATTTCACAGCTACAAGGTTACCACCCTTTCCATCACCCTTGATTTCCCTGACTAAAAAGTTAACACCGTTTCCTTCCTTGATTTCACGGCTACAAGGAACACACCCGCCGTTTCCAAGACAATCCCAAATGATTACAACAACCCTATAACTTTTCAATAGCACTTCGATTCAGAGAGTAATGAGTAGAGACTGAGAAGGGAAGAAGTTTTATATAAGTAGAATTGAAATCAGCAGACTATAAGTGTAGAAATCATACAAATACGAAATAATAATGGAGTAATGAAAAGGGACGAATATGGAGAAGAAGAATGGTTAAAAAATTCGAATTCAACCCCTATTTATAAGATTTGAAAGGTTGCAATGCTTCTAGAACATTACAAATGGTGAAAAGACACTTTCATCCAAAATTGAAAATAGGACAGTTATATGTCGACATGGCCACATATGTATGTCAACATATGTTATTCAAAATTTGAAATTTGAGTAATTTTCAAGTGTTTTAATATATATAATTCTAGAAATTCTTGAATTAAAACATAGTGATATAAATAAGTATTATAAAGTAGAAAATCATTTGAAATCATAAATATAAATTATATGAAATATATTTATAAAATTATAAAGTTTAAAACTATATAAATATATAAGTATAAAAGTATATATATATAAATATATATAAATTATAATCTTTAAAACTCATGTTTAAAATCAAAAGTAAAATAGAAAACTTAATTAAAATTTGAATAGAATTTGAAAATCAGAATTCAAAAAATAGAATTTGAATTTGAATTTGAATTTGAATTTGAAAAACATAATTTGAATTTGAACCTGGAGTGCTATTCAGAGTCTTACATAAACTAGACTATATTACTATATTTATCTTGAACTCTTGAACTCTTGCTTACTCATGAGTCTTGTATTTTCTCTGAATTCTGAATATCTTGAATCTCTAAAACTCTAAAACTGTAAAGTCTTCAATATTAATTCCTATATACAAATCCTGCATATATGTGTATATATTCTTGATAGAGATGTTAGTACATATTTTATAATCAATCAATATTGAAATAAGGTTGTTGTCACCAAAACTCCATTTTCCAACAGTGACGACCCAACTTCCAACCGCCTCGAGTCGATGTTTAAACTAACTCCAAACGTTTGAAAATCGAATTCCCCAGGGTAATACACATTAGAATAGAATAAAATAAACTTTTATTACTTAACATTTGATTGCATCATAGTTTACATTATCAGAGTTACAGTAAAAACTACAGTGGAAAAGAAAGCTACAATGGAAGAAGCGATATGATATAGCAGAGAATTCCAACTCTAGCTCGAAGCTCCAACCTAAAAAGCATTCTGAATCTTGCTCCAAGGATCTATAACTGTAAAATAAACCACTAGCCTCCTGTGTGAAAATTGACGTAGAGTTTAGGAACGAACAATAAACTCCAGGTCAGTTATGGGACTGGCATGAGAACATAAACATTTTACTTTTAGTTGAGGTGAATCACATGACTATACCATATAACACGGAACGGTTCATTTCATATGATTACTAGTGCAAAGGTCGTACATGTACATGTGTTTAGAAAAATGAGACTATTATAAGGTTCTCCCTCATACACACCAAACAATAAATTCAAATGCAAGCGCACACATGGACGAGTTTTAGCCTTATAAAGACAAATCAATCGTAAATGTCAATGGTGTGTATTATTACTACTAATAAAACATTTCGCAAATAAATTTACAGATCTTAGCAAGCATTATAATTATGCCCACATGCATAGTTTACAAACAAAGCAAAGACTCAAATTGATTATTGGGTTTCCAACAAGATGATTCCTGGATCGAAAGATTAATCGAGGACACAAACTAAGTATCTCCCGGCAAACATCCAGACTCAGACACCGAATACAGAGCGCAAAGTATATATCCCGGTTTTCATCCAGACATGGAAACTGCATATACTTTATTTTCTCAAGTTTCACAGGTGGTTCCACCGTCGAGGCTTTCAAGTTTCAACCGATATTATGTATATGTATACAACCTAAACGCTAGTTTCCCATCATTTCGGGTTGTGAGGTTCGCGAGGTTTCGTACCACAAAGCTACGCTCTTTCACCAAGCCATGCTTTGATCATCTCATCAATTGTAGCACTTCACATGCCACACTGTCATTTTATAATCTACAACTGATAACCACAGACAAAATAACTTTTAGCCAAGGGAATATATTCCCATCACCAAACAGAAATATGTTTAGTAATAATATGTTAATACACTATAAGATACAGTGTCATACACACATCCATACAAGTTCGTTCCGGGGTCGGATGATACCGAAGGTGCCTCATTCCACGACTCAAATTTGAGTGCGAAGGCCCTTGCAATCCGAAAGTTCTCCAAATACATTCGGACTTAATGCCACTCTGGAAGTAGCATCATCTCTCAACTGTAGCTATTCAGTAAATAAACAAATCAACAGGCAGCCCGTTCGATGTGAAGAACCATGGTCTTCCACCGTCATTTATATGTCTTCATCTACGTTATATGGTTATTTTGAATGTTTTTCGGAAGGTAAATTCCGATCCTGGTCTTTCCAAATAACCAACAATTCATATGGAATACACATTTCAAATTAAGTTCTTTCCATCATAAATATATATACACAACTTAATTCTTTCTAACTTTAAAAGTGATCATTTATATAAATTAAAATAATTTTTCTCTTAACCCTTTACTTCAAACAATCATTTATAAATCAAGGAACAAGATTAATGCTATTTCTTTAATTCAACTCATTGTATTTACTCAAACAAGGATTACTTATATTCGAATCAAAGGTTTCAGGACTGGAACAATTCCCAATTTAACTAAATAAAATATTTGAAATAATAAATTTGTTATAAACTAGTTTATATATAATTTTAGATTTTTTTTTTAAATAGAAATGGTTGGAATAATTACTTACTATATCTTAAAGTTTGTAGAAGTATACAAATAGAATATTTTAAACATATACATATCCTTTAACCAAATAAGTCTTATTTAAATATTGTTGAATTAACATATCATGTTTTTTAAAGAGTTGAGAACCTATATAGACATACAAATGCTTTAAACTGGTATTGTTTCCTTTCCATACCGATGACTTGAATCTATATTCACATTCAAAAAGTATAACTGGCTTCAGTATCTTGAGTTGATTAAAATCGTTTTCAAAGACATTCAACTTATTTACTTTCATTCACTTAGTTCCATATTAACTTCCATAATTAACCTAAACCTTACTCGGGTAATACAATGTTATTATCATATCATTCAAGTTAAATCCAAACAATTCATATTAGATATACAATTGGTTAGAAATCGAAACTTCTTATATTCAATATATGTTTCCATATTAAGCTGATAGTATAAGAAGAATTACGATATTTCCACCATTTAATTCCTCAAATAGTATTAGTCATCATCTATAGAACTTTTATCAACTATCTAAAGATCGCTTTCGTTTAATCCAATTTAACCCGCTTAGATATGTAAACATTGACCAGGTAAGTTCAGTGCACTGGTTGCTGCATCCGTTGCCTTAGTTCGAAATCGAAACTTCTTATATTCAATATATGTTTCCGTATTAAACTAATACTATAAGCAGAATTACGATATTTCCACCATTTAATTCCTCAAATAGTATTAGTCATCATCTACAAAACTTATGTCAAATATCTGAAGATCGCTTTCGTCTAATCCAATTTTAAATTGGAAAAATATTTATTATAGTTAGTGCTTCAAAATATTCAAGATTCACTTTCAGTTTGCTCTTTAACCCGCCTAGATAAGTAAACATTGGCCAGGTAAGTTCAGCGCACTGGTTGCTGCATCCCTTGCCTTAGTTACACACCCCATTTACTATTCCAAAACTAGTAACAGAACAAACTAACTTGTTAACCCGAAACTTAAGTTAAATTTCTTGTTTAAACTTCAAATTCAAACTGTTACTCAAAGCAATTTATGATATATTATTATAAATATTTGTCTAAACTTATATCAAATTTCATAACCAAATAATGCAAGTTTAAATATATTTTTTACAAACAATTTTATAATATTATTTCAAATTATCATCTAATGTCATATTAGATTTCAAAAATCAAATAGTTTGAGTTTACCTAATTTTTTTCCGAATAATTCATCAATTATAGTGGCAATCAAGTTCAAAATCAATAATTTTAATTCAAGATACTTTCAAAATAAGTTATAATATCAATTTATATTGATAATAACATGTTAATTAGTTTTCCAACAATCGAATTTATTTATACTATTAAATCAAATTAAAAAGTTTCCACGTACTACTCAAACCATTATTCCATTCTATATTAAAAATGTTATTAACATAACATAGTTAATAAACCATTTTAATAACACCATATAATTAATTCAATATCATTTAATAAAATGTTGATTAGAAAATTTGTCTAAATAATCAAATATTACTTAGTTTACAAAATATTATCGAATCAAAATAACAATGTTAAATCAAAACGTTAATAACATTGTTAAATCAATAAACTTTATTAAACCAATATTATTAATAAATGAACTACTACATAATCATTTAAATGTCATTTAACCCATAAATCCCTCTTAAATTAAATTTAGGGAATTGCTAAGTTTTCGATCGAAAATCAGTACATATGCATATTCACACATCCAACAACCATTTTATGCATCCATTTCTTAAATGCACACACAAACAATTTACGAATACGCATTATACCAATAGCGCGCCTTGATATACATTTTATATCGGCAACCATCACAACAATAGCCATATTATCTACAAATTACCATATCCATATTTATGTAACCAATAATTTCATGTTATAAAATAACGTGTGTCCATATGCAGGTTTTAACTAATAATGCATTATTTTCGATGATCATAAATTAAACATACATGCAACTAATCACTGCTAGTTTTCAACACACAGTATCACGTCCACCAAAATAACCATATAACCAAGTTTTATCATACTAATTTAATTAAAAATTAAATTTATATGTTCTCACCCTTTTTGCATTCTAATAAAGGTCCTGCTTCTCTATCCTTGTACTCTCTCTCCGCGTCTTCCTTCTCCTTATCCTCTCTCTCTCTCTTCATCTTATATTATATATATATATATATATATATATATATATATATATGTATGTATATGTATATCTTATATTATATTATATATATATAAACAAGGATTTAACTGCAAAAGAAAACTGCGCAGGCATGTGCATGCGAGACATGCACTCGGCTTGGTGCAAGGTGAAGGCGAGATCGGTCTGGGCCGAGGGTAGTTGCGGCGACGGTTGTGTCAGGCGCAACGGCGGAATGGAGGTGGCAGGTGGGTTGAAGGTTGCGGAGGAGTTTGGTGAAGGGTGGATTTGCAATGCGGGCTAACTATTGTGTTAAGGGTATGGTCTTTGGGTTTTTGGAGAAGGGAGTGGGGTGACAGCAATTAATGGTGGCGCGGACTAAAGTGGGATGGAGCCGTGATGCGGTTGCAAGTGTGGAGGATCCAAAGCAGGTGAAGTGCAGTGGAAGGTGAATCATGAATGGGGAGTCCGGTCATTGCATGCACATGTTTCACGTTTCAATTTTTCTTCTTCTTTTTGAATGGCGGAACTGGGAGAAATTCTCGGTGTAGATAACTAGTGGTTGTGGCGGTAGAGCTAGGTTGATGGTGGCGGACTGGAGGCACGTCGGTGTGGTAGGTGAGTGTCACGTGGAGGTGGACGGTTTATGGGATGAAGCCGTGCATGATAATGGGGAAGATGAGGGATGTTCAGTTGTTTAGGAAAGATGGAAAGTTTGAACAATGATGGATAGAAGGAAATTTATGAGGAGGAGTAGAAATTTTATATAGACGACAAGGACAACATGTGGAGAAAAAACGACAGATGTCACACGTTTTAATTCTCTGGTGTACACGTTGTTTTTGTAAAAAAAAATTATTAGTAGCCTCTTCCCCCTCATGAACCCCGAACTAACCTCAAACACATTCAAGTGTACGAAGGCCAACAAATTTGTTTGTAAAATTCAGAACTTGTTGTGTTTGTTCTCTTCATTTTCTATTATTTTATAAATATTGACAGCAAACGGTAGCAAATTAAAATATAATCAGGCACAATAATTTGTACAAATCACAAAACATAAATAAAATAGACCGGTTGATTAATTATGTAAAATGTTAAAAGTACCACAGTTGCCCTAAAATACGTTAGAAAAATATATGATTATTTTCTAAAATAAAAACTACAGTAGAATTCTATAAAATATTTTAAGACTACGCGAACAGTAATACAACGAAAGTTTGAAATGAATATTTAATTATAATTTAATTTCAAATTCTGAACGATTTTAGCAACTAAATTACAATTCGTGTTGATAGTTCGACTAAAAACGAACTATATTTCTCTACAATCGTTGTTTCAACTAAATTTCACAATAAAACTTATTTTAATCATTTTAAAATAATATCACCGCCTTAAAATTTGATTCAAAAATTATTTCAACCTTCCATAAATTTATTTAAAATTAGATTATATTCAAATTTAATTTCAAAAATCTTTGATCGTTATAGGCTTTGCTGTGACTTTCTTAGGGACTTCAATCCCTAACTTGAGTGAAATTCCATTTTAGGTAACCTTTGGAAATTATCGGAGTAAGCCAACAAGAGAGCATTTTCATAAGATTTCATCATTGCCTCTGGAAGGTAAGATTTTAAGAATGAGGATATCTCAAATTTGGCTTTACAAATTATCCACCTTGCATTGGAGAGTGCATCATCTTTCTCTTTCAACTTGTCAACATGGTCGACTACCATTTTTGCATTTCGTCCTCAAGCTCCTGATTGGATAATTTAAGGGCCACAACTCTGTCTGACAAGAGGTTCTTAGCTTTTCTTTCCTATTCAAGCTATGACTTTGCCTTTTCAAGAATCTGTCTAGCCTTGCACATTCTTTCTCGCTTTCTTCCATCGTCGAATTCAAAGCATTAGCTTTTGACTCCAAAGCGGCCTTCTCTTCTGTAAATTTAGCACCTTCGGAAGAAAATAGAGAAGTCACCTCCTGAAGTGAGAACCAATTTTTAGTTATCTGAAAAGAAGAAAGCTAAATTAGTGTTTACATAAGAACAAAGAACGAACAAAATTAGAAGAAACAAAACTGCACCAAAAGTTGTTGCTTAACTAGCGATTTCGAAAACTCTTTAAGTCCAAAAACGAGGAGGATAGCGAAATGTTGGTAACATCGTCAGAAGTAAGAACAAGTCTTATGATTTCATTAAAATCCTGAGTCTACAAGAAAGGCTTCGAAGGACTAGCACGATGAGGAGACAGGAGCGGAAATAGCTCATGTCCCCTCAAGTCTAAAGCTCCCCGAGGCTAAGATACCAAAAGACCATCCACGAAATCACTCCCCAGAGTCACCGTGTTGGAAGAATTGAGACTGGGAGTAATGCCAACCGAGAGAGAAATGGGACCTCGAGTCTGTTACTCAGTGGTCGCAATAATGTCTTTAGAGGAGGAGGGGAAAGTTTCACCCATGTGCCTCTTAGAAGCTGGGTCATCAACAGTGGGAGAAATTCTTTTCTTAGCTGTAGCATTAGATCGAACTACGGCTGCTATGGTAGATGTGTCATCAGAAGCCTGGGCAGCTGATCAAAGTAATGTTATCATAGATGTTAACGACATTTTCGTCAACACCCGGATTACAGTGGTAATGTATGCGTTCATGAGATTTGCTATCGTCGTGACTCAGAGTCTCTAGGGTGTAATCCTAGGCCTGTGACTTTAAGATGAATCACCTTCCTCGGGGCATCAGGCTTTTTAAACCTAACGGCCGTCAGCTTTGCCCTTGGAGGGTGAACACCACATGCATTACACGATGGTATTTCGACTTTTTTTTAGCATAACGGTTGTGTAGAGCGGCTCTACACACCCGATTAGGTATATTAATAATAATAACATATTCGTCCAATAAGCCTGACCGATAGCAATAGTACTAATAATGCATGCAAAATGCATGTAGGGAGTTTTAGCGCCTTGCGCGATTAATTACATGTTATGCTAATGAACGAACATGCCATACTTACTTCTAAACACCACAAACTTAATCCACTAACACAACTCCTCGCATGATCAAGTAAATCATCAACATACACAAGCCAGAAAACACAAAAAAAGCTTGCTTGTAGCGAGAGAGTGTGCGGCACAGGATGTACTTACCATGGGCGAGGGTAGTGGCGGCGCAGCTAAGCACCTCCAGCGTCGATGCTTCCTTCAGACTCATCCCACATGATGGCGATATCCAGTAATGTTGGTATGAAAGGTGTCGGCGGTGTACCTGACCAAAGGTGAAAAAGGTGAGTAATTTTGTGGCAAAGTTGGTGATTCGAGGTAAAGCGATTGTTGAAGCAGCAGTTATTGCATTCATTCCAAAGCGTCCAAACAAATGCTGCGAAAAGGGTTTCTAGTTCTGGTGATGGAGATCAAACTCCCAGTGATTGAAGTGGTGAAAGAAAGGTGGGGGTGGCCAAGAATGCTAGTGACAATGGAAGTCCATAGGTAGAAGCTTATATCACATTCCTCGAGAAGGTGAGGGATGCACTCATTCTCACGTTGATAGAGGATGCACCTTGGATCAACCATTACTCCTTTACGAATTAACCTATCTTTGGTGTTGATCTATTCTCTAGCTAAGCTCCACAAAAAAAAAAAAAAAATCGCTCTTGGAGGCGCCTTAGTCTTCCAAAGTCTGGGGAACCGGAATAGTCGACCATGATAGGAAGTATATTTGTAGCATGAATTGACCGAAAAAATTTGGTTGGGACTGCTCTTCCAGTAGATAACATCAGGGTTTTGGTTGAGAATGGTTGATTGCAATATAAGGAGAACTTCTCTAATATCACATATGAGTGTGGGATGAAAGTAGGTGTTTGGCAGGATCGCGGTCAATTCGGAGTGCATCGCATCAGCAACGTTGATTCCAGGGTTGGGGAATAAAGAGTAAAGGTTCGAGTAGAAGTGCGACAGTCTAAAGTCAAAGACCCAAGTGTCGCTCCAAAGAGAGCAGCTCCATCCATTTTGAAATTTTAGGGCAAACAGGTGCTTGATACGAGGTAGCGATCTTAAGGCACCGCTCTAGAAAGGAGAAGGGTGGGCCCTTCATCTGTCGTCGAGTAAGGCGAGTGGATGGTTCTTGTAGTAAAGGGAAAGGATGAGGTTTTCCACATGAAGTTTCTAGGGATTAAGCAGCACCAAATCCATTTGGTTAGAAGTGCATGGTTGAGGGAGCAAAGGTTAGATGGTATTTCGACTTGACACTGGGAAAATTATTTAACTTGGCGTTATTAGGCTTCATGGAATTAATGAGCTTCTAAGCCATGACAATGACATCATGTATTGCAATAAGAAGAAAATAGGCTAATGTTTCCCTTGAGTTCAAGGATGAAGGCTTCGCAATATTCGTTAACTCCGATGATTCCTTCGTGTCAGATCAGCCCAAGAGAGGATTCTGAATCACGACAGGGATCGGGTTAGGAATTCATGTACGATCTCCTTACATCAATGTTCGGGAAGCGTTAGGTTTAGCATGAGAATATGGATCAATCATGGAAGATTCTTAAGGCGAGGAAAAGGGGACTTCATGTTTTCACTAAGCCCTCTTCCTCCGCCGCCGGGACGCCTTGGTTGATATCCTCATCAGAAAGGTTAGTGTTAACTCCCTGTTTCATCATTATGACACTAAAAGATTATCAAATCTAAGATGCATGAGACTCTGAATTCTCCATTCATAGTTTGCAGATATATTACAAGAATTTATGATTTTATCCTCTTGGGAAGAAAGGAAATAAATTGAGAAATAAAAAGTGTGTCCCCCTTTATGGAGTTCCTGAGGTCCTATTTATAGAAAATCTGTGGTCCTTCTATCACTAGGGTGTTATGCCTGAATGATTCATGTCGGCCGCTAATTTCCTTGGTATTGGGCATTTGGCTGTCAGTCATCCTCATGGTGTCGGTTACGATCTTCAAAGCGATGGTGTCAGGTGAATTGGGGCCTCCCCAAGGTGGAAAGGAGTTTGTTGCCGAGACGAATTACGAAGGTGTTTCAAACTTCTCGGTGGATGCCTCCAAGCATCAGTCCTTTGGCGTAAGTTTTCGGATGTAGGCTTTCGTCTTTATCGTGGGTACTTAGAGGGGCCTGCCCTCACGATGTACGTGTACATCCACCGATTTAGAACCGTTGACGGTTCAAGTACTATGTGGATTAGTACGAGTAGCCTGTATCCTTGCTTGAGTCTTGGCTTAGCCTTCCGGTTTGACTCCCTGGAAGGTAGCTTCCGGTGATACGCATGTTATTTACGAAGGTAACTTCTTCATTATCTATGGATCCATTTTTCAGGAGTCGGTTACGGACCATCTTTATGCTCTAACCTTATACTCTTCCTCTTCTGATGTGTTGGCATTACATCAGTTAACTCCTGGCGAGTAGACCATGTCGGATGAACCTTTGCTGACGCTCTGTAGGTTTTGGGCCCCTTCTTTTCGAAGGGGTATCGACCTGAGTTGCTCTCGAATTCTTCATCCCTTCCTTATATTCATTCGACATCCTTTTACGGTCAACCTGTGCTAGGATCATTTTAGTAGTAACATTTTCCCCCTAGTGAAGGAGTGCCTTTGACTTTCCAAGTCAAGCTTCTTTTTCTGGGCTTTCTCCTATTTGTTTGCTAGTTATTTTTCAATACTAAGTTACGCCATAAGTCCTGCCGAGGAGATTCGCTTTCGGTGCCTCGTGGAGGAATGAATTGACCTAGATTTAGGCCTTGATGGAAGTCTGAAAATTCTTTCCAATAATGATGTTGAGTCGAATACCACCTAGACTAGGACGTGTTGAGAAGCCGAATTCACCCAGATTTTGGCATTTAAAGACTGGAGACAGGAAATCCTTCCGGCTTTAATGAAGAGCCGAGTCTACCCAGATTCAGGTATTTTAAAGATTAAAGATCGGGAACCCCTCCGGCATTAATGGAGAGCTAAATCCACCCAGATTCGGGTATTTTAAAGATTGAGGAACGGAAACACCTCCGGTATTAATGAAGAGCTGAATCCACCCAGATTCGGGTATTTTAAAGATTGAAGACCGGGAACCCTTCCAGCAGTAGTGACGAGCCGAATCCACCCAGATTCGGGTATTTTAAAGATTAAGGACCGGGAACCCCTCCGGTACCATTGAAGAGCAGGATCCACTCAGATTTCGATATTTTTAAGATTGAAGACCGGGAACCCTTCTAGCAGTAATGACGTGCCGAATCCACCTAGATTCGGGTATTTAAAGATTGAGGGTCGGGAACCCCTCCGGTATCAATGAAGGGTCGAATCCACCTAGATTCGGGTATTTTAAAGATTGAGGACCGGGAATCCCTCTGGTATCAGTAAAGAGCCGAATCCACCCCAAGTTCGGGTATTTTAAAGATTGAAGACCAGGATCCCTTCTGACAGTAATGACGAGCCAAATTCACCTAGATTCGGGTATTTTAAAGATTGAGGACCAGGAACCCCTCCAGTATCAATGAAGAGCCGAATCCACCTAGGTTTAGGTATTTTAAAGATTTAAGACCGAGAATCCTTCCGGTAGTAATGACGCAAGTATCCCGTTCGGATTTGATTTGGGAAGCAAAGGTTGTACGTGCTTCTTGAGCCTCCCCTTGGGCTTTTGATGTCAAAGTGGAGGTTGTACGTGCTTTGTTGGCCACTCCCTGGGCCTGTATGTCCGGAGCGCTTGGCTAGCTTATCCACAAGCAGGGCCCAAGGACTTATCCGACCTCCCTCCAGGAGGCGCCTTATCCTGACCATCGTAGGTGATGATAAGGTCTTAGAAACTTAGACGGGGCCATCATAGACACAAAACTAAGATTTACTCTTTTGATGCTCTATATGGACCATCGTAGGCTCTAGTAGAGGCTTATACACCATCCCCCTCCGAAGGATGCCCTATCCTGACCATAAGCGGAGGTGGGACGTGCTCTTCTGCGACCAAAGGTAGGACGTGCTTAGTTCTAGCAAAGGCAGGGCATGCTAATTTTTAGATGCACCGCCACGACCATCTCTGGTATGAAACAATGGCTTACGCTTTTGATGCTTTAATCCTGCCCCCTATAGTTTGGGCATGGAGAAAGACTAACACAATCATCCCCATTCGGGGGATGCCTCTCCCCGACCAAT